>OX104064.1:181601231-181638232 GCA_944474145.2 Dicrocoelium dendriticum
CCCCATTAGCCACACGCCTATAGCCTCAAGAATAATGGAACGAATAGTCAAAGAAACCATGCTCACCTTCCTGCTTACTCGCAACCTCATCAGTCGACAACAACATGGACTTTTGCCGTCTAAATCCTGTCAGACCTGCCAATTTGAGTTCCTCAATCATGGAACTCAACTGATTGACAATAAGCAAGCACTAGCCATCATCTTCCTAGATGTGACAAAAGCCTTTGACAGAGTGCCACATACAGAACTCTTGATGAAGCTGGAATCATACGGTATCTCCGGCAAACTGCACACCTGGTTCTCATCATATTTTGCGGCTCGCTCACAGTAAGTAATGGTTGGAGAATTTGTATCACTCCTTAAACCAGTCAAACGTGGCGTAATACAAGGTAGCGTTTTAGGCCCTCTACTTTTCCTGCTCTATATCAATGACGTGTTCCAGGTTTTCCAACATGGGACACCCTACCTATTTGCGGACGACATCAAAATTGTCTTCCCATTTCATCCGTCAAACTTCCACACCGCCATTTCCCATATACAATACGACTTAAGAGAGCTAACTGCATGGTGCGACATATGGAAGTTGGCTTTTACACAATCAAAAAGCAATGTCCTTACGTACCGATGAATCATGCCTCCAAGTACCTTAATGCTGCAAGGCACACCATTAGGGAACTGCCTAACAGTGCGTGACTTAGGCGTGTATTACTCCTGTTCGCTGAACCTCGCGGAGCAAGTAATTTATTCTGCAGCTAAAGCGCGCTCTCTCATCGGTTATATCCTCAAAACCATGACAATACAGGAATCTAGAACCGTGCTCTAAAAAACATGTGCCCGGCCCCTGCTAGAATACTGCTCTATAGTATACACCAACCTTAAAAAATGCGACCGAATAGCCCTCGAAAATGTTCAGCGTACCTACACAAAACGCCTCCTGGGGCACTCAAGTCTGAGCTACCGTGATCGGTGCAACACACTTAAGCTCGACCCGTTATGGCTGCGCCGATTGAAAACCAACCTCGCTTTCCTATACTCGCTCAATAACAACATCAGTGGGAGCCAAATAACCCCTGTATCAGACCCATATATCACTTCCTACCTTTTACCTGATAGACCCTACTCCATTATCCTACCAAGAACGCGCAGCAGCATTCGCTCCAACTTCTACCTCTACAGATACGCACACGTATGGAATAGGTTACCTCTCACAATAAGGGCATCCATGAACATAAACCAGTTCCGCTTCTCTATTAGCAAATACCTCTCTGTCACACAAGTCTCCAAACTACTGAACATCAACTGTCTTGAAGAAGAGTCTTTTGAAACTGGACCAGACCACTTATAATCGCTTCTGCTTACCTTCCCACACTATTCTCTTTCCGACTCCTCATCTCTCTCCTAGCGCGCCGTTATCCGCCATGCATCTTACTCGCGTCACCTCCTCTTGACAGCAGCTAGTCATTGTTGGCTCCATGTAGCTTGCAAGCAGCCACTCCTTGACTTTCCAGCCTTCATTTTCTTCTGCCGTCTGTCTCTCTAAGCTTCACTCGCATGTTGATCTCTTCATCGAAACTGTTGGTATCCAGTATTGGTAAAAAGTCTTAATGGTATGGCTACACCAGCCACTGATTCATTCTTTTCCAGACCCACTATCTCTGCTTTGCAGCAGCTAGTCGCCATAGATTCCATTTAACTCTGGATATCCGGAGGTTTTAGGAGTCGCTCCCTTCTTACAATGTTCATTCACTTGTATTGTTTGCTTCACGGCTCAGCTGGTTTGTTGACCTATTATTGTGCCACCGTAGGATCCACTAGTAACCAAAGGCTCAATTCGAACTCCAATGCTGGCCATGCACCTTTCTTCTAGCCCGCCATTACCCGTCCTTCATCTTACTCGCCTCAACTTTTCTGGACAATAGCTAGGCATCGTTGGTTCCACTTAGCCTGCAAGGAGCAACTCCTTGACTCTCCAGCCCTCATTTTCTTCTGCCGTCTGTCTCTCTTAAACCTCGCTCGCATGTTGACTTCTTCATCGAAACTGTAGGTATCCAATAGTGGACAAACGTCTTAATGCCATGGCTGCACCAGCCACTGATTCATTCTTTTCCAGACCCACTATCTCTGTTTTGCAGCAGCTAGTCGCCATAGATTCCATTTAACTCTGCGGATATCCGGAACTATGTAGGAGTCCCTCCTTTCTTACAATGATCATTCTCTTGGATTGGTTGCGTCACAGCGCAGATGGTTTGTTGACCTATTATGTGCCACCGTAGGATCCACTAGTAACTGAAAGCTTAGTCCAAACGCTATTGCTGGTCACTCCTCTCTCTCTCCTAGCGTCCCGTTATGTGTCGTTCGTCCTACTCGCGCCAACTCCTAATGACAGCAGCTAGTCATTGTTGACTCCATGTTGATTACAGGGAGCCACTCACTGACTCTCCAACCTTCATTTTCTTTTGCCGTCTATTTCTTAAAAGCTTCACTCGCATGTTGATATCTCCATCGAAACTGTAGGTATCCAGTATTGGTCAAAAGTCTTAATGGTATGGCTACACCAGCCACTGATTCATTCTTTTCCAGACCCACTATCTCTGCTTTGCAGCAGCTAGTCGCCATAGATTCCATTTAACTCTGTGGATATCCGGAGCTTTTTAGGAGTCGCTCCCTTCTTACAATGTTCATTCACTTGTATTGTTTGCTTCACGGCTCAGCTGGTTTGTTGACCTATTATTGTGCCACCGTAGGATCCACTAGTAACCAAAGGCTCAATTCGAACTCCAATGCTGGCCATGCACCTTTCTCCTAGCCCGCCATTACCCGTCCTTCATCTTACTCGCCTCAACATTTCTTGACAATAGCTAGGCATCGTTGGTACCACATAGCCTGCAAGGCGCAACTCCTTGACTCTCCAGCCCTCATTTTCTTCTGCCGTCTGTCTCTCTTAAACCTCGCTCGCATGTTGACTTCTTCATCGAAACTGTAGGTATCCAATAGTGGACAAACGTCTTAACGACATGGCTACACCAGCCACTGATTCATTCTTTTCCAGACCCACTATCTCTGTTTTGCAGCAGCTAGTCGCCATAGATTCCATTTAACTCTGTGGATATCCGGAGCTTTTTAGGAGTCGCTCCCTTCTTACAATGTTCATTCACTTGTATTGTTTGCTTTACGGCTCAGCTGGTTTGTTGACCTATTATTGTGCCACCGTAGGATCCACTAGTAACCAAAGGCTCAATTCGAACTCCAATGCTGGCCATGCACCTTTCTCCTAGCCCGCCATTACCCGTCCTTCATCTTACTCGCCTCAACTTTTCTTGACAATAGCTAGGCATCGTTGGTTCCACTTAGCCTGCAAGGAGCAACTCCTTGACTCTCCAGCCCTCATTTTCTTCTGCCGTCTGTCTCTCTTAAACCTCGCTCGCATGTTGACTTCTTCATCGAAACTGTAGGTATCCAGTATTGGTCAAACGTCTTAACGACATGGCTACACCAGCCACTGATTCATTCTTTTCCAGAACCACTATCTCTGCTTAACAGCAGCTAGTCGCCATAGTCCCATTTAACTTTGCGGATATCCGGAGCTCGCTCCCTTCTTACAAGCTTCATTCTCTCGGATTGTTTGCGTCACAGCTTAGCTGGTGTATTGACCTATCACAGCTTCACTAGCCTATAGATACACTCAGCGAACCTATAGGCATACATTAGTGACCAAGCGTCTGATTGGAACAGCTGCATCTGGCAACTGAGTCACTCCTAGCGTCACCATCTGTCGATCGTCGTAAATTCGGCATCTCTCTTCAAACGTAGCTAATGGCCATTGGCCCCATGCATATGCGATGATCCAGTGCTTGTTAGTAGTCACCCCGTATCTCAATAATCTTTACCCCTTTAGAATATCTGCATCCAGTCCCTCCGCTGCCCTGCCACCAATTGATCTTTAAGACTCTCTCGCAGCAACCTATTTATTTTCGATTATTATGCCCCCTCTCGGATTACACTAACTACGTTCTGTTCATGCACCTGACAATCACTACCAACATTCTAACTCTCTTTGCTCTATCCCCACGCAACTATCGACTCATATGAAACGGATACTCGTACGGTACTTACTGGTGCAACGCTCTTGTCTCTACGCAGACGATAGCAATCCGCCTCTACGGCTGATGATTCTATAGGATACTCAAAAGACATTTTCAGCATAATTATTTTTGCACAGTGTACATGCTTTTGTCTCAAGCCCAAATGTTATAACACAAAACATTAACAATATTCAACTCCATGCCTGTTCTTCATGTCTTCTCTCGGTTGTCCCTCACTTTCCCTTTTTGCTGAGGTCCGGGACATCTTGGAGATCTGGAATTGGACTGAGGAACAGTTTTGGCCCAAGCCGGACGTAACAACCCACAAGGACTGACATGGAGGATGTTAAAACTCCACAAGGACCGCCCTACAATCACCATAACCCTTGTCCAGTATGGAAAACCGGACATATCCTCATGCTCCCATACATTATACATCTGAACAATCTGGACAGCGGAAAAATTGAACCTTTTGCTCACCTGGACTTACAACAAGAAGAAAAATCGCGATATCTCTCCTTCAGCCACCTCAAAAATCATGGCGACCCAGAGCAAAATACCCGTCCAACTAACAGAGGAAATTAGAAGCCATTACCCCGCGAGAAAACGAAGGTGAAACCAGTCGTCAAGCGGCTTTGCCCGTTCAACATTAATGTCCAAAATCCTTTACGGCAGTGTTGCAGGACGTGGTGGGTTTTCGCCTGGCAAGCGTTCTCCCTATAAAAAGCCACAAATGTCTGTTTAACAACACTGCGACGTGGCGGATGTGACTCGCCACTGAATAAAGTCACAGCCCACAACTACATACTGGCAAGTCGACTAGATTCACGTATCAACTCTTCCCGACACGGTTTCAACTACACAAGATTGAACCCGATGTATCAACGTGATACACAACAGTTTCTAAACCTTGATCATGCCTAAGTTGGTGCGTCTCTATGAAACTGAGTATAAACTATCTATTTATTTATTTTATCATGGACATTTGACCAATTTTCTACTGTTACTGTCACAGTTGCCATAAAATGTTTGTACAGTTGTACATATCTGATCACGCCTCCATGGGCGTGCCTCGCATAGTCGAGAATAAAGTATTTATTTATTTATTTATTTATTTAAGCCGCTGGTGGAGGGTGAATTCTAAATTCTCGATTCTGAACTATACTACTGCACACTTACCAGTAGTTCAATTTCTTTATATATTTCCCGTTGGACGGTGTGGTACTCGAGTTTACCAATTCATGCACAAATGTTCGGCTTTTACAAACTAATAAAACCCTGCAACTTTTCTGCATTTATCTTCTTTTTTATTTGCCTAATTGTTGTGAACTTACGGTTTGCGTCTCATCGGTTGTAATTTGTTTTACTGTGCCAATTTTACGGACTATTCGCCATCTGCGCAGACTTAACTGCTGACGTAGAATAATTGCTGCCCGAATTAGCGAGTCGCATTACCTATTCGTGAGTTGATTGTGTTCTTTATTTTGTTTATTACTGCTATTGTAGGAACACGGTTATTCAGTATACTCATTCCGCCCACTGCCCTGCATTTTAACTGCCCAGACCGTGCGTTAGTTAGGTGATACGATTAGCCTCGTACTCTCCGCCGTAACAGCTTGTATGCAAAAGTACGACTGTAAGTTGAGCTAAGAAAGTGTTAATCACTATAGTATGTGTAGGTATTTAGTTGATAAGACGTAGGTGCTGAATACTTGCTTGGGGCATAGTTTCGCGCTAGTCCATATTCCATCCTTTTTGTTTGAAGAACTTCCACCGGTCATTTTGGTCCTTCGGCAGCGAACCATGAATTCATAGGGCTGATTTACTGCCGCTGCCGATGCGAATGATGATGATTGTCACTGCAGGAATGTCTGTTTAAAGGAGAGCTGACGACGCCTATCTAAACGCACGGTCTGAGCTGTGTGAACGAAGAGCGGTGGACAGAATAGTGAAACAACCGCGGTTCTAAAATCATAAGGAAGAAAATAGAAATGTACAACTTAAGAATAGGTGAACGGACTCGTAATTAGGTACGGATATAAATCAGAGCGAACTTACCGGACCAGGATCCTAACCAATCGAGACCGTGCTCCACAACGGTCGGTGATCAGCAGGCGACTGGGAGGTTGCCGTAGCGAACAACAATGAAATTAGCCTTGGTGAAGGAAGGAAGAAGATGACATTGTGATATGAGAGCTGTTGATATGTAGAGAAATGTCATGTGCTCCAATGCGGAACTGGGCTGATTTGGTCGCTGTCATGGCTGTTGACGATACCGCTGCTTTCCGTGCTGTCTTCCATAATCGTGTGCACCGCACTTTTGAGAAGTTTGAAAGTGACCTAAAGCGCTTATAACTGCGTAATGCATCATGTTTTTTCAAATCAGATGTCCTGACATCGGTGAGGTATAGGAGGAAAACCGGGAAAGAGTTGCCTGAGGGTGTACGGTACAAATCCTTGCAATATATAGATGCGTGCATTGTTGCCGAAGGGGAGACATCTGCAAGCCGTAAATTCACATGTAAATATTTTTGAGACGCTTATTAACTTTAGGTACAAGAGTTACGACTGCAAGGCGCATATAGCGGTACGGCCTAACGGGTGGTGCTATGACATAGTATCCTACAGCGTTGAACACAGCCATGTCTTTCATGTAGGAAAGCCGTTTCTGTACGTCAACAACAGACGGCTTCCGCAGCACGCCGTAGGATACACTAGTAACTGAAGGCGTAATCCGAACTCTATTGCTGGTCACTCTTCTCTCTCCTAGCGCACCGTTGTGTCGCTCGTCCTACTCGCATCAACTCTTCTTCATAGCAGCCAGTCATTGTTGGCTCCATGTAGTTTGCAAGGAGCCACTCCCTGACACTACAGCCCTTATTTTCTTCTGCCGTCTGCCTCGCCAAGCTTCGCACGCATGTTGATTCCTTCATTGTAACCGTAGGTATCCAGTAGAGATCAATCGTCTTAATGATATGGCTTCAACAGCACTGATACATTCTTTTCTAGAGCCAATATCTCTGATTAGCAGCAGCTAGTCACCATAGCTTCCACTTAACTTTGCGGATATCCGGAGCTAGCTCCCTTCTTACAATGTTCATTCTTTTGGATTGCTTGCGTCACAGCTCAGATGGTTTGTTGACCTATTATATGCCACCGTAGGATACACTAGTAACTGAAGGCGTAATCCGAACTCTATTGCAAGGTGTCAATCCCTGACTCCACAGCCCTCATTTTCTTCTGCGTCTGTCTCGCCTAGCTTCGCTCGCATGTTGATTTCTTCATTGAAACCGTAGGTATCCAGTATTGGTCAATCGTCTTTATGATATGGCTTTAATAGCCACTGATACATTCTTTTCTAGAGCCAATATCTCTGATTAGCAGCAGCTAGTCACCATAGCTTCCACTTAACTTTGCGGATATCCGGAGCTAGCTCCCTTCTTACAATGTTCATTCTTTTGGATTGCTTGCGTCACAGCTCAGATGGTTTGTTGACCTATTATATGCCACCGTAGGATACACTAGTAACTGAAGGCGTAATCCGAACTCTATTGCAAGGTGTCAATCCCTGACTCCACAGCCCTCATTTTCTTCTGCGTCTGTCTCGCCTAGCTTCGCTCGCATGTTGATTTCTTCATTGAAACCGTAGGTATCCAGTATTGATCAATCGTCTTTATGATATGGCTTTAACAGCCACTGATACATTCTTTTCTAGAGCCAATATCTCTGATTAGCAGCAGCTAGTCACCATAGCTTCCACTTAACTTTGCGGATATCCGGAGCTAGCTCCCTTCTTACAATGTTCATTCTTTTGGATTGCTTGCGTCACAGCTCAGATGGTTTGTTGACCTATTATATGCCACCGTAGGATACACTAGTAACTGAAGGCGTAATCCGAACTCTATTGCAAGGTGCCAATCCCTGACTCTACAGCCCTTATTTTCTTCTGCCGTCTGTCTCGCCTAGCTTCGCACGCATGTTGATTTCTTCATTGAAACCGTAGGTATCCAGTAGAGATCAATCGTCTTAATGATATGGCTTCAACAGCCACTGATACATTCTTTTCTAGAGCCAATATCTCTGATTAGCAGCAGCTAGTCACCATAGCTTCCACTTAACTTTGCGGATATCCGGAGCTAGCTCCCTTCTTACAATGTTCATTCTTTTGGATTGCTTGCGTCACAGCTCAGATGGTTTGTTGACCTATTATATGCCACCGTAGGATACACTAGTAACTGAAGGCGTAATCCGAACTCTATTGCTGGTCACTCTTCTCTCTCCTAGCGCACCGTTGTGTCGCTCGTCCTACTCGCATCAACTCTTCTTCATAGCAGCCAGTCATTGTTGGCTCCATGTAGTTTGCAAGGAGCCACTCCCTGACACTACAGCCCTTATTTTCTTCTGCCGTCTGCCTCGCCAAGCTTCGCACGCATGTTGATTCCTTCATTGTAACCGTAGGTATCCAGTAGAGATCAATCGTCTTAATGATATGGCTTCAACAGCCACTGATACATTCTTTTCTAGAGCCAATATCTCTGATTAGCAGCAGCTAGTCACCATAGCTTCCACTTAACTTTGCGGATATCCGGAGCTAGCTCCCCTCTTACAATGTTCATTCTTTTGGATTGCTTGCGTCTCAGCTCAGATGGTTTGTTGACCTATTATATGCCACCGTAGGATACACTAGTAACTGAAGGCGTAATCCGAACTCTATTGCAAGGTGCCAATCCCTGACTTCACAGCCCTCATTTTCTTCTGCCGTCTGTCTCGCCTAGCTTCGCTCGCATGTTGATTTCTTCATTGAAACCGTAGGTATCCAGTAGAGATCAATCGTCTTCATGATATGGCTTCAACAGCCACTGATACATTCTTTTCTAGAGCCAATATCTCTGATTAGCAGCAGCTAGTCACCATAGCTTCCACTTAACTTTGCGGATATCCGGAGCTAGCTCCCTTCTTACAATGTTCATTCTTTTGGATTGCTTGCGTCACAGCTCAGATGGTTTGTTGACCTATTATATGCCACCGTAGGATACACTAGTAACTGAAGGCGTAATCCGAACTCTATTGCAAGGTGCCAATCCCTGACTCTACAGCCCTCATTTTCTTCTGCCGTCTGTCTCGCCTAGCTTCGCTCGCATGTTGATTTCTTCATTGAAACCGTAGGTATCCAGTAGAGATCAATCGTCTTAATGATATGGCTTCAACAGCCACTGATACATTCTTTTCTAGAGCCAATATCTCTGATTAGCAGCAGCTAGTCACCATAGCTTCCACTTAACTTTGCGGATATCCGGAGCTAGCTCCCTTCTTACAATGTTCATTCTTTTGGATTGCTTGCGTCACAGCTCAGATGGTTTGTTGACCTATTATATGCCACCGTAGGATACACTAGTAACTGAAGGCGTAATCCGAACTCTATTGCAAGGTGCCAATCCCTGACTCTACAGCCCTCATTTTCTTCTGCCGTCTGTCTCGCCTAGCTTCGCTCGCATGTTGATTTCTTCATTGAAACCGTAGGTATCCAGTATTGATCAATCGTCTTAATGATATGGCTTCAACAGCCACTGATACATTCTTTTCTAGAGCCAATATCTCTGATTAGCAGCAGCTAGTCACCATAGCTTCCACTTAACTTTGCGGATATCCGGAGCTAGCTCCCTTCTTACAATGTTCATTCTTTTGGATTGCTTGCGCCACAGCTCAGATGGTTTGTTGACCTATTATATGCCACCGTAGGATACACTAGTAACTGAAGGCGTAATCCGAACTCTATTGCTGGTCACTCTTCTCTCTCCTAGCGCACCGTTGTGTCGCTCGTCCTACTCGCATCAACTCTTCTTCATAGCAGCCAGTCATTGTTGGCTCCATGTAGTTTGCAAGGAGCCACTCCCTGACACTACAGCCCTTATTTTCTTCTGCCGTCTGCCTCGCCAAGCTTCGCACGCATGTCGATTCCTTCATTGTAACCGTAGGTATCCAGTAGAGATCAATCGTCTTAATGATATGGCTTCAACAGCCACTGATACATTCTTTTCTAGAGCCAATATCTCTGATTAGCAGCAGCTAGTCACCATAGCTTCCACTTAACTTTGCGGATATCCGGAGCTAGCTCCCTTCTTACAATGTTCATTCTTTTGGATTGCTTGCGTCACAGCTCAGATGGTTTGTTGACCTATTATATGCCACCGTAGGATACACTAGTAACTGAAGGCGTAATCCGAACTCTATTGCTGGTCACTCTTCTCTCTCCTAGCGCACCGTTGTGTCGCTCGTCCTACTCGCATCAACTCTTCTTGATAGCAGCTAGTCATTGTTGGCTCCATGTAGCTTGCAAGGATCCACTCGTTGATTTCCATCCTTCATTTTTCTCTGACGTTTGTCTCTCGAATCTTCACTCGCATGTTGATTTCTTCATTGAAACTGTAGGTATCCATTAGTGATCAATCGTCTTAATGATATGGCTTCAACAGCGACTGACATATTCTTTTCTAGAGCTAATATCTCTACCTAGCAACAGCTTGTCACCGTAGCTTCCACTTAACTTTGCGGATATCCGGAGCTAGCTCCCTTCTTGCAATGTTCATTCTTTTGGATTGCTTGCGTCACAGCTCTGCTGGTCTGTTGACCTAGCACCTGAACTGTCACTTACCTTCATTGGCCTGTTGATACACTCAGCGACCCTATAGGCATACGCTAGTGACCAAGCGTCTGACTGGAATGGCTACATCCGGCCACTTAGTCTCTTCTATCGCCACCTGTCGGACGTCGTATATTCGGAATTTCTGTTCAGAAATAGATAGTGGCCATTGGCTCCATGCATATGCGATAATTTAATGCTTGTTAGGAGCCACTCCGTATCTCAATATCCTTTATTCCTCTAGAATTTCTGCATCCAATCCTTCCTCTGCCCTGCCACCAATTAATCTTTAGGACTCTCACGGCAACCTATTTATTTTCGCTTATTACGCGCTCCCTCTCGGATTACGTCAACTACTTGCTGTTCATAAACCTGACAATCACTACCATTATTCTAACTCTCTTTGCTCTATCCCTACGCAATTATTGGCTCCTACTAAACGGATACTTCGTACTTTACTTACTTGTACAACGATCTTGTCTCTAGGCAGGCGTTAGCAATCCACCTATACGGCTAATGATTCCGGAGGATATTCAAAAGACATTTTCAGCATAATTATTGTTGCACAGTGTACATGCTTTTGTCTCAAGCACAAGTGTTGTAACTTAAGATATTAACAATGTTCAACTCCATGCCTGTTCTTGCGGTCTTCTCTCGGCTGTCCCTCACTTTCCCTTTTCTCTGAGGTCCGGGAATTCTTGGAGATCTGGGATTGGACTGAGGAACAGTTTTGGCCCAAGACGGACGCAACAACCCACATGGACTTACCTGGAGCATGGTAGAACTCCGAAAGGACCGAACTGCAATCACCATAACCCTTGTCCAGTATGGAGAAATGGACATATCCTCATACTCCCCAAAATTATACATCTGTAAAACCTGGACAGCGGAGAAGTTGAACTTTTGCTCACCTGGACATACAATAAGATGAATAATCACGAGGTCCCTCTCCTCCACCGATCTCAAAAATAATGGCGACCCCGATCAAATTACCTGTCCAACTAGCAGAGGAAATTGGAAGCCATTACTCTGCGAAAATCCGAAGGTAAAACCAGTCGTCAAGCGGCTTTGCCAGTTCAACATTAATGTTCAAAATACTTTACGGCAGTGTTGCAGGACGTGGTGGGTTTTCGCCTGGCAAGCGTTCTCCCTATAAAAAGCCACAAATGTCTGTTTAACAACACTGCGACGTGGCGGATGTGACTCGCCACTGAATAAAGTCACAGCCCACAACTACAAACTGGCAAGTCGACTAGACTAACATATCAACTCTTCCCGACTCTGTTTCAACTACACACGCTTGAACCCAATGTATCGTCGTGATACACGTCGGTTTTTAAACCTTGATCATGCCTGCGTTGGTGTGTCTCTATGAAACTGAGAATAAATTATTTATTTATTTATTTATTTAAGAGGACATCAACCATATGATGCAGTCGTTCAAGTACACACGCGAGCTCCGGAGGTATGCGCTGAAGCACTACGGTAGAAGGTTTAACCGTTATGACCTCCGGACCATATGAGCTAAGATGAAGGGAAAGGTTGAGGGGAACTCGGTGGAAGCTGTGATACATTTGCTGGAGAGCGTTGGCCAATGTAATGTGCAGTATGATGAGTCGGAGATACGTTACATATTTTGCGTTCCCAGGTACGTACGTGACCTGGTGGAGGTTTATAGTGAGGTATTACTGGCCGACGTGACGCACCAAATGAACTGCGGTGACTACATAATGTGGCACTGCATGTTGGTCGATGTGCATGGTATCGGGCGTTCAGTTTTCTACGCGCTGCTTCCTAATGAGACGACGGCATTCTACCTGAACGCGGTGCGCAACATGCGTCCGATGTTACCAGCGACTGAGACAGCAAGGACGGTAGTAATTGATAAGTGCATGGCCCAGGTGCATGCGTTCCAAACAGTGTACCCCTGTACTCGGATAGTATTGTGCAGTTTTTACTTGCTGAAGGATGTCACCCGTCGTTGCAACGGGTTATCCGGGAAAAGTGCAACCGAAAGGTTGCTTATTAAGCAGTGGGTACGGAACTTAGTGTACGCAAGGAGCTCCCGGTTGTTCCTCAGGCATTTGACAGCCATTAAAGACAGGAACGCGGACGCACACAGGTACTTAGTACGTACGTGGTTGCCGTTTGTGAAATCATAGGCAGCGCACCGGTTGACGTCCACCTGTTTGGTCGGGTGTTTTACGACAAACCGAGTGGAAAACGAAAATAGGCATTTAAAGAGCGGTCTCTCCGAGCGGACGTCCTTATTGCGCCTGTTTACCTCGGTAGTTAACCGCGTTCTTGATGCTCAAGCTCAGTGGGAAGATCTGATTGGGAAGACGGACTTGTCGGAGCACTTAGTGGACTCTTGCTTCCAAATCCTTGGACAGGTGGCATTGCAGTTTTCAGGGTATGCAAGAACGCGCCTGCGCTGTCATTACCCTAGGGAGAAGGTGACAGTGATGGAGTTGTCGGATGATAGATGTCAAGCGCAAGGTACCCGTAGACTGTACATCGTCTTAATGCGTGATGAGGTTACCTGCCAATGCACGTTCAGTCGGCAGTGGCTGCTTCCGTGTGCACACATTGTGCATGCGTTGCACGCAGCAGGCACACTGGTTGAGGACACATTGCGTAACAACCAGTGGGTTGTGTCCCACGCGCGACATCCGCGTGTAACCGCATCTACGTCCTCCGCCGTCGTCCCCCTACCGTCTACTTCTACAGTTGCACCGGTAAGCAGGGAACAGAAGCTTCGCGAATGCAGTCAGGTTTTGGGTGATATTCAGGTGCAGGTGTGCAGCCTCGGCGATACAAAGTACATAGAGGTTATGGATCCGTTGCGGGAATTCATACGGAACCTTTGCAGCTCTCAAGAGGAGGTTGCGGCTTCATACACCGCAAACGTAATGGACTACTGGGGAAGGGAGGAGTGAGGGTGCCAGGGAAGGCACAAGGCGTAAGCAACGTTTAGTTCCAATTCCAGAATCGTCAGCTAGTCAGGTGCATGAAAGGAAGACACTTCGTTTTCGCGACTTGCACACGAAAACGTCTAAGGTGTATAGGCCTCCAAGGAAGCGTCGCAGCCATGCACCAATACCAGCCAACTACGACAATGGCAAGTGCGCTTCGTGCCTACAACTTTACTGCGAGGCGCAGAGTGGACAGGTGGTTGACTGGGTCATGTGCTGCGATTGCCGCCTTTGGTGTCATCAGGTATGCGTCTCGTACAGTGGACAGGGACACCTCACTTGCCATCGGTGTATGTAAGTCCTTCTTTTTCATATTGCTACCTTTTTCTTTCATCCTTAACCGTGCTGTCCATTGCTTCCGCTTGATGGTTAGGTACACCCACTGCTCCCATATGCGGTGCCTCCCCTACAGGACGTTTAGGTCACGGGATGACACATACTGGGGGTGGTCAGGTGTGCCTACGGATATCAGAAGCACCCACAATTCCACTGCCTTTTTAGGATGCACAATTACTTATCAGTTCCTTCATGACAGCTTTTTTCTTCTCACCCTTGTTCTACAGGATAACATTACCTGCACCGAACACCGCTGAAGACGTACCTGCGACGCTCCCATGGGCACGGATTCAATAAAAAACAAAGAAAAAACCCACACTTCATAATCCTGACAAACTAAAGAACCTAGGAAACTGATCAATTCAATACAAGTCACCTGATTCGTCCGACTTCAACAGCTCCTACCACTTGTACTGGACTCCGAAGGCGACTACACAGCCATAGGAAACAAACTGGCGTTACGCGACTGCAAACATCCGCGAGGGTAATCGGTCAGATACAATCTTGCCAATGTTATAGCAACAGCCGGCAGTGTTCCAGGATGTGGTGGGTCTTCGTCTGGCAAGCGTTTCCCCTACAAAAAGCCACAAATGTCTGTTTAACAACACTGCGACGTGGCGTATGTGACTCGCCACTCAATAAAGTCACCGCCCCTAACACATTGGCAAGTTGACCGACACCACATTTACAAGTTCTGTGCATATATCTGCTCTCGCACGAACACGCCTACATATCTGATTAGTGAAACGCCACTATTCTTAAGTATTTTTCACCCGTTTCCTCATACTTCACTCACTGACCTACATTGCTTACGGGAGTTCATCGAACTAGTTCCTCATCAACATACCATATAAGTGATCTGATTACTATTTTTACCTCTCGCATTCTGTGTACATAGACTACATACAACCTTTGGGCTCTATGGGCCCACACTACTGTCTCCAACTGTACTACTCCCACTGTTGGTGCTGCTTATTCCGCTATCAAGTACAATAATGCAATATGCTGATCATGCCCCAAAGGCGTTTCTCGCTTTGTCGAGAATAAAATATTTATTTATTTATTTATCTTCCAAGCAACCGGATTAACGATTGCGCTTTGCAAAGCACCGGAGTAACCCGCGTTGACAAGGTAAGAAGCACGCTTGATGTATAATACATGATACAAGCATTCCTAGAGCTCAAACTGCATTTCTCATATCACATCACCTCCCAGTTGCTCAGTGATCCGCCGCGTGGGGATGAGTATGGATTACCTCACTTATACGTGCGTGCCCATTTCGCATGGGACTGAACAGCTTATCCTTTCCTTTACCTTGCCTGCCGCTCTACTATGGTTGATTTAACGGAACACCTGTTTTACGGTCCGGCATTATCTCCATTTCATGCACTCTGTTATCCCATCAGCAATACGTGGCATCACGTTTGTTAGCAGCATTAGATAACACATTGGCGTTCATCAGCAACTTTTGGTATACCACTGGCTGCAGGTTAGGGAGGCCGTGAAGGACGTCATCAACAGGCGAGCCGCAAATGATCAGCGAGCGTCTACACTGCGAGGCTTGGTGATTATGCACCTGAGGTACATACGCACGGTATTATTTCCCACTCTACACGGTCCCTCTTTGAAGGTGCACCAACCGAACATCGACATGCTTCTGCACGGTGTTAACAGGGATTCTGGCGTTCAGGGGTTCCAGGGTGACTTGCAGCTTTGCCGTAGCAGCACAAAATTGTTCCCCTTCCCTGAGTAACTCAGATCTTCGTACCTCAACCTCCTATTCTCTGCCTCTTCTGGAGCATTGATATCATTTTCCTTCTTTAATGCGAACTTATTTTTACGTGCAGGCAATTATAGGGCACCAAACGTGGGCATTAACCTCTTGCCTAGGGATGCATAGGGGTGTTCACATTTAGATTCAGTTGCACTGGAATGAAAGCAAACTCCCGTGAGTGTTCCTTCTTATGCACATCGTTGAGGCAGGAAATGAGGTGGTAGGTCCTGGTAGATCTTAAAGGAAACTCCTGAAACACCATGATCAACCCATTACTGCCCACTTTCCCTGCACTAGCAGTCCCGGCAGTGTAAGTTACGTTAAATAGTCAGGCCGTATGGGGTAACTGTTACATAAAGGGGAATGAAAGTCACTAAAATGAAGGATAACACCGAAGAGTGAAGAGAATGACAGAATAAGAACTAATAGTTTGAAGATGGATATGGTCAGGAGAAGGGAAGATTATGGGAAGGGATAACCGCGAAGACAAGGCAACCTAGCCGGGCTAAATAGCCAGGTAAAGTCCGGTCCAACCTTACCTGTCAAAATGCTGCAAGTAACCATTACGTCTCCTCGAACCCGTCGTCAGTGCATTAAATACACACATAAGCTAGGTAGACGCTCGGGGTACGAATGCCCCCGTAACACCTCGACCAATGGCGTACCTACTCTCATAACCCTCTCCAGCTCCATTTTGTACCGAACAAGGCAGGGCGGGCAAGCCTGCACGCACCAATTCAGATGGGTGCAGAAAAAGCGGAGAACCTCTACTTGCGGCTTTCTTCCAGCTGTCACCAGAATGCAAAGACGATGAATGCACGACGCGTAGGTCTACGTGGTTGGAGACAAGGGGAGTTTAAGCAACCCCAGTACGTACCCGAAACGTGAAAAATTTGCTCCCATACGAGGAACGGAGACCTTAGCCTGATTTATGGGGATAAATCACAAAGTACACAAGTCCCAGAGTCTGTCCAGCGCATACTGTATGGCCTCGGAAACTCCAGGAACATTAAGAACATACCATAGCTTAACGTCATCAGCACCCGGGATTATCCATAGTATTCCAGTGCTCAATGTATTATAACCGTCCATACATGAAGTAAACCACTTTACCACAAGCCTAGCCTGATAATGATTGAAGCTAGATAGAACCCTACGCAAGCAAATATAGAGAGAAGTAAACCGTTACAAACAAGTGAAATAACACACCACAGTTAACCCGTTTACTTCCTGCAGCGACTCTCTCACGTGATAAACTAAGCCCGCTGACGAACGAAGCACACGGACTAATACCAGTTGTGGGGCATTAAAACAGTAACCGGATCAGGATTTTAATAAATACATGGCCATTATGTTTCATTACCCATTTACATCCGAGAAGTATGCCAAATAACATATTACAAGGCAATGAAAAATGTAAGAAATATTTACCATATACCTAAATATGACTGATAAAGTAAATAAACTACTTATATTATCGACATATATAAAAGCAATCAATATATATCAGCATTATATATATATACATGTATATTGTATATCATAGCAAAAATATATAATATTACAAAATACAAGTTCATCGAAATCTACTAGATAGAAATAGCGTTCAGCGATTGTATGGATGAATTAAATCGCCAAGACTTACAAGTTCCCTGAAAAATATATTACAGAACTTTACCTATTATCAAGTGTTGTGTATCCATCCACTATAAAATTCTTCTTAAAATAATTATCGCATACATTACAACTTACGAAAGAAATCATTTGTTGATAAGCCGTGAAATATACCTTCGTAAGGTTGCAAACCACATTTACTTTCACCCATGCTGTAAACAATTGCGTGAAATATGGCGTTTCCATCAGCACTTCCAAAGCTGTAGCCGTGTGAAACTTTTAAAACAGTTATATATCACACCACACACGGCATTATATGTTACCCGTTTATTCAGCTGCCTTTTCCCTAACACGCACGAAGCCTTTCAAGTAAAAGACTATCTTTTATTTGATACGTACTTTTTGTGTCCTAATCTTTAACATCACAATATAGCACTTGCCTTCGAACCCTTTAGGATGATTTAGTTCCTTTAAAACAAAGCGCAGGTACTACTGCTACCATTTATCAGTGTCACCTCTCGCTATATCTTCCCTTTCAGAAGACATCACCATTTATTCACGCAGCGACGGTTGCTGTCATGACAACTATGATTTCGTATTTCCTGACTACCTCCTTCAACCTTCGGTCGTCCATTTCAACACATACATGCTTTAACGTTTAACATCTCATTATGGCATTATTGCTCGTCCATTCGTAATCCTCTTTCAATGTTCACACGCGGACGTTTGTTCATAACACTCCTCTTATTTCCAAGTGTCCGATGTACCTCCGGTACTGTTATTTATTACTCCTTGCATCGACCGTTGTGCAGCACGCTACCCTAACCAATCTGTTATGAGAGCGTCCTACCCGCCACTTGGAAATAACGTTCCTTCGGCAGTGTGATTCCCGTACACAGCGTTGCAAGTGATGGGAGGTAAATTTGGGTCCATTGAACTCATAGTAATGTTTGTTAATAGTTGAGGATGCTTGCTGAAATCCTACGACCTCAATTAGTAATCAATGTGCTAAGGGGTTTAAATGCGTTACGATGGTTATTCATTTTCCCGCTTCCCGCGTAGTAGCCGTGGTGGATGACTGGCTTGTATTCCGATGTATGTTTAAGGGTCCTTATCTGGACTACGCATCCGTGAAGGAGGATCTGAAAGAGTCTCAGATTGAAACCGCATCATCGTTTGTTCGTCGTAACTTTGTAACTGCGAAGGCGTACCAGAGGTAGACCGGACAGGTGCTAGCGGAAGGATGCCCATACCGGTATATTTTGTTTGCATGTGTGCATGGAAAGCGTAGCAATGTTACTGGAAAGCGGTAAGTGCATGGTATTTGCCTGATAAGAAGATTACTATCGGTACCGATGTTACAATTGCCCTGCGCGTTGTTCTGTGACGTTTAAGGGCGAATGTTACTAGCCTGGGAATGTGTTTCAGTGGCATTCGCACAGCTTTTACGTTGGGAAGCTTCGGCTGTATGTGAGTAATCTGAGGCTAACGGAAGCTCAGGAACGGCTGGTGCTGAACTTAATGATAATCTTTCGTCGGACCCAGGAGATGCGTGCATTTGTGCGGCAGCAATATATTATTCGTTTAACAATGAGGGATTTGTATGTCACACGGCGGCGTCAACGTAATGCTTGTGTCACCGAGGTGGAGGAGGTGACGCAGCTGTTGCAAATAAATGGTCAGGTGAAAAGTATGCATGAGGGGAATGAGATTCGCTACCTGTTTTTCGTCCCTTCGCGCATGCTGGGTTTGGTGGGCCAATACGGTGAGATAATTTTGGCGGACTCCACATTTCAGATCAATTATGGCGGCTACATCCTATGTCACTGCATGTTTGTGGACTTTAGCGGCCTGGGTATGCGTTTCATTTATGCGCTGTTGCCAAATGAGACGGAGGTTGCTTACGAGGAGGCAGTAATAGGTATGTTGGAATGGGCTCCCGCGGTTGCCCGTGCTCGGACTTTGGTGCTGGACAAGTGAACCGCACAAGTGAATGCGTTTCGGAATGCTAACCCCACTGCAAACATTGTATTCTGCCGTGTACATACTATGCGCGACATGCGGCGGCGTTGCTCACACCTTCCGTTGTGTAACACGGAAGATAAAAGGGTTCTGTTCAACATGCTGCGGTCGTTGTTGTACAGGCACGATTGCGGGCATTAACATCATAGTATAGAAGGCATATCCCTGCGCAGCGCTGAATACTTCCAATACCTCTGTCGTACTTGGATCCCATGGCGGCTTGGCTGGGCAGTGCATTCGATATGCCATGTGGTTTTATTCGGATGCGACAGCACGAATCGCGTTGAAAATGATAATAAGCATCTGGAAGAAACTTTGAGTGAGCGGTCAGCGCTATTGTTGTATTGTTGTGTGTTTGTGTGTGTATTGTTGTGTATTTCTTGTCATGAAAGAAGTGAATAAGTGAGGAATGAGGGAAGCGGGACTTGATTGATAACGTGTATGCCCTCCGCAACCAATCATGGTCAACGCGCGAACACGGAGTGCAATCAACATACCGTGACAAACACATGGCTGACGTTCTTACCTGAGTCCGCATCGGGGGAGGCAAGGCGACGCACAAGGTGAGCCACGTTGACTGCAGCCCAAAAGATGAGAAGAAACAACGGCAAGCACTTTGTTGATCAGTGGCTTCATTTCTCGCTGCCCAGTGAACTGCTGTCAACCACGAAGCTTGCGCCAGGACCAGGAGACTGAGTTCGCCTGACCTGTCACCATTGATGGATGTGGTATGAGTACCTCCGAGGGTGGCCAGAGACGTCACCCATTAAACCTCCATTGCTCAAGGAGGTACGCAAACCGTCGCACCACTGTGTGTTCATTTACAGGGAGTGTTCATTGGCAGACCATATGCTTCACATGCTAATCACATTGCCCCTACATCCTGCTTTCTCTTTCAGAGGCGACACGCGATGCTTCCCCCATCGCCTTTCTACCGGACGTCCACACTCATTGTTCCGCCACTTGATGCGACGGCCATGTGAATCACCAATTGTATGCAGCCAGGGGTACGTTCCTTTCCTGTCATCACTACCCTTTCAGAGCCTACGCGTTATGCCCTGGCCATTGCCTTCTCTCAGGTACAGCCGCCGCCATGTGGTTCAGCAATGACACTTGGTCTCAGGTAACGTAGCTTTTCCATGCTCATCTCTGTTTTAGAGCCACTGAAATGTGCCGCCCACTCTCTTCCTACCTCATGCTGCCACAGAGCCTCCTCTCACACACTGCCGCCGCCATGTGGTGTTGCATTCATACGTAACTACAGGTAACATAGATTTTCCATGCACACACGTTTTACAGAGCCACTGATATGTGCCACCCACTGTCCTCCTACCTCACGCTGCCACAGTGCCGCCTCTCACACGCTGCCGCCGCTATGTTGTGTCGGATTTATACCTAGCTACTGGTACCATAGATTTTCCATGCTCACCTCGTCTTCAGAGACATTGCTATGTGCCGCCTATTGACTCCCAACCTCACGCTGCCACAGAGCCTCCACACACGTACCGCAGTCGCCGTGTGAGAACGCGATAATACTCTGCCGCAGGTTATATTCCTTGTCCATCCTGATTTCCCTTTCAGAATTTGTATGAGGTACGTGCATTCGACGTCTCTAACCATAGCACCTTGTCCGGTCTTCCTTCGCCTTCCAGTTCCTACACTTTTCCCATTCCTTGGAGAACGGAGCAACGGCCCTTTTCAGGGAGACCCCCTGAATCTGTGTCTTGTCGTCCCACAGCCCATAAGAATTATGCGAACTCCGCTATCTCCTTGCGGCAGACTACAAGCTCACAGGTTCCTTGGGTGGTTCCGTAATCTTCAGACAACGTATGGTGGAATTCATACATCAAGACGTGTTCGCAACCCTGTGACGTATGCGAACAACATCGTCCTCCAATAACAGCGTGGTAAGTTAACCTTTTGCAGACATTTTCAACCAGTAACATGTCGTTGCACCCGTCCATTATTCGTAGACCCTGTTTCTGTAGTGCACTGACACTTAGCAATGCTCACCTTGGTGAGCCGTCCCCTCCTACTGCAACGATATTTGATGAACCATTTTTCAGTATTCTCGCTTGGTGGGTGATGAGCGTTCGGAACGCTCCCCACTTACACGAGACGATTTGCACATGGTTTGAGCGTCCCGTCTGCCCACTTGTCATATAATCGAACACCGTCTTAACAAGGGATTGCCTACCTCAGTACCATGTAGCCATGCACATCCGTCAGCATTAGGTGGACATCGGTATCATGCGTACAGCATGCGTCAGTATAGAGACTTACACAAAATCATTAGTTACCGTTACCTTTTGTTAATTATGATCTTATCATTCTCGTATACCTTATTCAATAAAATATACATGCTTACAAACATGGGAATTTCAGTGCAATATACATACCTACATGCATTTCCACTTACGTTCATATATATATATATGTATATATATATGAAGTGAAGGTCGGCTCCTTGCTATGTCAGCAAGCGTAGCCAGCCAAACGTGTTCACCGTCTTTTGGACCCCAACCAGGGAGCCGTGACGGTCCAAACCAGGCCAGCTCAGAAGCGAGGGCGTCTGGACCCTGTCATCGCTTAGCTACCCCTCCTCTTCTTCCATCCACATCCCCGGTGAACCAACAAAGCACGTCGTGGACGTTGGTGGGCTGGCATGCGCAACACCTGGCTCAGCCACTGGAGCCTGGTGCGTGAAATGATGTTGCTGAGCAGTCCATTTCCATTTCCTGGGCCGTCAACAAGGCGCTGAACACGCTCGTTACTCACGCGGTGTTCCACCTAGATATGAGCCAAACTGCGAAAGCACCGATGGTCGAACGTAACTGGCCTCTTCATGTCGGCCGATCTAAGGGGCCAGGCTTCGCGACCGTACAGTAAGTTCGAACTTACCGCTGCACTGTACACTCTACCCTTCAGGGCGAGAGTAACGTCGCGCCGCGGACATAGGTGTCAACGGTTAGCGAAAACACTTCAAGCTTTTGCTATACGGTTCGTGATCGCGTCCTTGATCCCAAGGGCACTGATACAACTTCCCAGGTAGTTTAATTTCTGAACGACCTCTAGCTGATTCCCACCAGGGGCCAGCGCAGGAGGCGATCCCTGCCAAAGCCCGAGCGGCTGACAGCCAGTGCTACTCTGTCCAGCGCGGCTTGGCACGTCTGGGAGCTGTCAGAGATGAGGGCAATGTCGTCTGCATACTCCAAATCAAGAAGTCTTTCTCCTGCGAGTAGCTCTACACCTTCCAAGTCATGTCCTGTAAATGCAGTCTCCATAACTTCATCAGTAGCGAAGTTTAAGAGGATAGGTGGCAGTGGGCATCCTTGTCTCACACCGCTGGAGATATTGAAGGGTAGCGACAGATTGCCGTAAGCCCTCACTCTGCCCGTGCTACGCGCGTATAATGCCTGGCGCATATTTGCATATTTCTCGGGCACATCTTTCCTGGGTAAACAATTCCAAAAGGCACATCGATCAACCGAATCGAAGACACCTTTGGTGTCGAGGAACACGACCGCGGTGGGCCGCCAATATATGTGACGATGCTCCCACAACTGACGCAAGGTGAAGATGTGGTCGGTGCAGCCACGACCACGACGAAACCCGGCTTGCTGCTCACGAATCTGGCTTTCACGAGCGCCAGTCAGTCTGTGAAGAATTATGGAGGGGAGTAATTTGGAGGCGATAGAGATCAGCCTGATTCCTCTATGGTTGCCGCATTCCGAATGCGAGTTTCCTTTGAAGAGGGGAACAAGAACGGAACGGCTCCAGTCGGTTGGGAAAGTTTCCTGCTCCCACAATTTCTTTGGTAATTCATGTAAAGCATCAACAAGAGCAGAGCCTCCGAAGTTGAAGAGGGTTAGAGGAAGAGCACCTGGTTCCGCGGCTTTGTTCAACTTCAACAGTCCGATCACACGTTCGACTTCTGAGCGAGTGGGTGGATGCAAATAGACAGCCCATGGAGCAGGGCGATCAGTTGCCGGCGAAGAATCGAACAATTCTAGCCGATTAGCTTGCTTTCCAAAACGCTCAGCCCAAAGCCCCAAACGTTTGGACAAATTGTGGATAGGCCGTCCGCTTTCGTCACGTATAGTTTCACTAATACCAAGTCTCCTGCTGCCAGTTATCCGTATCAGTCGGAATAACTTGCGATGGTTGCCAAGGGCAGCGGCCACTTCCATCGCTGACGCACGATGAGACCACCAAGATTTGAGGTCTGTCTTCAGGCTAGCACGGAGTCTTGCCCGGAGCTCTTTGCGAATTTCATTGTGTTTGCTTCCAGCCCGGATATGCCGGTGAGCGTCGATAAGTTCCGGAGACCGTGAAGAGACATAAGACCCCTGTTGGCTATTAGACATACCACATGAGGATTTGCCTGCTGCTAGTAAGGTCTGGCGAACAGGTGGCCAGTGACCATCAATTGTCTCCAGTGAGCGTTTACTCAACTCGCATATCAGCGTACTTCGGTACGCATTCAGAACAGCTGGCTTTGTCAGTTGGTTCGTGTCAATGCGCTCACAGCGTTATCGTGGGCGTCCGCCAAAACGCATCCGCATGTCAGCACATACAAGTGCGTGATCGGTATCCACACATGTGCTCCAAATCGAGCGACAATTCAGGATGCAACTCCTCCAGCGGTAACTAATAACAGTGTGATCGATCTGCGTCCAAGGCTGGTTCGAGGCTGGGGGGCGCCAAGTCACCCTTTGGCGGGTGCTGTGTTAGAAGTGCGTGCTCGCAAGAAATAAGCGGGAATCTTCACACATATAAACAACCGCTTACCGTTATCATTACGGGTGTCTACACCGTGCTGTCCGCCCGGATGCAGTTCATCAGTGGACAACTTTCCAACTTGTGTGTTCAGATCCTTAGCCAACACAACATTGTCCGTGCTTCTTCTGTGGCGAAGGAGCCCGTTCAGTTGGCGTTAGAGGTCCTACTTTATCGAGTCTTTGCTACAGTTTGTCGACGCGTAGGCAGCGATGATGTATAGACACCTATTAGCCCCGCGTGACTACGATGCTTTGAAGGAGCCAGCCAATCGGACCGCCCACATCCGGTTAGTGATTGTAATCCCGGCAACCAGAACAGCTTCAGCCCGGGAACTAATGGCAATACCAACACCGGCTTGGCCGGTGCTCAAAGCTGCATCGTCATCGGATAGCCGCAATGAGAAAATACTGCTTGCGTCACATGAAGGGGATCGCAGAGTGAGCACGGAGCTCGAGTCTTGCAGGCGAGTCAATGATAAGCAGCAGATATCGACCGAGAGGGTCTCTAATGTTTGGGCAAGTGCTGCCTGTTGGCCGATCAATAGCAGTGTGCGTACATTGTGGCATGCCAATGTGAAGGATGATCGAGGGCGCCAACTGGAAGCCGGTGAACTGATATGTACCGCTTGGTGGGACATAGGATTGTCGACAGGAGAGAAATGATGCTCCACGTTAGCATGAGTTGAAATTTGAAGATAAAGACTAAGCCAAGCATGTTGGGAAAGGGTCAAGAATCGGGGAGTTGAAAACTGCGGGATAAACGAGAAGTTGGAACGGGCTGGTAAGAGTAAAAAGGGTAAGAGGAAGAATAAACGACGGGAAGGTTTGATCAATAGCATCCAAACCCTATCCACTCTGCTCGATACAGAAGATAGGGCACCACTGAGCATCCTGTGCGGTGGCCTGAGCATCAAGAAATTGTTCGAGGAATGATTCGACGTACTGCATGGACGCGATACCGTCAGGTTGCCCAGGCCTAGACAGGGGAACGATTAGGGTTCTCAAACAAAGCCTTTGGTTCAAAGACCTTACCGCATGGCAGCGAGATTGGCGTTTTAAGGTATAAGGTGCCACCCTCATTCTAACGCCTAACCTGGAAAACCAGGTGGCTGCGTTTGTCTGGCCTCTAACCATTGACCAATCTGGTTTGAGTGACTCTGAAGGTTCAAAAGCACCACCAAGTATGGCTCAATGAAACGCCGCGGCACCCAAACCATCGCACCACGGTAAGGTCCAGCCTCATTGCGATGGCTCAGTGCACGCACATTACAACAGATCGGTTCACAGGTAGCAGTTGCCCGAACTTTAAGGACTCTGAATGTGTGGTAAGTGCCCAGACGGAGGAATGTTTTTAAGAATCAGTGGACAAGTACATGCTGAGCATGCTTGGATTCCGCTGTTTTTGCTGCAGCCGTAACAATCCCTCGAGGAACACACTTAAGCAACGACGTGCCATCCAGCCAATGTACGGGAGGTGATGGAGCTAACACAGGATTTCCTTCCGCTTTTTACAACTATATAAACTCCATCGATATCTGCTGCTTATCGGAAACCCGCCTGCAATACTCCAGCTCTGTGCTCACTTTGCGATCCCTTCAGGTGACACCGGCAGCACTTTCTCCTTTCGCCTGTACGGTGACGATACAGCTTCGAGCAGCGGTCAAGCCGGTGTTGGTATTGCTCAGATCCCCCTGAGCCCATTCGTTACCGGTAGCTCAGCTGCCTTGTACCTGTTGCGTTTTATTCCCGTCACAGTAGCTGAGGTGTTTCTCAACTCTAGCTAACGTGTATAATGATGATAAGGACAGTGTGACCGCACCTTCGATCGTCGCACAGGTGGCGTTGCTCTGTACGCCAACTAAGTCCTTACTGCCTTGACAACGTATACTTTGCGCACTTGCTGCTACTTTTTATATTTCATCCGTACAACTGAAAGTTTTGTTGGTCTTTAGAAGCCCGATAGGGTTTAGGGTGGTCTAGTTGATGTCATCCGTAAAACGTCGACGAATAGTTGTTCAGTGATGATGAAATTTATTCGCCTCCACCTAAACTGCCGGAATTTCCCCTTGATGCTGTTTCAACTTGGTTTGCTAATGAGTTCTCTATCTAGCCTTGCGTGTTCACCTGCATCCGTTCGTTGAGTTGCCCACTAGATTTATGGTGGGACAAAACCCGTCCCTTTTGAACCTTTGCTAATAAATTCCCTGACTTCGTCATGGACGTGTTATACAACTAAGAAGTCAAAGTAAATAAATAAATAGGTATATTTCTAGACCTGCTAGAGGCTGCACCCTAAAGGGTACAGATCAATTCTTACATAAATCCGTTGCTCTTGCATGAAAGTAGGCAAAATATAAGTATGTGTTCATCGTTAGCAATTACAAATGCATTGGCATTGTTTGGTATACAGCTACTGGGTTGCAGGCGCCCACCTTGACATTTTCCCGGTTCCTTCGGGCGATATTGAGCTCCTTGTTCTTTTATTGTGAAAACTTCGCGGAGGTGTAGTTGTGCTTTTTCTCCTTGGACCAGAATCCAATTCGCCGAAAGTGCACTTTAAATTGATCGCACATTAATTGGCCACTCAGTTGCCCCAATTGTGCGCACATGGAAGAAATGAGTGAAGGGATTATAAGGCGTACGAAAAGTTGAAAACAATTCAGATAAATGCGGACAAAAATAGAAACAATTCGTTAAGAGAGAAAATAAAGCTGCGTGCTTCAGTAAAAAATACCAATTAACAAAAAAATACAGTCCTACTTTTCTTACGCTAATATTGCTCTCAGGCGCAAAATTTCAACCTGAGTTATTCTCAGATAAAAGAAAATGCCTTTCTACAGTTAGTATACCGCTTAAAGTAGCACAAAATTACACTGGTCTGGACCAGCTTTAGCGCCTGAATACGTTGAACGTAAAAGCAACACAATACGTGCAGTAGTTTGCGAGTTATTCGCAATTAAATGATGATCTACGAATAAGGCCATTTTTATTTTTCGCTAAAAATGGCTTTCTGCTTTGCAAGCAGATAGCAGAAAAAAGAAAAGAAAATATAAAAAGTAGGGAAGCGGTGTACGTTCTAGATAGGCATAGCTATCCAGAAATGCTCTAATTAGCCCGTAATACCCTGCGACAACTACGGACTGCGCAGGTAACCGAGAAGTAAACTTTGCAGGCATACATGACAAATATATGCAAATAAGTGATGATCTTGCGCTAAAATGCTAGAAATCCATCAAGGAATGTTATATCTACATGGGAATTCAGGGGAGCTTGTAATTAACTCACGGTTAGAAGGCCACAGCATACCATTTGCAGTGGATACTGAGCCACATAAACAACCAGTAAAATAGAGCTTAGCATGTTTAAGCCTCTAAGCTTTTCTAAAGCTCACAACAAGGCCGCATGAGCCAGGTCTACCTGAGTAACCCAGGGGATCTTTCAGATCCGTTGACAGATTTCGGCCTACAAAATACACACATTTCTTAGCTAAACATCACAAGATTTATCCCTTAGAGCCGATTTTCTATATTCATGAAGCTCTGTCTCTAACGTCGGTGAGCTATAGGAGCTTACCTGTGCAGGAAACAGGACGCTCGTTAGGCAGAGACCTGTATCGTCCTTGGAACCTGACCTGATTTCTCGGTGCTTGTAACCACGATCGCCAGTATCTTAAGTGCGCGTATGGCGAATAAGCGTATTCACAGGTCCATATATATGGCTCCACAAGCAGGGAACTTAGTCTCTACCCGAGGCCAAATTAGAAGTAACGGCATTCATGCTTACATTTTGTGGGGTGTAGGCACTGATGACCAATTGACGCCTAATAGCACGCGCGAATTCAAACCTTTGAATGAGTCTGCCAATTAAATCGCAAACAGCCTTCTACTGATTGGGATGCAACTCTGGATGCCAAATGGTATCCAGCTACAACGATCCATTGCGCTTGTCGTCCGCTTCCCTGCAGGCAAGTGTACCTCATAAATACACCCGGCTTTTAAACCTCCCGTAGACATGCGCCGCCTGCCTTCCTTGTTTGATGGTGCAATCCTGTCTCGGAGTGCTTTGTGTGTTACGAGCGATTTACACGCTCCCCCGCAAGGTCGGGAACATTTGTGAATGGTTTGAACATCATAAAACATGACCATATTATGCTGCTGTACTTCGATTAACCAATTCCGTCAAACATTAATTATCAGGTGACACTTTACTATGTCTTTCTGCTATCCATGTAGGTGACGCACCTTAGTGACCACCATCATCTTGCATACACCATTGCAATAATCCTGCCTCACCTTTATGCCGCCTAGGTCTATTGAATTGAACTACACCTTCCGCCTGTCCGCGAATTAGGGGATAGCAGCAATGAGGTGCGGCAGAAACTGACACCACCTCACTTCGGATAGTAACTGCAGGTGAGATTGTCTGCTCAGGAGGTCCGCACTTGCGGTCTATTTTTATTCTATGTTACACCCGTCCATATGCGCCCTAGTCACAGATTGCCGTGTGGCACGGCCATATTGGGTGATCATGTGTTTCTCACCGAATCCAACGGCCTTTATATTTTCAGATAATCATCTCCTGCACATACATATTGGAAAAGATGCACGCTGACTGTCTGGATGTGCACAACCCCGTACCTCTTGAATCTGTAAGTCGACTTCGCGTTACATCTATGTATATTGGTTTCCTGTGTGTTTGTTCCAACATTTGCAATACACCGTTCCTCAGTGCTTGCGCGCTGCGGGTCAAGAGCGCGGAAAACGCTCGCCATAATGACGTGAATATTTGGAATCGGTACAAACGTCCGCCTTGAATGTAATGGCACGTTTCCCTTTTATTACCACGTTGCATGGATTAGGCTATATTTCAGTGATTATGCAGCGCTAGGCATGTCAAACATTGGCATTCTTTGACCCGAAAAAGGAAACTAAGTTTGAGCCGCGTAAACCTTGTTACAATGACATTGCTAAAACCAATTCCATGCATGCTTATATGGGCACAGTAAACAACGCTCATGGAGGCGTGTGAAGTTCGAAGTTTGTTTTGTTAGCAGCGGTACTGATGACTCCGATGTGCCACCAACATGGACTCGATAAATGCCGGTCGCGAACGTCTGTAGCGCCGACAATATCCGCTACGCTAATCGCCATAATGAAACAGATACTATGGGACAAATATAGGATAACTGCAAATACGTCTGGAAGGCATGTGCATCTAATATTTGTAGTTTATCTCATGTTAATATTGATGGTAGTGCCTTGGGACGTATATGGACTAAGTCACCACCGTTCATGGAGGCTCGTAGAGCTACTGGCAATATTGATGTACCTGTGTTGCACATACATAGGCTTACGCTAATGAAGCCAACATGGATGCCGGTTAATTTGCGAGCATGCCGCTCCCTTTATGGGACCTATAATACTTCTCCGTGCACGGGTCATGCGGGCGAGGAAACCAAAGGAGTCTCCTTGAGTGACGACAGTAATGCCACATTTGTGGCAGTTATATAGGCTTACTAAGCACACATCACGTTGGCATGAATATCCAACTATATAACATCATGTCTCCCGCCACTTGCAACATGCAGCGTCCCTGTACTTCATTCATCAGGGCTCCAGTAAATGACCACATGGGGAAATGGAAATATGCAGGGACCTGATTTACATTTATTTCGAAGTACTTGTCTACCTCGCCTCTTGCTCACCTTCTTGCCCGCATGCTAAACGCTGTTATTTTCCACTGCACTGCAACGCCCCTCATGTCTACAGGTGAGTGGTACTGCTCCAATCAATTACTTTTCAGATTAACGATGCTCGCTCATGCTTCAGCACTTTACAGCCTACTCCGCTTATAGCATAACCGGTACACAGGTATCACAACTGCAGCCACCGCGTTCGCATGCCCCTGATTAGTACGCACGGTTAACTGCCTCCGCATTCCAATTAATTCGTGAGCGACCCGTAGGCCCTTTTCATGGTCTTCCTATGTCCCATGGCCTTGTGGTGCATTCTTACAAGCCATAGTGCCCACTCGTATGTTTGCATGCGCCTCACCACTTGGCCGCTAGCTTACTGGATGGGTCCGTAATCGTAGACCACATGCACTAACGTTCCATTACACTTCCGGTTCTTAAGCATAGTCCTGCTATACCGTGACCGAAAACCACCAAACATTTTTCAGTACTGTCCCTTCGCGGGCTATGAGCATTTTGAGCACTCCGAATTCGGACGACTGTAGTCGCAGGTGGTTCGAATGTCTGTTCTCACACCCAAGAAAAACAGCCCCATTATAACATAAGTCTCGATTTGCTGTGGACGTTGGAAGTAATGTGCAACCCTTCCAATTCCATTGCCTTCAGCATCGCCAACGCAAAATTAATAAGTGCGCGCCTGGTCGCATCGATACGTTACCAGTTGTGTCGCAAGCACTTCATTTTCGCATGGAAAGACTTCACCACACTGCGTTTATACGTGTACTAATACGCCATGCAATGCTATATGGATCATAAGCTCTGTTAAACAATAAATAAATAAATGGTATATTCTCTGTAAAACGAGACACACCTCTAAAGGCATGATCAAATATGCATACAAGCATAGCTTCTTTGGAATATTAAAACATTTCGTTTCAATGAAAGGAATAAACGAAAAGATGTAGTCCATATGAGCGAACATATTGTCAGGTAATAGTCAGATCAAAGACCACGATGGCGCTGTGGCGCGCAAAAACTGTTGCGTCAAGATACAAGCGGGGGTAAATTTGCCATGTAGTGATCCATGAGCACAGGAGCCCAAACAAGGTTTAGTACAATCAATGACCGTTACAAAGCCGGGATGATTTGTACTGCAATAAAGCATTCTTCATAGTAAAAGCAGTTGCACAGGTTGGATGTAGAAGGCTGAGGACTGCGTCATTGTGAAATGTATGGCTGTGACTTTATTTTGTGGCGAGTCACATCCGCCACGTTGCAGTGTTGTTAAGCGGACATTTGTGGCTTTTTATAGGGAGAGCGCTTGCCAGGCGAAAACCCAACACGTCCTGGAACACTGTCGTATTTTCCGTTGAACTGTAGTGCTAGTCGGCTATGCATCGCATATACCGATTTTGCAAACTATTATTCGCAGTCGGTTGAAAGCCAAAATTCTTCGTTGATTGGCCGAATGGCTTAGTAATGATTCGGCAGTAGTCGTTGAAGCCAGTCAATGGTGTAAAAGAATCCCAGAGTCGAGTGATATTGATGCAGGTGAGCAAGCACATTGTTAATAGAGGCGGGCTTTTTCTATTATATTGTCCGGCTCGCAACCCGTGTCCAGCTATCCATACTGGACTTGTCATAGGGACGGTGAATGCAGTTGTTTCTTGTGTCCATAACAGGAAAAAATGCTATTGTCCGCAAAGTGGACTCAGAATTCCTTCAACTGTAAGTGTAATTGTCTCCAAGGCCAAGAGAAGACTCCATGAAAGATCATCGGAAAAGCCGCTTATCCGCGGGCAATGCTCTCCGTGAAATGACATCAGATGGGAGTACATTATGCTACCAATTATTGCACATCAGATTAATCCGTGTTCTTCCATTGTGGTACCATGAGCAGGTTTCCGCTCACTTAATAGAAATGTTTACTTACCTTAGTAACCTTTGAAAAAGGTTCAGTGCATGTTATCCACCCGAAGTCAGTACACATGGCTACCTTGCAGTTGGCAAGTGCAGGTGGCAACAATCATGCTGATGGCCTACTTTTATGCCGCAAAATGCTTACCGGTGCTGACGTCTAACGAAAGCAAAATGCCTTCCTGCATAGGGGATGACTACAGTTACCGATCGACGAACGTGTTACCACATTTCCCAATTTAAGTCACACTTGCAAACATCTATCCATATTCTACCTATAAAAAATACATCTAACTATATTGACATGTGTTAGCATGTTATATATATATATATATATATATATATATATATATATATATATGGTCCACGGCATCCGGCTTCGGTTTTGCATGTCACTGTGGCAAGCCACAGGACGCCTGCGCCTACAGAGGGACCACAGGTGGCTTGCGCTGCACCACCCACAGCTCCAAGCACACACCCATATCCTGTGTAACCCCGAAGGAATAAGACCGGAAGGCAAGTGGATGGAAGCCACGTTTCATCAACGGAGCCGGCCCACATTCCTTCACAGGCATACACAAGCACGCTTAATTTGGGGAATCAGGCGCACCCAGGGCGTGGCTGGACCGTAGGCCGCTCCACACTGAGTGCGTGGAACCGCTCTCTGTGCCTAGCATGGCCAAAAGAATCGTGCACCCCTTTCCCTTCAGCAACTACCAACTGTCTCCTGGAGCCAGTATGAACGAGGTAGTGGGTAATAGACAGGTAGGCACCTTGTCAACATGCACATCAAGCGCATCCACACCGAGGATATCAAACAACAGCCAAACACTTGAAAGAGAGAAAGAAAAAGAAAAAGAGAAAAACTCGATTAATGTATAAAGAAACGGTGATATAAACCTTAATTAAATAGCATATGTAATAAGTTGATTACAAACAAATCCTAGCTAAGTGCACGAGGTCAGGAAGTATAGTTCTCGGAACGCCACGAACGCAAAAAGGTTATGGAAATCGAATAAAATTGGCTTAGGCGATGTGTGCAAGTTATTGAAATAGAGTACAGGGAGATATTTTATGAGAAAGGAGCATTAAGGTAAAAACTGTAAACCCAGCCCCTGAAATAACGAGACTCAGCATGCAAGCACGCGGTTAGTACATCGAATTCAGCGTGCCTACAAACGCTGCGCCGGCTCGCCGTAATTCTCTGCAGGACCCGTCATTGCTTCTGTAGGGACCCTAATGGCATAGCTCATGGCCCACTAGACATTTATATGAGAAAGAAAGGCATTAGAACTGAAAACCCACCACCTGAAATAAAGAGACTTAGCATGCAAGCATGCGGTTAGTAAATCGAATTCAGCGTGCCTATAAACGCTGCGCCGGTGCTGCCTACGTTCACTGCGGGACCCGTCGTCGCTTCGGCAGTGGTCCCGAGTGACCTCTCTCATGGCTCACTAGGCCTGCCTGACTAAGGCACTCGCGACCGCATGTTCTACAGCACCATGCGCTCGATGTCAATGGAGTACACTTCATCGATGCTTGCCGCTTCCGCAACTGCCGCTTCTTCTCTGCATGCATGAGGGCTTTCTCCTGCACTTCAGCAACTGCCTTCGTGATTAGATCGCGCTATGCACGCCGATCAACCGCCTTCGATTCCCATGATCTGCAATCAAGATTAGAACGTGTGAGGCTCACTTTAATCATGTCCTGGTAACGTAACTCTCGTTTCCCCACGTGTCGCTTCCCAATACTCAGCTGACCGTATAAGAGTGGTTTCGGTATCCGCGACGAATCCATACGGCTCACATGACCTAGCCATCTCAGGTGTCTCAATAAAAGTATGCCGTCCACTGCATACATCCCACTTCGGCGCAACACTTCCGTGTCTGCAACCCTGGCGCCCCAACCGATCCGCAAAATTCGTCGCAGACACTGCTGATGGAACCGCTCGAGATACCGCACATCCAGACGGTACATCGTTTACGTTTCACTGTCGTATAGAAGAACGGACAGTACCATGGATTTGCACACCATCAGCTTCGTGCCAATGCTAAGCTGATGGTTGTTTCACACTCGGTACTCAAGCTTCCCGAATACCGCTGCCGCCTTCGACACGCGAATACGCAACTCAACGTGTAGCTGCTGATCAGTGATCGGTGCAACACACTTAAGCTCGACCCGTTATGGCTGCGCCGATTGAAAACCAACCTCGCTTTCCTATACTCGCTCAATAACAACATCAGTGGGAGCCAAATAACCCCTGTATCAGACCCATATATCACTTCCTACCTTTTACCTGATAGACCCTACTCCATTATCCTACCAAGAACGCGCAGCAGCATTCGCTCCAACTTCTACCTCTACAGATACGCACACGTATGGAATAGGTTACCTCTCACAATAAGGGCATCCATGAACATAAACCAGTTCCGCTTCTCTATTAGCAAATACCTCTCCGTCACACAAGTTTCCAAACTACTGAATATAAAATATCCTGAAGAAGGGTTTTTTGAAACTGGACCAGACCACTTATAATCGCTTCTTCTTACCTTCCCACACTATTCTCTTCCCGACTGCACATCTCTCTCCTACCGCGCCGTTATCCATCGTTCATCTTACTCGCATCACCTCCTCTTGACAGCAGCTAGTCATTGTTGGCTCCATGATGCTTGCAAGCAGCCACTTATTGACACTCCAGCCTTCATTTTCTTCTGCCGTCTGCCTCCCTAAGCTTCGCTCGCATGTTGCCTTCTTCGTCGAAACTGCAGTTATCCAATGGTGGTCAAAGGTCTTAATGATATGGTTACACCAGCCACTGATTCATTCTTTTCCAGAGCCACTATCTCTGCTTAGCAGCAGCTAGCCGCCATAGCTTCCATTTAACTTTGCGAATATCCGGAGCTCGCTCCCTCTTACAACGTTCATTCGCTCGGATTGTTTGCGTCACAGCTTAGCTAATCTATTGACCTATAACTTACCTTCACTGGCCTATAGATACAATCATCGACCCTATAGGCATACACTAGTGACAAAGCGTCTGATTAGAATAGCTGCATCTGGCAACTGAGTCACTCCTAGCGCCACCATCTGTCGGTCGTCATAAATTCGGCATCTCTCTTCAAACGTAGCTAATGGCCATTGGCCCCATGCATATGCGATGATCCAGTGCTTGTTAGTAGCCACCCCGTATCTCAATAATCTTTACCCCTTTAGAATATCTGCATCCAGTCCCTCCGCTGCCCTGCCACCAATTGATCTTTAAGACTCTCTCGCAGCAACCTATTTATTTTCGATTATTATGCCCCCTCTCAGATTACACTAACTACGTGCTGTTCATGCACCTGACAATCACTACCAACATTCTAACTCTCTTTGCTCTATCCCCACGCAACTATCGACTCATATGAAACAGATACTCGTACGGTACTTACTGGTGCAACGCTCTTGTCTCTACGCAGACGATAGCAATCCGCCTCTACGGCTGATGATTCTATAGGATACTCAAAAGACATTTTCAGCATAATTATTTTTGCACAGTGTACATGCTTTTGTCTCAAGCCCAAATGTTATAACACAAAACATTAACAATATTCCACTCCATGCCTGTTCTTCATGTCTTCTCTCGGTTGTCCCTCACTTTCCCTTTTCGCTGAGGTCCGGGACATCTTGGAGATCTGGAATTTGACTGAGGAACAGTTTTGGCCCAAGACGGACGTAACAACCCAAAAGGACTGACATGGAGGATGGTAAAACTCCACAAGGACCGACCTACAATCACCATAACCCTTGTCCAGTATGGAAAACCGGACATATCCTCATGGCTCCCATACATTATACATCTGAAAAATCTGGACAGCGGAAAAATTGAACCTTTTGCTCACCTGGACTTACAACAAGAAGAAAAATCGCGATATCTCTCTCCTTCAGCCGACCTCAAAAATCATGGCGACCCAGATCAAAATACCCGTCCAACTAACAGAGGAAATTAGAAGCCATTACCCCGCGAAAAACCGAAGGTGAAACCAGTCGTCAAGCGGCTTTGCCAGTTCAACATTAATGTTCAAAATGCCTTACGGCAGTGTTGCAGGACGTGGTGGGTTTTCGCCTGGCAAGCGTTCTCCCTATAAAAAGCCACAAATGTCTGTTTAACAACACTGCGACGTGGCGGATGTGACTCGCCACTGAATAAAGTCACAGCCCACAACTACATACTGGCAAGTCGACTAGATTCACATATCAACTCTTCCCGACACGGTTTCAACTACACACGATTGAACCCGATGTATCATCGTGATACACAACAGTTTCTAAACCTTGATCATGCCTAAGTTGGTGCGTCTCTATGAAACTGAGAATAAACTATCTATTTATTTATTTTATCATGGACATATGACCAATTTTCTACTGTTACTGTCACAGTTGCCATAAAATGTTTGTACAGTTGTACATATCTGATCATGCCTCCATGGGCGTGCCTCGCATAGTCGAGAATAAAGTATTTATTTATTTATTTATATATATCTCGGTGGCGGTTTTGCATTTTTGTACTAATGCTTTTCTTTCTCATTTTAATGTCTACCAGTACTCTCTTCTATACACTTGCGCAGGTCGCATAAGCCAAAAGTAGTTAATTTGGGTAGCATCTTCATGTTTGTGGCATTTCCGTAAAATATACTTTCTGACCCCGGGAACTTACTGCGAATTGCTTCGTACTCATATTTTTGCGCTCCTTTAGTGAAGAGTCATACCTCAGTACCTGTGTGCATTGTCCTATTTATTTAATTACATCTTATCGTTTCAAGTGATCGGCTGTTGCTTGATAGCTGCGCTTTATGTGCATGTTGACAAGGCGCTTACCTGCCTCACACCCACCACCTCGTCCACACAGGCTCCAGGCGACAGTTAGACGTTGCTAGAGGGGACGGGTGCACGTTCCTTGTGGTTGTGTTAGTATCAAATAGGGGTTCCATACACTCAATTAGCAGCTGACTACGGTCCACCTGTAGTGACCTGGAGGTACCCCCGTACGACGGTATAAACTGCTCTAAAATATAAGAAATTATAGTTTTCTTATGTTTTAGGAAATTAAGCTGTTTGCCTGTTGGCACGTTGTTCCCATTTGTTGGAAACACGAACACAAGCTCCGCCTTTGGCGCGCGACTCGGCTG
>OX104064.1:181638731-181745169 GCA_944474145.2 Dicrocoelium dendriticum
GGCAGTGAGGCCCCTGTCACCTGGAAAGCTAGACACCCAGACATTTTGACCACCACTTCTTCTTTCCTTGGCCGTTCGCACGTAATTTTAACCTTTACCTGGCTCCAAAGCCTACCATATGTAATGCGTAATGGTGGGTGAAAAACCAGCACCTGTAGCGACCTGGAGATTCCCCCGTAAGACTGTGTAAACTATTCTAAAATATTCAAATTACAGCTTTCTTATGTATTAGGGAACTATTCGGTTTGCCTGTTGGAAAGTCGTTCCCGTTTGTTGGAAACACGAGAACGATCTCCGCCTTTGGCGCGCGACTCGACTGCGAACGACGCTCCGTCTACGTTCTCGACGCCAACGACATTTTCCCTAGCTAGCTCTCTCCGGGTGCCCTATTTTTAGCATTAGCTAACGCTCCTCCCGTCCAATAAACTTCTTCCCTAGGTTACTTTTGTGTCTTCTACCCACTACTTTTGGTTGGTCGTCTAGTCGCGTACCGGATATATAGCGCACGATCTACGCTCTATAATTGGTGACCCCGAAAAAACTCTTTTGGCGCTTTCGGTACTAATATTACTTTGCAGATCCGGTAAATTATTTTGTCTGCCCTTCTACTTTTACTTTTTAATACTTGCATTTACTTTCACACGCTCCGTAATTTTTCACCATGAAGGTTAATAACTCACTTGACGATCAGGTTAGTGCGTTTGGTTTTCCTATCCTGCCTTTTTGTGATTCTAACCCTAAGGCCTGGTTTAACCAGCTAAAGTCCATTTTTTTCCTTCCATGGCGTTAACTGTGACAGCGTCAAATTTCTCTGCGTTGTCGCCGCGCTTCCCCCGCAAGTCGTCGATGACCTCGACGACATCCTGGAACTTCCGGAACATCAGAAAAGTTACGATGACCTTAAGGCCGTCGTCTTAAAGCGATTTGGCATACCAGACCATGCTCGCTTCTTAACGAAACCGAGCTTGGGGATCGAAAGCCTTCGCAGTTGCTGCACAAGATGCAAGCTCTAGCTAAGCCTCTCGCTGTTGGCGACTCTTTCCTTAAAGGGATGTGGCTTCGTTGCCTGCCACGTGTCATGCGCAATCCCTTGTATGCAAACGATGCGCCTCTTCCTCAGCTCACCGACATTGCCGACCATATTTAGGAATCCAACGCCCAAATATCTCAGGTTCAGTCTACCTACAGTACAGAGGTGGCAGAACTAAGATGGCAAGTAGCCGCATTGATCAACCGACTAGAGAAGCTAACACAATCCGGATCAAACCGCCGAAATCGTCCAAGTAGTCGCAGTCCTAGATCACGTTCAAAATCTCCTCCTAGGTAAGCTATTGCTGGTACCACGAGCGATTTGGTCATCAGACCAGATCGTGTCGCCCACCCAGTTCCTTGAAGCGCAACACGCAGGGAAACGAGTAGGCCAGCTCGTAGGGGCGACGAACGTTGCTGGCTGCCCCAGTCGTCTTGTCTTTGTCACCGATCGCAGTATGGGAGTACGCTATTACGTCGACACCGGCGCAGAAGTCAGCGTTATTCCACGTGATGCTAATGGTGTTATCGAAGAGGCGGCTAGTTCATTGTGCGCAGCAAACGGCACCACCATTCGCGTGTATGGTCAACCCTCTCGCACGCTTAATTTAAATCTAGGACGTTCACTTAAATGGATGTTTCACGTCGCAGATGTCCAGCTGCCAATTCTTGGCCTTGACTTTCTGCAGCACTTCGATTTGCTTGTTGACGCGAAGCAACGCCGTCTGATCGATCGTCAAACAAACCTGGTAGTTATAGGTACTTTGACCGACATAGGGTCAATCAGTCCTGTATACGCCAACCAGTCAAGCTCACCTATCGGTCAGATGCTTAATACGAAATTCCCGCAAGTCTTTCGTGCAATGGCACCGTTTTCATCCGCCACTGATGCTGCGAAACATCACATCGTTACGAAAGGTCCGCCTGTTTTTGCCAAAGCCAGGCGAATGACCCCTGACAAGTTGAAAATTGCTCGCGCAGAATTCGAGCACATGCTTGAACTAGGCATCGTTCGCCCGTCTAACAGTCCCTGGGCGTCGCCGCTCCACATGGTGCCCAGTAAGTCAGGAGACTGTCGTCCATGTAGTGATTACCGCGCGCTCAATAACGTTACTGTTCCCGACCGATATCCGATTCTTCACATGCAGGACATCACGGCAAGCCTGCGCGGCACCCGTGTGTTTTCGAAAATCGATCTGGTTCGCGTGTATCACCAGATTCCAATCGCTGAGGAAGACATCCCGAAGACTGCCGTAATCACGCCGTTCGGGTTGTTCGAATTTTTGCGAATGCCGTTCGGTCTTCGCAACGCAGCCCAGACTTTTCAACGACTCATCGATTCAGTCACTAGAGGTCTAAATTTCCTTTATGCATATATCGACGATATCCTAGTTGCCAGCGCGTCTAAAGAACAGCACGCAGAACATCTCAAAATACTTTTCGATAGACTGGCCGCTAATAGCATCACTGTCAACCCTGACAAATGCATATTTCAGCAGCCTTCCGTCGAATTCCTTGTCCACCATATTAATCAGTATGGTATACGGCCTCTAGACGATAGAGTTCGCGCCATCAGAGACTTTCCGGTTCCGACGACGTTAGCCGCTATTCGCCGTTTTAACGGCCTGCTCAACTATTATCGACGTTTTCTTCCACACTGTGCCAATTTGCTAAGTCCACTAACCGACCTACTTCTTGGACGTAAAAACGGCTAGGTGGAATTGACTGCTGCTGCTGCCCAAGCGTTCAAGGACAGCAAAGAAGCTTTAGCTAGTGCCGTTATGCTTCATCACTTCGATCCGAACGCTTTGCGCAGCGTTGCTGTTGAAGCATCGGACACCGCCATTGGCGCCGTCCTACAGCAACATACAAATGGAGGCTGGAAACCTCTCGCATTCTACTCTAGACGCCTACAACCCGCCGAAGTCAAGTACAGCACGTTTAGTCGCGAACTGCTGGCCGTTTACTCAACTGTTCGACATTTCCGACACGTCCTTGAAGGTAACACCTTCATTATATACACCGATCACAAGCCGCTTACCTACGCATTCCGAAATCAATCAGCTCGACACTCACCACGTGAGATTCGTCAGCTGCATTTCATTGTCCAATTCTCGACTGATATGCGACACATTTCTGGTCAGCAAAACGTCGACCGTCCCTGCCGAGCAGGCAATCGATTTGTCTGCTATGGCTGCCGCGCAATCAAACGACCAGACCTTTCCGAAACTTCGCGCTTATTCTTTGAAACTATCCCCGCCCCCTTTGCCGTCATCTGATGGTACCATTTTATGCGACACATCTACCGGACGACCTCGACCCGTCGTTCCAGAAACTTCTCGCCGTATCGTTTTCGACACCTTCCACAATATCGCCCACCCAGGCCTTAAAGCTACTGATAGGCTTGTCTCTGAGAGATACGTTTGGCCGGGGATGCAACGCGATCTTACGCGCTGGGCACGCAGCTGTCTCACCTGACAGCAAGCCAAGATTCAGCGGCACGTGTCCGCTCCGCTTGGTCACTTTCCGTCCGTTTCAGCGCGATTTGCCCATGTCCATCTCGATATAGTGGGAGCTCTGGATCCGTCCAAAGGAATGGTCTATATTTTGACCATGATCGATCGCTGTACCCGTTGGCCCGAAGCCGTTCCCATCCCTGACGTAGCTGCGGAAACCGTGACACGCGCTTTTGTTGAGCGCTTGGTCGCTTCACACGGCTATCCAGCCACAGTGACTACAGCCCGCGGTCCACAATTAAATAAATAAATAAATAGTATATTCTCGAATTTTCGAGACACACCTGACCAACGTTTACAATCAACGTTTACAAGCAATTTATGTTTCGCAACAAACACGTTGCTATGTATGTAATCGGCAGTAAGCCGAAAGTTGTCCAAGCTTTGGAAATTGTAAAATTAATCTTGAGGCATAAATTCGTCAAAACATGACGACAAGTTGGGTTCTAGTGGGCGTAGTGTAAACAGGCTGGGCATTCCGTTTGTAGAGAAAACTTGTCAGGAAAATATTACATTAGGATTCTGGTCGGCTTAAAACTGGTCGGCTTAAACTCATTGGATGCCAACGCATTCGCACGACCGCCTATCATCCACAAGCGAACGGCATGGTGGAACCTTTCCACCGACAGTTGAAAGCCTCACTTAGCGCTGCCAATGCGCTGAGCTGGACTGAAGTACTGCCTATGATCCTCCTTGGCATCCGATCAGCCCTAAAGGCCGATCCGCGTACGTCTAGCGCCGAGTTAGTATATGGACAACCACTGCGTTTACCTGGCGATTTCTTCTCCGTTAGTCCCAGAATTACCCGTTACGACGCAAATTATGCATGTCAGCTAACCACGAGCATGCGTCAGTACAAGCTGCCCGACGTTAGAGAACAACAACGTAAATCTTTTATTCCACAGGACCTGCAGCATTGTCCGTTCGTTTTTCTCCGCCTCGATGGTCTCCGCAGACCATTGGAGCTATCTTACGAAGGTCCTTTCAAGGTCCTGCAGCGTAAGGACCGCGTTTTATCATCGACCGTCACGGTAAACGAGAAGCCGTTACGACTGACCGTCTCAAGATTGCCACTGGAACCTGAGCTCGATGAAGACCCTTGCTCGTCTTCTGAAGAATCAACCCAGCCTATGATGGAAGACTCGCATGCTTCCAACATCCGTAAACCCAAGCATCACGTCCCAACCAAGCCTTCCACTTCAGCTCCGCCGCTTCCCATCGAACCATCTGCTACTTCTTCAGCAGTTCCTCCAATTTTGCGATCGGATAGGACGTCTAAGAGGACGCCTTCCTCTGATTCGAACAAATCGACTAGGTCGGGTAGACGCGTTCATTGGCCAGCTCGATTAAGGGATTAGCGTTTCTTTCATTTTTCTTATTGCTTTTCTTCTCCCTTTTGGCCAAAAACATACGAACCCCCCAAAGCTTTTGAAAACGACAAAAAAACCGACAAGTTTTTTTGAAAACCCAAAAAGAACGCAAAATGTTTTAAAAACCCAAAAAAGAACAAAACGATTTGAAAACACAAAAGTAACTGCGTTTTGGCTGACGCCTACCGCATCCGGTAAGTGTCACTTTTATTTTTGCCCTCGCCTTCATCGTCACTACACTTGTTTCTGTTTATCTTCCATGTATGAACCAGAGGAGATGCCGAGTCTAAAGCGAACATTTGACTTTCCCGAACTGGCGAATATTTAAGGCTTACGAACTTCCTCATTTTGTGTTTTTGGCACCGTTAGGGAGGACACGGGTGGGAACCCGCTAGGGTCTGACCGCCTGGTTCTCCCCCAGCAGCTGCATCAGGTTGCACTACCTGGTCTCGCATAAGGCTGGCCCGCGACGGACAGTCCTCACGTAAATCAAAAAGTCACCCACAGTTTCCCTTCTTGGAGGGGGGCTGTGTAGCGACCTGGAGATTCCCCCGTAGGACTGCGTAAACTATTCTAAAATATTCAAATTACAGCTTTCTTATGTATTAGGGAACTATTCGGTTTGCCTGTTGGAAAGTCGTTCCCGTTTGTTGGAAACACGAGAACGATCTCCGCCTTTGGCGCGCGACTCGACTGCGAACGACGCTCCGTCTACGCTCTCGACGCCAACGACATTCTCCCTAGCTAGCTCTCTCCGGGTGCCCTATTTTTAGCATTAGCTAACGCTCCTCCCGTCCAATAAACTTCTTCCCTAGTTTACTTTTGTGTCTTCTACCCACTACTTTTGGTTGGTCGTCTAGTCGCGTACCGGATATATAGCGCACGGTCTACGCGCTATACTCCCACTTGTTTTCCGTTATCTTCTCTGCTTGCGTTATATTATTGTTCATTCATTTTGACTGACAATGTGGAAGCTTCCCACCAGGAAACCTCTAAGTAAATAGCTGTTGTGAACCTCCAGTTTTCTATTACCTTACACTGGTGAATATCACTTGCACTTGCATCGGACTCCCAACCAAGAGATTTAGAGCTCAAAATAGCAACGCGATGCAGAAATGGTGTGCTTTCACACATGAGTCCCAATAATCCATCACAACTGAGAAAGTGCAACCTCTAAAAAATGAGGTGATCATGCCTAACCAAAGCGGCACTCGTGGTATTTCCCACCTGAATGCATTTCGCTAATTTCTGGACACCTATTTCTATATTATTAATAGAAGACATCTCTAGTTCATTAGCATTGGTGTCCCATTCATTAAGATACATAACATAACCTCCAAGTGCTGAAACTGATGATGTTTCTCCAGGGAAAGATTGCGTTATTCTGGTCCAACACCACAGGCACTTGCATCCGAATCTCAGCTAAGAGAAATATAGCTCCATACTAGCAACTTAATGCACAGTCGTGTGCTTTAGCACCTGTGGCCCACTAATCAGTCATGCTTGAGATGGCGCAACCCCCAAAAGAAGTGGTATTCGTGTCTAACCAAAGCGGAACCCAAGGTGTTTCTCACCTGGACACATTTTGTGAATTTTCTCACATTAGATTTTATTATCACTGGAAGACCACCCTGGCTCATTAGTGTCAGTGATACAACTATAACGACGTATAAAATAGCCTCAAAGGGTCGAAACTGGCAATATTTCTATAGGAAATGCTTGCGTTATCCTAGTTCAGACGTGGCAAATGAGTTTTATGTTCCCTTGTCTTATACATATGGACTCAGCTCATGCGGCTTTGGTGTAATTTTCGCATCCACATCGGAGCATTAAAAACGTTGAATTACACATTCATAGCTGATTCTGCGGCCTAATATACTCTGAAAATCGCACATGGTCGCATTCTGGATGTGGACTAGCTACACCATATCCTGTGCTGTTCTACCTATATAATAATTCTTACAGCCTATCTAGTATTTCCCTAAAACCTTTCCGTCTGTTTTCCTAACTTTTACTACGTTTACTGAGAAAGTATGCTTTTCGGCCCACTGCGTCATACTTCGCTACTGTAGCGAATTACACGTTATCATAGGCATTCCCAGTTACTACTCCATATTCGAAACTTATTACGCCTAGCCGTTTTTAATATCCTTTCTTTCTTTTTTCTGTATCTGCTTCCAAAGCAGAACGTGAATTTAGCGGAGGCTCGAAAATGGCGCTATCCGCCGCCGACCGCTAAAAATGCAAATATCTCCATAACCACTGCACCTAGCTTAATTATATTACCTTTGTCGTAACCAGCGCCTAGGGTTTGTCCTAGACTGCCCAGTGTTGTTTAGTTTTAGGTAACATTTCAGCTACAAAACGGCGTTGATTCCGCTTGTTTGGAGATTTACACGTTGAAATTCGCGCCAGGTTTGCGGTTCTGGTATGCTGTTTCTGGGCTATATTTTGGCTCCATTTTCCAATATTAGTGTATTTTCTAGTTAAGTGGGCCGGCCTTTAAGTCGCACTTTTCTAAGAAAGGCTAAAATGTTAGCCACTACTGTTATTTCCTTTGTTTCCACCCTCCATTTTTACGGTCTAATTTGGCTTGCTTATTCCTTTCCATGAGCTCGCTACTAATGGATGCACGAAATGAGGTGATGTGACCAAAGAAAATGGATCAAGTTTCCTCTAATTGATCGTTTACTAATGGAAGCAGGCACCTCAAGGTATGGCAGCGGTAGCCGGTGAAAAGCACAGAATTCGTACATAAGCTACGGAGACCCAAACTACTGACTTCAAAAATGTCGAGGCCTACGAAACGTTTATATTTATCCCTGCATTACTGTTCGGAAATATAAACATGTTCAAAAGCAGTTGTTAACGATATTTCTTCTCCAAGCATGAGCATGGATGCACGGATCCCACGCAGGAACAGCATCTAGCGCTTGTCTAGAAATATACCCATATTTATTTATATTATTTTATTTATTTATTTATATACATAAATTATAGCTTTCTTATGTTTTAGGAAATTAAGCTGTTTGCCTGTTGGCACGTTGTTCCCGTTTGTTGGAAACACGAACACAAGCTCCGCCTTTGGCGCGCGACTCGGCTGCGAACGACGCTCCGTCTACGCTCTCGAGGCCAACTACGTTCTCCCTAGCTAGCTCTCTTCTGGTGCCCTATCTTTAGCTTTAGCTAAATCTCCTTCTGTCCAATAAACTATTTCCCTAGCTTACTTTTGTGTGTTCTACCCACTGCTTTTGGTTGGCCGTCTAGTCTCGAACCGGATATGTAACGCACGATCATCGCGCTATAATTGGTGACCTCGGAAGGAAAACTTTTTTGGCTTTTGATATTAATATTTTTTCAGATCCGGTAACTTATGCTGTCTATCCTTCTACTTTTACTTTTTACTACTTGAGTTCACTTTCACACGCTACGTAATTTTTCACCATGGTGGTCATTCACCCAGCTTCTGACGAGCAGGTTAGTGGGTTCAGTTTCCCTATCCGGCCTTTCCAAGAGACTAACCCTAATGCATGGTTTAATCAGCTGGAATCCATTTTTTCCTTACATAGCGTTGAGTCTGACGGTGTCAGATTCAATGCGTTGTCGCAGCGCTTCCTCTGCAGGTCCTCGATGACCGCGAATAGCAGAAGATTTACGATGGGTTTAAGGTCGTAGTCGTAAAGCGATTCGGCGCATCAGACCATGCTCGCGTTACGCAGCTTCTTAACGTAACCGAGCTAGGTGATCGAAAGCCTTCCGTTGCAGGCCCTAACTAAGCCTCTCGCTGTTGGCGACTCTTTCCTCAAAGGGATGTGGCTTCATCGCCTGCCACATGACAGGCGTAATCCCCTGTATGCAAACGATACGCCTCTTTCTCAGCTCACCGACATTGCCGGCCGTATCTGGGAATCCAACTACCAAATACCTCAGGTTCACTATACTTCCAGTACGGAGGTCGCAGAACTAAGAGCGCAATTAGCGGCACTTGCCATCCGACTGGACAACCCAACACAGTCCGGATCCAACCGCCAAAATCGTTTCAATAGTCGCACTCGTCCCAGATCACGTTCGAAATCTCCCGCTATGTCAAGCTATTGTCGGTACCACGAGCGATTTGGACATCAGACCAGATGGTGTCGCCCGCCCAGTTCCTTGAAGCGCAACACGCAGGGAAACGAGAAGGCCAGCTCGTAGGGGCAACGAACGTTGCTGGCTGCCCCAGTCGTCTTGTCTTTGTCACCGATCGCAGTATGGGAGTACGCTATTACGTCGACACCGGCGCAGAAGTCAGCGTTATCCCACGTGATGCGAATGGTGTTATCGAAGAGGCTGCTAGTTCGTTGTGCGCAGCAAACGACACCACCATTTGCGTGTATGGTCAACCCTCTCGCACGCTTAATTTAAATCTAGGACGTTCACTTAAATGGATGTTTCACGTCGCAGATGTCCAGCTGCCAATTCTTGGCCTTGACTTTCTGCAGCACTTCGATTTGCTTGTTGACGCGAAGCAACGCCGTCTGATCGATCGTCAAACAACCTGGTAGTTATAGGTACATTGACCGACATAGGGTCTATCAGATCCTGGTAATACGCAACCAGGCTAAGGCTCACCTATCGGTCAGATGCTTAATGTACGAAATTCCCGCAGCATTCGTGCAATGGCACCAGTTTTCATCCGCCACTGGATGCTGCGAAACATCAGCATCGTTACGAAAGGTCGCCTGTTTTATTGCCAAAGCCAGGCGAATGACACTCCTGACAAGTTGAAAATTGCTCTCGCGCAGAATATCGCAGCAACATGCTTGAACTTAGGCAGTCGTTCACCCGTTCTAACAGTCCCTGGTGCGAGAGCAGCCGCTCCACATGGTGCCCAGTAAGTCAGGGAGACTTATCGTCCACTGTAGTGATTACCGCGCGCTAAATACGTTACTGTTCCCGACCGATATCCGATTCTTCACATGCATGGACATCACGGCAAGCCTGTCGCGGCACCCGTGTGTTTTCTCAAGAATCGATCTGGTTCGCGTGTATCACCAGATTCCAATGCGCTGAGGAAGACTCCCGAAGAACTGCCGTAATCACGCCGTTTCGGGTTGTTCGAATTTTTGCGAATGCCGTTCGGTCTTCGCAACGCAGCCCAGACTTTTCAACGACTCATCCGAGTCAGTCACTAGAGGTCTAAATTTCCTTATGCATATATCGACGATATCCTAGTTCCAGCGCGTCTAAAGAACAGCACGCAGAACATCTCAAAATACTTTTCGATAGACTGGCCGCTAATGGCATCACTGTCAACCCTGACAAATGCATATTTCAGCAGCCTTCCGTCATTCCTTGTCCACCATAATTAATCAGTATGGTATACGGCCTCTAGACGATAGCGAGTTCTCGCCATCAGGGACTTTCCGTTCCTACGACTTTAGCCGCTATTCGCCGTTTTAACGGCCTGCTCAAACATTATCGACGCATTCTTCCACACTTTGCCAATTTGCTAGGTCAACTAACCGACCCACTTCGTGGACGTAAAAAGCGGCCAGGTGGAGCTGACTGCCTTGGCCGCCGAAGCGTTCCAAGCCAGCAAAGAAGCCTTATCCAAAGCCGTTATGCTTCACCATTATACTAAATAAATAAAAAAATAGATTATTCTCGAATTTGTCGAGGCACACCAAGCAATGGATGATCAATATTTACATGCAATATTGCTTCGCAACAAACACGTTGCTATGAGTGTAGTCGGCAGTAAGCCGAAGGTTGTACACGCTGCCGAAATTGTGTAAGTAGTCATGAGGGATAGAGACTTCACTGAATGACGAAAGGTTGAATTTTAGCGTGCGTAGTGGAAACAGTCAGGGCACCACATGTGTAATGAAAACGAACATGAGGGCAAAGTGTAACTTATTATTGAAGGTGTCAGAACAATATTGACTAATGATTCTGGTCGACTTGGCAGTAGGTAGTTCTGGGCAGCGACTTCATTCGGTGGCGAGTCACATCCGCCAAATCACAGTGTTGTTACACGGACATTTGTGGCTTTTTATAGGGAGAACGCTTGCCAGGCGAAACCCCGCCACGTCCTGAAACACTGTCAGAAATTTGGTTGTGCACTAATATACAGCTGGCTGACCAGGTTAACGACTGATTGCACACTCAGGTATCCGCATTCAAAGGACCTCCAATTTCATCGGTTATTTGAACAGGTATCTTGGGCAAGTCCGCTTCGCTCAGTGCTGCTGTTGACGCATCGGACACCGCCATTGGCGCCGTCCTACAGCAACATACAAATGGATGCTGGAAACCTCATGCATTATACTCTAGACGCCTTCCACCTGCGGAAGTCAAGTACAGCACGTTCAGTCGCGAACTGCTGGCCGTTTACTACCGTTCGACGTTTCAGACCTGTCCTCGATGGTAATACCTTCATCATCATCACCGATCACAAGCCGCATATCTACGCATTCCGAAAGCAATCAGCTCGGCACTCACCACGTGAGATTCTTCAGATGGACGTCATTGCCCAATTCTCTACGGATTTCCGTCACATATCTGGCCAACAAATGTCGTCGCTGATGCACTTTCAAGAGTACCTGCGGTCGGTCCTACTAGGCAGGCAATCGATTTGTCTGCTATTGCCACCACGCAATCAACTGACCAAAGTTCATGTCCAGATAAAAAAAACTGTGTGGCTCGTATTGTTGTCGCAACGATGGACAATTCCTTGGGTGCGTGTCGCTGTAACTGTGACAGACTCGAGAAAAAAGGAAACGAACGGAAACAGCCACAAAGACAAGAAAGGGATGCATCTGGAATGCAGTCGATCAATTGCGGCGATGACTGAACTATTGTACCCCTATACATGTAATTGTTATTTAACTATCGCATATAAATGTGTACTATAATTTGCAAAATAAGACGAGAAGCAAGCAGAACACGGATCAGTAGAGAATGAAAGATTGTTCAACAAATAGGAATGAAGATGAAGAAAATAGACTTTGTGGGGTCCTAATGCGCATATGCTCAACGCGGTTGGAACCCAATAGAGGAGGACGAGATGTGCAGATTATGGGAAAGAATATGCGATGCATGCCCGCGAGGGCCTAATAAAAATAAGTGCAATTATACAAGCACGTCGTGGCAAGTTGTAGCAGTGCCAAGCGGATGTTGTTTCATACGTTCCTAGCTGAACTGTACAAATAGGACAGAAATAAAAATGAAGAAAGCTCATTGTCATGAGTTCGGGCACGTTCGTGAGGGTACATTCGTTCTGCCATAAAGTGCAGCAACAATTCGGGCATGAACAGATCCAGAACTAGGCCTGATAAATTATAAAGAGAGCTGCGTGACGAACACGCCTCATCGCGATTACACGATACGCTGGGTTCATGTGAGTGTAGCGTAAAAAACAATGGTAAGTGCGCAGAAAAGACGTGGCGACGAAATATGCAGATAAGAAAGTGTCCATCATGGTAGTATATAGTCACGGTCAGCTTGTCTGGGTGAGCTTATTGGCAGTGACTTTATTCAGTAGCGAGTCACCTCCGTTAACTCGCGGTGTTGTTAAACGGGCATTTGTGGCTTTATAGGGAGAAGGCTTGTCAGCTGTGAATGTAAGAAGTTAGGGAGGACAGACGCAGATAAGTTAGCATCGAATGAAGAAAAGTGCAACATAAAGCACAGAAAGGAAATAAGGGGTCGGCAAAGCGTTCTATTGAGGAGAGGGGAAAAAGCCGTCGACCTTCTTCAGGAGATGATTCATCCTTGTTAATAAAAAAGAAGGATGAATAATGCCCAGTGTTGCAAGTAAGGTGAGGGTAGCAGAGCGTTGCGTCTGCTGTGACTAGATCAGTTAGATCGCAGAAGTCAGAGAGAGGTCAGCGAACAAGAGACCGTTCAGACAAAACCAGCTAAGTCAGCAAGCTGAATCTAGGCCGCGAAATATAACTTAGTATAAGGTAATGAGTGTAATCATAAAGGAAGCAGTTTACGACGAAAGTGGCCAAACGAAACAGCAGGTAGCCTTGGAGTAATATGAACAGGCCGTTGGGTATGTTAAACCCTGATCATTAGGGACATATTAGTCCAAAGGAAGGAGATCATTAAGACGAGCATAGAATGTCAGCGCATAGAAAAAATGCCGTGTAATTTAGATCTAAACACTGAAGGAGAGCAACGGCATAAAGAGACAGGTTAAGGATGAAAGGGGGATAAAATAATAAGGATGAGTCATGACCAACGATGCTTTGGAGGTGAAGGTTACGAGGCGTAACGTCCGCAGAGCCTAGGTCATTTAGATCTCAGAAATTAGAGGTGGATCAGAAAGCAGGAAACTGTTCAGACGAGTGTGGATAAACCAGCAAGATAAAGCTGGGCCGCCAACTTAAGGTGTGAATGACAGTAATAAGTGTCATAAGAAAAGAAGCTTTCAGGACGAGAGCGGCTATATGAAAGCCAGTTAGAATGCCAAGGAATGGTTTCGGGATGAGAGGAATAGAGTATTTGGAATGCAGAGCCTAGAGTGATAACGTCTTGGAAGTCGGGGAGCACTCAGAAAGAGGAGACTGGTCAGCCGATGGTAGGTTAGAGCCAGGTCCGAAGAGATATCCGTCCAAATAAATAATTAACGCAAACAGTGCGCCAACAGGGAAACGCTCTATTGAGAGAAAGTGGAAAAGCCAACAATGTTCTGAGAGAGATGTGAGCAGACCGATAAGTCTGCCCATCTCTGATCATTAGGGTTATAGCTGTCGGAAACAGAGACCACTGAGACGAGAGTATAGTATCAGCTCAAAGAGTGAAATCCGTAGAATTTATGTCTAATACTAAAGGATAGCATCGGCAGAATAAACATGTAACGGAAGAAGTTGCTATAATAATGAAGATGAACCGTGGTCAACAATGCATTTGAGGTGAAGGTTACAGGAGGTTATGTTTGCAGAGCCTAGGTAATTTAGATTTCAGAGGTCCGAAGTGTGTCAGAAAGCGGGAGACGGTTCAGACGAGTCCGGATAAGCCAGAACCATGCAGCTAGGCCACCAAATAAGAATGGGAATAAACGTAATGTATGCCATCAGAAAGGAAGCAGCTGGGGACGAAAGTGACTATATGAAAAGGTAGTAAGCCGGCCGAGCGAAAGTTCGCAGGCTGAGAAGAACAGGGTTGGGATCACAGAGCCTCGATCCTTAATGTCTCGCTCTCGGGAAGTGATCAGGAAGCAGAGGGTTGGTCAGACGGAGCTACATTAGTGCCAGGCCCGAAAGGTTAGTTGACAAATTGACAAAGTAGTGCAAACAGAGAATCTATCATTTATTTATTTATTTACTTATAACAGAGAGCGCGAAATGGAGAGAAGTGAAATGGCCCACAGAGATCTCCAGGTGTTGTGAACAGACATTTGGATCTGTTGATGATTCATCGGTAAGGTCTTAGTAGTCAGAAAGCAGGAAGCCATGGAGACGAGGCTGGAATGCCATTGCCACTGTAAGTATCCAATAGTAACCAAACATCTTAATCATATGGTTCCGCCAGCCACTGATACTACCTATCCTGTTACTTCCTTTCTTTTTTAGCAGCAGCTAGTCGCCATATGCTCCATTCAACTCTACGGCTATCCGGAGCTCGGTTTTCGCCACCCCTACTCTGCAAGTTTTTTTCGCTTGGACTGTTTGCATCACAGCTCAGCTGGTTTGTTGACTTATTCCGTGCCACCGTAGGCTCCACTTGTAACCAAAGGCTTAAGCCGAGTGTCATTGCTGTCTACTGATCTCTCCTTTTGTACAGCCGTTTGCCTTGCTGTCGTCAACTCTTCTTGGCAGCAGTTAGTCGTTGTCGGCTACATGCATCACTGTGCAGATCTGCAGCTTGCTTGGAACCACCACTTATTTCCAAACTTTATTCTCTTGGATCGTTTGCATCACAACTCAGCTGGTTCGCTGACTTATTCTCTGACAGTTTAGGTATCCACTCGTTTGTCTCAACTTCAAAAACTCCAGCTTCCGCGATTTGACATACGCTCCTCGCATCTCTGCGCATATGCGGGGCTTGCTAGGTGCCACTCCTTGTCTTCCCAACCGCTTTCTGGTAGACTGTTTGCGTCATATATTTTTGCTGATTCATTGACCTATTCTTTACCACTGTAGTTATCCATTAGTAACTATAATGTTTAACCCAACTAACACTTTTGACCACTGAAACCCAGTCCATTAGCACCATTTCGCTATTCTCTCACCTTCGACACAGCCCTCCGTATATATCCATTTAATCCTAGGCGGCTTTCATTATGCTCAGCTCCCTATCCTCATATATCTAGGTGCCCAACAGTTACTATGTGGTCTTAACTTATCCCCATCCCGTGGAGTATATTTAAATATCGCAGCCTCGTCACTGTATCTTCTGGTTTCCGATTGCAACTAATCGGGATTATATAGCCACCTTCTGGTCTCCGGTTGAATTGTAAGGCAGTAAGCTAATACCTAGTGAATCTCTTACTGGAACCCTGCTCTTCATCCTCATGAAAGTAATTTGTCCATTGGGCCATGCCTTCTGCTGCGTAATCAAAAAACATTTTCAGCGTAATATCTGTTACACATTGTACACCAGTTGTCTCAAGTAAATGTCTTAAAGTAGGATTTCCCCAATGCTTGGTATCATGACTGTCCTTTTTGGTCTTCTCTCGGTCTGTTCCTCTCTTTCCTTTTTATCTAACATCTCGAAAGTCTTCGGGATCCCGGATCGAACTGAAAAAATGCCTCCGTTTGCAGTGGGACGAAATAACCAACAAGGACTTACCTGGACCATGTCTTCACGTCAAAACCAACAATCTGCACCCAACACTTCAAGCACCGATGTTCAGTGAGGGTAGCTGGACACGAATTCTTCACATTCCAGAAATATACATTATAAGAGAAGGTGAGACCGCATACACTGGGAATCCTAATTACCTGCAAAGTCAAACTTCCTCCTAGACTGACCTCAACCTCCATCTTGGACTCTGACTGCGCCAGTTGTCTAGCAAACAAAGGAGTCACTCGCCTGGGAATAACTGCATGAACAAATGCTTTATAAGAAGCTTTACTAGCTGAACTTGACCGTCCGTAGCAATCGACGACAGTGTTCCAGGACGTGGGGGTTTTCGCCTGACAGGCGTTCTCTCTATAAAAAGCCACAAAAAGTCCGTATATTAACACTGTGACGTGGCAGACGTGACTCGCCACTGAATAAAGTCACTGCCCACTGTTACACACTGGAATACATACTAATCATTATTCAATATTTTACTGTCACGTACAACCAAGCTACTCTCCGCATTCACTTAATGTTCCCGCTCCACTTACCGTGCTTTTTATTTACTTTACGCACACGAAACCATTTTATTGGCACGCTAAGGATGACTTTGCTCCTCATGAGCGCTTTGACGGTTTCTGCAAATTGTGCAACTTTTGGCCGCAGCCAACTACTTGCCTCGTATCGTATACGTTGGCTACATAATTGCTTGTAAATTATGGCCATACCTGCGGTGGTGTGTCTCGATGAATTCGAGAATAAAATATTTATTTATTTACGTTCCTAGTGGGCAATTACAAATGCATTAGCATTGTTTGGTGTACAGCTGATGGCGTCGAAGGCGCCCATCTTGAATTTCCTCTGGTTCCCTCAGGAGAAATTTCCCTGTTTGTTCTTTTGTTGTGCAAGTTGCGCAGAGCCGTAGTTTTGCCGAGTTTCTTTGGAACAGGATCTAATTCACCACAACCTCACTTTAAATTCATCGAACTTCTCTGGCCCGCTCAGTCGCCCGAATTATTGTTGCGCATATGGATGAATTAAGAGTAACGGAAGTATAACGGATACTGAATTTAAAAAATGATTTCGAGAAATGCAGACGAAACTAAAAAGGATTTATTAAACGCCATACCAAGGCGGCGTGCTTCCTTATACAAATGCGAATTAACAAAAGATATAGCTAAAGATGTTTTGCTCTGATATTGATTTTTGGCGCCAAATTTTAACCTCAGTACATCTCAGAAAAAAGCATTTTCTAAGGCTAGAATATTGCGTAAACTAGCACAAAAGTAAGCTGTAAAACGCAAGTATTATACCCTGATTACGCTAATAGGAAACGCAATATAACACTTGCAGTAATTTGCGAGATATTCGCAATTCAATTCTGGTCTAAGAATAACGCCGTTATTCCTTTTCGCTGAAGTGGCTTTCTGCTTTGCAGGCATATAGCAGAAAAAGGAAAAGGTAATGTAACAATAACGAAGAGGTAAACGCTCTAAGTTGGCACAGCTAACTAGCACTGCTCTAGATAGTCCTGCAACAGCTAGGGACTTTGCAGGTAGCCGAAAAGCACACTTTGCCGGCAGACATAGCCAAAGGGGGCAAATAAGCAATAAGTTTGCGCGAAAACACTAGAAATCCAGTAAGGAGTATTAGATGTGTATGGGATTTCAGGATCCTTTATACTTAACACACGGTCAGAAGGCGCAGTATACAATTTTCAGTAGACACTGAGCCACATAAACCACTAGGAATATAGAGTTCAGTATTTCTTAAGCCTCCAAGTGGTTCTGAAGTTTATCTCAAGGCTGCATGAGACATGTCCACCTGAATAATACAGGAGACCTTTAGGATCAGTTGACAAACTTTGGCCTGGAAAACACACACATTGCTTAGATAAGCATTGCAAATTTTATCCCTTAGAGCCAATTTGCTATATTCATGTGGCTATGTCTCCAACACGATGCCACTCGGGACCACTACAGAAGCGACGACGGGTCACGCAGAGAAGGTAGGCGGAGCCGGCGCAGCGTTTGTAGGCACGCTGCATTCAATTTACTAACCGCCTGCTTGAATGCTACGTCTCTTTATTTCAGGTGGTGGGCTTTCAATTTTGCCTTAATGCGTTTCTTTCTCATATAAATATCTCCCTGTACTCTATTTCATTAACTTGCACACCTCGCTTAAACCAATGGTATTCGATTTCCATAATATTTTTGTGTTTGTGCCATTTCCGTACATTATACTTTCTGACCCCGCGAACTTATCTAAGTTTCGTTTGTAAACAACTTATTACATATGCTAATTAACTTAAGGTTTATGTCACCGTTTCCTTACGCATTAATCACATTATTTTCTTTGTATCTCTCTCTCAAGTGATTGGCTGTTGTTTGATATCCCCGGTGTGGCAGCACTTGATGTGCATGTTGAATAGGTGCCTACCTGTCTATTAAGCACTACATCGTCCATACTGGCTCCAGGAGACAGTTGGTCGTTGCTGGAGGGGACAGGGTGCACGGTCCTTGTGGCAGTGTTAGGATCAAAGAGTGGTTCCATGCAGTCAATGTGGAGCGGACTACGGTCCAGCCACCGCCTTGTGTGCGCTTGATTCCCAAATACAGCGTGCTTGTGTTTGCCTGTGAAGTGGTGTGGGCCGGCTCCGTTGATGAAACTTTGCTCCCATCCGCATGCCTCCCGGTCTTATTCCTTCGGGTTTACACTGAATATGGGGTATGTGGTTGGAGCTGTGGGTGGTGCAGCGCAATCCCCTCGTGGTCCCTCTGTAGGCGCAGGCGTCCTGTGGCTTGCCATATTGACAGGCAAACCCGAAACCGGGATTGAATAAAAAGTTACGCATAAGGTTACGCTGATATTCACTCTTATTTTCTCGCATAAGGTGAACGCATTGGTTACGGATGGATCGGTAATATTCCCACTGAGTAGCCGTTGGATGGGAGCGAGTTTCTCCTGGTCGTGTCCATAGAGGCAATCCACTACCGTGACGACTTCGGATGAGTTCTGGGCGTCTCTTTTCTGTGGAAACTTGTTTTCAGGTCGCCGTAGTGGTGCTGTTTACGTATAGTAAGGCAAAAGGTTTACCACACGTTGTCGGCACTCGAGTGGGGCTCGGGTGACCAGCTGTTAGCGGAAAAGAGTTCAACTTTCCGTAATCAGTCCAGTGTTTGGTATAAGTTGACGTGCTTATGGGTTTTTCGGCGAAGCATATAGAATAGAAACGGAGGACGCAGTGGTCGCTAAGCCCCAAAGGGGTATCATAGTCAACCATCAGTTCTTCGTTAGTGAAGATATCTATCAGGGATGGTTGGCTGTTGGATCGGAATCTGGTCGGCTGATACGTGTGGATTTACAACGGGGTGGGTGGGGATGAAGATCAATGAGGCCTGATACAAGGGGGTCACTAGACGGGACAGTAAAATAGACGGGCAGGTTGAAATTTCCCATGATAAGAAAGTGTGTGCGCTTGCGGGATAACAAAAGGTGGACGTCGTGTAGCAGTCGTGTATTCAGATTCAGATGGACTGGAAAGATAGGCAAATCCCTTGAGTGCTCTTTCTTGAGCAAATGGTTGAGCCAGGAAATGATATGGCGCTAGTTCTTAATAGATCTAAAAGGATACACACCCTGATCAACCAGTTACTGCCCACGTCCCTTGCACTAGCAGTCCGCGCTGTGAAGGTTACGTGAAGTAAGGAAGAAGTAGAAAGTAACTGGAAGATAAAAGGGGAATAAAAGTCATTTAAATGAAGGATAACACCAAAGAGTGACGAGAATGACAAAGTTACCAGATGGAGACCGGACAGGTGCTACCGGAAGGATGCCCATACCGGTATATTTTGTTTGTATGTGTGCATGGAAAGCGTAGCAATGTTACTGGAAAGCGGTAAGTGCAGGGTATTTGCCTGATAAGAAGATTACTATAGGTACCGATGTTACAATTGCCCTGCGCGTTTTTCTGTGACGTTTAAGGGCGAATGTTACCAGACTGGGAATGTGTTTCAGTGGCATTCGCACAGCTTTTACTTTGGGAAGCTTCGGCTGTATGTGAGTAATCTGAGGCCAACGGAAGCTCAGGAACGGCTGGTGCTGAACTTAATGATAATCTTTCGTCGGACCCAGGAGATGCGTGCATTTGTGCGGCAGCAATATATTATCCGTTTAACAATGAGGGATTTGTATGTCACACGGCGGCGTCAACGTAATGCTTGTGTCACCGAGGTGGAGGAGGTGACGCAGCTGTTGCAAATAAATGGTCAGGTGAAAAGTATGCATGAGGGGAATGAGATCCGTTACCTGTTTTTCGTCCCTTCGCGCATGCTGGGTTTGGTGGGCCAATACGGGGAGGTAATTTTGGCCGACTCCACATTTCAGATTAATTATGGCGGCTACATCCTATGTCACTGCATGTTTGTGGACTTTAGCGGCCTGGGTATGCGTTTCATTTATGCGCTGTTGCCAAATGAGACGGAGGTTGCTTACGAGGAGGCAGTATTAGGTATGTTGGAATGGGCTCCCGTGGTTGCCCGTGCTCGGGCTTTGGTGACGGACAAGTGAACCGCACAAGTAAATGCGTTTCGGAGTGCTAACCCCACTGCGAACATTGTATTCTGCCGGGTACACACTATGCGCGACATGCGGCGGCGTTGCTCACCCCTTCCGTTGTGTAACACGGAAGATAAAAGGGTTCTGTTCAACATGCTGCGGTCGTTGTTGTACAGGTACGATTGCGGGCATTAACATCGTAGTATAGAAGGCATATCCCTGCGCAGCGCTGAATGCTTCCAATACCTCCGTCGTACATAAATAAATAAATCTTTTATTCTGGACTATGCGAGGCACGCTCGTGGGGGGCATGATCAGATATGTACAACGGTACAAACATTTTAATGCAATTGTAACAGTAACGTAGAAAATTTTTCTTATATCCATGATTGGAACTGTACAATGTTGAAAATGCGAAACAATAAGTTGGTTGTCGTGAGATACGGGACCTCAGCTAATAAGAGATTGAGAATCCTGATTGATCCAATGAAAGGTAATGGAGGAGCCCGAACACAAAGAAGGAAAAGGGCAACGTGTCGTAGGATGTAAAACGACAACAGTATATACAGATGTAGAAGTCCCAGTGTAACGATCCTATGTAGAATTGTGACGCTAGTTGACCTACCAGTGTAAAGTTATGGGCTGTGACTTTATTCGGTGGCGAGTCATATACGCCACGTTGCAGTGTTGTTAAACGGACATTTGTGGCTTTTTGTAGGGAGAACGCTTGCCAGGCGAAAACCCACCACGTCCTGGAACACTGCCACCAATCCATTGAATGGCAAATTGTAACTGGCTATGTTTCTTGTTGAAAGTCTGTTTGCTCGGTTATTCTCAGTCAGGTAGCGTCCCATTTTTTTCCGCTGGTTGGTGCAATAACTGGTTGCCTATTGCGTTCCTGGGTCCTGTCCATTGGTAGGTCGGGTACTAAACATTCTTATTGAATATGATGTGTTGATCCTTTGCAGAACCACATGAAGTCTTCTCTGGTTATGTATATTTGCCGGGGAGCGAAGAATTCGTGTCCAGCTACCCTCACTGGACATCGGTAGTTGGGTGCAAATGGTTAGAGTGGAATTGAGGTAATGGTCCAGGTAAGTACTTGTTGGTTATTTCGTCCCATCCCAGACGGAGGCACTTCCTCAGTTCAATCCCGAAGCTGTCCGATGTTCACGACCTCAGAGAAAAGGGAGAGAGGAACAAGCCGAGAGAAGACCGAAAAGGAACAGTCAATGTACCTAGCGTTTGATCAAAATCCTACCTTAAGATATTTAGTTGAGACAACTAGTGTACAAGGTGTAACAGATATTGCGCTAAAGATGTTTTTACTTATGCGGAAGGCATGGTCTGATGGGTAGAATACTTTCATGTGCATAGGGATGAAGAGCAGGATTCCGGTAAGATATTCATGAGGTGTAAGCTGACAATGTTCGAATTCTACCTGAGACGAGAAAGTGGGTGTGTAGTCATGATTGGTTGTTATCGGAAACCAAAAGACAGTGACGATGTGGCCGTATTTGTGTATGCTCCGCAGGATAAGGATTACCTAAGACACCATAACTACAATGTACATAAGTATATGAAGATAGGAGGCTGAACATATTAGAAGCAGGCTAAGATTAAATGGATATCAAAGGAAGACTAAGTGTTGAAGGTAAGACGATCAGAAGATATCGATAATGGACCGGGTTTCAGTGGCCAAAGGTGCCTGTTGGGTTAATCATTCGAGGTGCTAATGAATAACTACCGTGTCAAAGGATCGGAGAGCAAACCAGCTGAGCTGTGAAAAACTATACCAGGAGAATAAACATTCTACAGAAGGACTGACGCCTAGCGAGCTAAGGGGTATTCTCAAAGTTGAATAGGGCCTACAGCGAACAGCTGCCACAGAGCAGAGATAGTGGCTAAAGGAAAGGATGTATCAGTGGTTGATTCAACCATATAATTAAGACTTTTAACCACATGTCAAGTAAACGCGGCTAAGACAGACGACGGATAACGGCGCGCTAGGAGAGATGAATGGCCAGCAATAGAGTTCGGAATAAGACTTCAGCTACTAGCGGATCCTACGGTGGCACAGAATAAGTCAACAAACAGCTGAGCTGTGACGCAAACAATCAAAGAGATGAACATGGTAAGAACGGAGCGAGCTCCGGGTATCCGCAAAGTTAAATGGAAGCTATGGCGACTAGCTAGTTAGTGGCTCTAGAAAAGTATGTGTCAGAGGCTGGTGTAGCCATATGATTACGAAGTTTGACCACTACTGGATGCCTACATTTTCAGTGAATAAATCAACAGACGAGCACCGATTAAAAAGACAGACGTCAGAGGAAAATGTATGATGGAGTGTCAAATAGTTGCTCATTGCAAGTTACATGGGGCCAACAATGACTAGCTACTGCCAAGAAGAGTGACGCGACTAAGGAGAACAGCGCATAACGGCGCGCTAGGAGTGAGATAAGTGGCCACCCATAGAATTCGGATTAAGGCTTCAGGTACTAGTGGATCCTACGGTGGCACAGAATAGGTCAACAAGCAACTGGGCTGTGACGCATACATTCCAAGAGAATGAACATTGTAAGAAATGAGCAGCTCCTAGAGAGCTCCGGGTATCAGCAAAGTTGAACTGAGGCTATGACGACTAGCTGTTATTAACAGAGATAGTGGCACTAGAAAGGATGTATCAGTGGCTAGTGAAGCCATATGGTAAAGAAGTTTGACCACTACTGCATGCCTACAGTTTCAATGAATAGATCCCATGGATCCCATGGCGGCTTAGCTGGGCAGCGCATTTGATAGGCCATGTGGTTTTATTCGGATGCGACAGCACGAATCGTGTTGAAAATGATAATAAGCATCTGGAAGAAACTTTGAGTGAGCGGTCAACGCTATTGTTGTATTGTTGTGTGTTTGTGTGTGTATTGTTGTGTATTTCTCGTCATGGAAGAAGTGAATAGGTGAGGAATAAGGGAATCGGGACTTGCTTGATAACGTGTATGCCCTCCGCAACCAATCATGGTCAACGCGCGAACACGGAGTGCAATCAACATACCGTGACAAACACATGGCTGACGTTCTTACCTGAGTCCGCATCGGGGGAGGCAAGGCGACGCACAAGGAGAGTCACGTGGACTGCAGCCCAAAAGATGAGAAGAAACAACGGCAAGCACTTTGTTGATCAGTGGCTTCATTTCTCGCTGCCCAGTGAACTGCTGTCAACCACGAAGCTTGCGCCAGGACCAGGAGACTGAGTTCGCCTGACCTGTCACCATTGATGGATGTGGTATGAGTACCTCCGAGGGTGGCCAGAGACGTCACCCATTAAACCTCCATTGCTCAAGGAGGTAGGCAAACCGTCGCACCACTGTGTGTTCATTTACAGGGAGTGTTCATTGGCAGACCATATGCTTCACATGCTAATCACATTGCCCCTACATCCTGCTTTCTCTTTCAGAGGCGACACGCGATGCTTCCCCCATCGCCTTTCTACCGGACGTCCACACTCATTGTTCCGCCACTTAATGCGACGGCCATGTGAATCACCAATTGTATGCAGCCAGGGGTACGTTCCTTTCCTGTCATCACTACCCTTTCAGAGCCTACGCGTTATGCCCTGGCCATTGCCTTCGCTCAGGTCCAGCCACCGCGATGTGGTTCAGCAATGACACTTGGTCTCAGGTAACGTAGCTTTTCCATGCTCATCTCTGTTTTAGAGCCACTGAAATGTGCCGCCCACTCTCTTCCTACCTCATGCTGCCACAGAGCCTCCTCTCACACACTGCCGCCGCCATGTGGTGTTGCATTCATACGTAACTACAGGTAACATAGATTTTCCATGCTCACCTTGTCTTCAGAGACATTGCTGTGTGCCGCCTATTGACTCCCAACCTCACGCTGCCACAGAGCCTCCACACACGTACCGCAGTCGCCGTGTGAGAACGCCATAATACTCTGCCGCAGGTTATATTCCTTGTCCATCCTGATTTCCCCTTCAGAATTTGTATGAGGTACGTGCATTCGACGTCTCTAACCATAGCACCTTGTCTGGTCTTCCTTCGCCTTCCAGTTCCTACACTTTACCCATTCCTTGGAGAACGGAGCAACGGCCCTTTTCAGGGAGACCCCCTGAATCTGTGTCTTGTCGTCCCACAGCCCATAAGAATTATGCGAACTCCGCTATCTCCTTGCGGCAGACTACAAGCTCACAGGTTCTTGGGTGGTTCCGTAATCTTCAGACAACGTATGGTGGAATTCATACATCAAGACGTGTTCCCAACCCTGTGACGTATGCGAACAACATCGTCCTCCAATAACAGCGTGGTAAGTTAACCTTTTGCAGACATTTTCAACCAGTAACATGTCGTTGCACCCGTCCATTATTCGTAGACCCTGTTTCTGTAGTGCACTGACACTTAGCAATGCTCACCTTGGTGAGCCGTCCCCTCCTACTGCAACAATATTTGATGAACCATTTTTCAGTATTCTCGCTTGGTGGGTGATGAGCGTTCGGAACGCTCCCCACTTACACGAGAAGATTTGCACATGGTTTGAGCGTCCCGTCTGCCCACTTGTCATATAATCGAACACCGTCTTAACAAGGGATTGCCTACCTCAGTACCATGTAGCCATGCACATCCGTCAGCATTAGGTGGACACCGGTATCATGCATACAGCATGCGTCAGTATAGAGACTTACACGAAATCATTAGTTACCGTTACCTTTTGTTAATTATGATCTTATCGTTCTCGTATACCTTATTCAATAAAATATACATGCTTACAAACATGGGAATTTCAGTGCAATATACATACCTACATGCATTTCCACTTACGTTCATATATATATATATATGTATATATATATATGAAGTGAAGGTCGGCTCCTTGCTATGTCAGCAAGTGTAGCCAGCCAAACGTGTTCACCGTCTTTTGGACCCCAACCAGGGAGCCGTGACGGTCCAAACTAGGCCAGCTCAGAAGTGAGGGCGTCTGGACCCTGTCATCGCTTAGCTACCCCTCCTCTTCTTCCATCCACATCCCCGGTGAACCAACAACGCATGTCGTGGACGTTGGTGGGCTGGCATGCGCATCACCTGGCCCAGCCATTGGAGCCTGGTGCGTGAAATGATGGTGCTGAGCAGTCCATTGCCATTTCCTGTGCCGTCAACAAGGCGTTGAACACGCTCGTTACTCACGCGGTGTTCCTTCCAGATGTGAGCCAAACTGCGAAAGCACCGATGGTCGAACGTAACTAGCCTCTTCATGTCGGCCGATCTAAGGGGCCAGGCTTCGCGACCGTACAGTAAGTTCGAACTTACCGCTGCACTGTACACTCTACCCTTCAGGGCGAGAGTAACGTCGCGCCGCGGACATAGGTGTCAAAGGTTAGCGAAAACACTTCAAGCTTTTGCTATACGGTTCGTGATCGCGTCCTTGATCCCAAGGGCACTGATACAACTTCCCAGGTAGTTTAATTTCTGAACGACCTCTAGCTGATTCCCACCAGGGGCCAGCGCAGGAGGCGATCCCTGCCAAAGCCCGAGCGGCTGACAGCCAGTGCTACTCTGTCCAGCGCGGCTTGGTACGTCTGGGAGCTGTCAGAGATGAGGGCAATGTCGTCTGCATACTCCAAGTCCAGAAGTCTTTCTCCTGCGAGTAGCTCCACACCTTCCAAGTCATGTCCTGTAAATGCAGTCTCCATAACTTCATCAGTAGCGAAGTTTAAGAGGATAGGTGGCAGTGGGCATCCTTGTCTCACACCGCTGGAGATATTGAAGGGTAGCGACAGATTGCCGTAAGTCCTCACTCTGCCCGTGCTACGCGCGTATAATGCCTGGCGCACATTTGCATATTTCTCGGGCACATCTTTCCTGGGTAAACACTTCCAAAAGGCACATCGATCAACCGAATCGAAGACACCTTTGGTGTCGAGGAACACGACCGCGGTGGGCCGCCAATATGTGTGACGATGCTCCCACAACTGACGCAAGGTGAAGATGTGGTCGGTGCAGCCACGACCACGACGAAACCCGGCTTGCTCCTCACGAATCTGGCTTTCACGAGCGCCAGTCAGTCTGTGAAGAATTATGGAGGGGAGTAATTTGGAGGCGATAGAGATCAGCCTGATTCCTCTATGGTTGCCGCATTCCGAATGCGAGTTTCATTTGAAGAGGGGAACAAGAACGGAACGGCTCCAGTCGGTTGGGAAAGTTTCCTGCTCCCACAATTTCTTTGGTAATTCATGTAAAGCATCAACAAGAGCAGAGCATCCGAAGTTGAAGAGGGTTAGAGGAGGAGCACCTGGTTCCGCGGCTTTGTTCAACTTCAACAGTCCGCTCTCACGTTCGACTTCTGAGCGAGTGGGTGGATGCAAATAGACAGCCCATGGAGCAGGGCGATCAGTTGCCGGCGAAGAATCGAACAATTCTAGCCGATTAGCTTGCTTTCCAAAACGCTCAGCCCAAAGCCCCAAACGTTTGGACAAATTGTGGATAGGCCGTCCGCTTTCGTCACGTATAGTTTCACTAATACCAAGTCTCCTGCTGCCAGTTATCCGTATCAGTCGTAATAACTTGCGATGGTTGCCAAGGGCAGCGGCCACTTCCACCGCTGACGCACGATGAGACCACTAAGGTTTGCGGTCTGTCTTCAGGCTAGCACGGAGTCTTGCCCGGAGCTCTTTGCGAATTTCATTGTGTTTGCTTCCAGCCCGGATATGCCGGTGAGCGTCGATAAGTTCCGGAGACCGTGAAGAGACATAAGACCCCGGTTGGCTATTAGACATACCACATGAGGATTTGCCTGCTGCTAGTAAGGTCTGGCGAACAGGTGACCAGTGACCATCAATTGTCTCCAGTGAGCGTTTACTCAACTCGCATATCAGCGTACTTCGGTACGCATTTAGAACAGCTGGCTTTGTCAGTTGGTTCGTGTCAATGCGCTCACAGCGTTATCGTGGGCGTCCGCCAAAACGCATCCGCATGTCAGCACATACAAGTGCGTGATCGGTATCCACACATGTGCTCCAAATCGAGCGACAATTCAGGATGCAACTCCTCCAGCGGTAACTGATAACAGTGTGATCGATCTGCGTCCAAGGCTGGTTCGAGGCTGGGGGGCGCCAAGTCACCCTTTGGCGGGTGCTGTGTTAGAAGTGCGTGCTCGCAAGAAATAAGCGGGCATCTTCACACATATAAACAACCGCTTACCGTTATCATTACGGGAGTCTACACCGTGCTGTCCGCCCGGATGCAGTTCATCAGTGGACAACTTTCCAACTTGTGTGTTCAAATCCTTAGCCAACACAACATTGTCCGTGCTTCTTCTGTGGCGAAGGAGCCCGTTCAGTTGGCGTTATAGGTCCTACTTTATCGAGTCTTTGCTACAGTTTGTCGACGCGTAGGCAGCGATGATGTACAGACACCTATTAGTCCCGCGTGACTACGATGCTTTGAAGGAGCCAGCCAATCGGACCGCCCACTTCCGGTTAGTGATTGTAATCCCGGCAACCAGAACAGCTTCAGCCCGGGAACTAATAGCAATACCAACACCGGCTTGGCCGGTGCTCAAAGCTGCATCGTCATCGCATAGCCGCAATGAGAAAATACTGCTTGCGTCACATGAAGGGGATCGCAGAGTGAGCACGAAGCTCGAGTCTTGCAGGCGAGTCAATGATAAGCAGCAGATATCGACCGAGAGGGTCTCTAATGTTTGGGCAAGTGCTGCCTGTTGGCCGATCAATAGCAGTGTGCGTACATTGTGGCATGCCAATGTGAAGGATGATCGAGGGCGCCAACTGGAAGCCGGTGAACTGATATGTACTGCTTGGTAGGACATAGGCTTGTCGACAGGAGAGAAATGACGCTCCACGTTAGCATGAGTTGAAATTTGAAGATAAAGACTAAGCCAAGCATGTTGGGAAAGGGTCAAGAATCGGGGAGTTGAAAACTGCGGGATAAACGAGAAGTTGGAACGGGCTGGTAAGAGTAAAAAGCGTAAGAGGAAGAATAAAAGACGGGAAGGTTTGATCAATAGCATCCAAACCCTATCCACTCTGCTCGATACAGAAGATAGGGCACCGTTGAGCATCCTCTGCGGTGGCTTGAGCATCAAGAAATTGTTTGAGGAATATTTCGGGGAACACACTTAAGCAACGACGTGCCATCCAGCCAATGTACGGGAGGTGATGGAGCGAAAACAGGATTTCCTTCCGCTTTTTACAACTATATAAACTCCATCGATATCTGCTGCTTATCGGAGACCCGCCTGCAATACTCGAGCTCTGTGCTCACTTTGCGATTCCCTTCAGGTGACCCCGGCAGCACTTTCTCATTGCGCCTGTCCGGTGACGATACAGCTTCGAGCAGCTTTTAAGCCGGTGTTGGTATTGCTCAGAGTCCCCTGAGCCCATTCGTTACCGGTAGCTCAGCTGCCTTGTACCTGTTGCGTTTTATTCCCGTCACAGTAGCTGAGGTGTTCCTCAACTCTAGCTAACGTGTATAATGATGATAAGGACAGTGTGACCGCACCTTCGATCGTCGCACAGGTGGCGTTGCTCTGTACGCCAACTAAGTCCTTACTGCCTTGACAACGTATACTTTGCGCACTTGCAGCTACTTTTTATATTACATCCGTACAACTGAAAGTTTTGTTGGTCTTTAGAAGCCCGATAGGGTTTAGGGTGGTCTAGTTGATGTCATCCGTAAAACGTCGACGAATAGTTGTTCAGTGATGAGGAAATTTATTCGCCACCACCTAAACTGCCGGAATTTCCCCTTGATGCTGTTTCAACTTGGTTTGCTAATGAGTTCTCTATCTAGCCTTGCGTGTTCCCCTGCATCCGTTCGTTGAGTTGCCCACTAGATTTATGGTGGGACAAAACCCGTCCCTTTTGAAACTTTGCTAATAAATTCCCTGATTTGGTCATGGACGAGTTATACAACTTAGAAGTCAAAGTACCCGGGGGCTATTGTTCGCTTACCTGTGCAGGAAACAGGACGCTCGTTAGGCAGAGACCTGCATCGTCCTTGGAACCTGATCTGATTTCTCGGTGCTTGCAACCACAATCGCCAGTATCTTAAGTGCGCGTATGGCGAATAAGCGTATTCACAGGTCCCTATATACGGCTCCCCAAGCAGGGAACTTAGTCTCTACCCGAGGCCAAATTAGAAGTAACGGCATTCATGCTTACACTTTGTGGGGTGTAGGCTCTGATGACCAACTGACGCCTAATACGCACGCGCGAATTCAAACCTTTGAATGAGTCTGCCAATTAAATCGCAAACAGCCTTCTACTGATTGGGATGCAACTCTGGATGCCAAATGGTATCCAGCTACAACGATCCATTGCGCTTGTCGTCCGCTTCCCTGCAGGTAAGGGTACCGCATAAATACACCTGGCTTTTAAAACGCCCGTAGACATGCGCCGCCCGCCTTCCTTGTTTGATGGTGCAATCCTGTCTCGGAGTGCTTTGTGTGTTACGAGCGATTTACACGCTCCCCCGCAAGGTCGGGAACATTTGTGAATGGTTTGAACATCATAAAACATTACCATATTGTGCTGCTGTACTTCGATTAACCAATTCCGTCAAACATTAGTTATCAGGTGACACTTTACTATGTCTTTCTGCTATCCATGTAGGTGACGCACCTTAGTGACCACCATCATCTTGCATACACCATTGCAATAATCCTGCCTCACCTTTATGCCGCCTAGGTCTATTGAATTGAACTACACCTTCCGCCTGTCCGCGAATTAGGGGATAGCAGCAATGAGGTGCGGCAGAAACTGACACCACCTCACTTCGGATAGTAACTGCAGGTGAGATTGTCTGCTCAGGAGGTCCGCACTTGCGGTCTATTTTTATTCTACGTTACACCCGTCCATATGCGCCCTAGTCACAGATTGCCGTGTGGCACGGCCATATTGGGTGATCATGTGTTTCTCACCGAATCCAACGGCATTTATATTTGCAGATAATCATCTCCTGCACATACATATTGGAAAAGATGCACGCTGACTGTCTGGATATGCACAACCCCGTACCTCTTGAATCTGTAAGTCGACTTCGCGTTACATCTATGTATATTGGTTTCCTGTGGGTTTGTTCCAACATTTGCAATACACCGTTCCTCAGTGCTTGCGCGCTGCGAGTCAAGAGCGCGGAAAACGCTCGCCATAATGACGTGAATATTTGGAATCGGTACAAACGTCCGCCTTGAATGTAATGGCACGTTTCCCTTTTATTACCACGTTGCATGGATTAGGCTATATTTCAGTGATTATGCAGCGCTAGGCATGTCAAACATTGGCATTCTTTGACCCGAAAAATGAAACTAAGTTTGAGCCGCGTAAACCTTGTTACAATGACATTGCTAAAACCAATTCCATGCATGCTTATATGGGCACAGTAAACAACGCTCATGGAGGCGTGTGAAGTTCGAAGTATGCTTTGTTAGCAGCGGTACTGATGACTCCGATGTGCCACCAACATGGACTCGATAAATGCCGGTCGCGAACGTCTGTAGCGCCGACAATATCCGCTACGCTAATCGCCATAATGAAACAGATACTATGGGACAAATATAGGATAACTGCAAATACGTCTGGAAGGCATGTGCATCTAATATTTGTAGTTTATCTCATGTTAATATTGATGGTAGTGCCTTGGGACGTATATGGACTAAGTCACCACCGTTCATGGAGGCTCGTAGAGCTACTGGCAATATTGATGTACCTGTGTTGCACATACATAGGCTTACGCTAATGAAGCCAACATGGATGCCGGTTAGTTTGCGAGCATGCCGCTCCCTTTATGGGACCTATAATACTTCTCCGTGCACGGGTCATGCGGGCGAGGAAACCAAAGGAGTCTCCTTGAGTGACGACAGTAATGCCACATTTGTGGCAGTTATATAGGCTTACTAAGCACACATCACGTTGGCATGAATATCCAACTATGTAACATCATGTCTCCCGCCACTGGCAACATGCAGCGTCCCTGTACTTCATTCATCAGGGCTCCAGTAAATGACCACATGGGGAAATGGAAATATGCAGGGACCTGATTTACATTTATTTCGAAGTACTTGTCTACCTTGCCTCTTGCTCACCTTCTTGCCCGCATGCTAAACGCTGTTATTTTCCACTGCACTGCAACGCCCCTCATGTCTACAGGTGAGTGGTACTGCTCCAATCAATTACTTTTCAGATTAACGATGCTCGCTCATGCTTCAGCACTTTACAGCCTACTCCGCATATAGCATAACCGGCACTCAGGTATCACAACTGCAGCCACCGCGTTCGCATGCCCCTGATTAGTACGCACGGTTAACTGCCTCCGCATTCCAATTAATTCGTGAGCGACCCGTAGGCCCTTTTCATGGTCTCCCTATGTCCCATGGCCTTGTGGTGCATTCTTACAAGCCATAGTGCCCACTCGTATGTTTGCATGCGCCTCACCACTTGGCCGCTAGCTTACTGGATGGGTCCGTAATCGTGGACCACATCCTCTAACGCTCCATTACACTTCCGGTTCTTAAGCATAGCCCTTCTGTACCGTGACCGAAAACCACCAAACATTTTTCAGTACTGTCCCTTCGCGGGCTATGAGCATTTTGAGCACTCCGAATTCGGACGACTGTAGTCGCATGTGGTTCGAATGTCTGTTCTCACACCCAAGAAAAACAGCCCCATTATAACATAAGTCTCGATTTGCTGTGGACGTTGGTAGTAATGTGCAACCCTTCCAATTCCATTGCCTTCAGCATCGCAAACGCAAAATTAATAAGTGCGCGCCTGGTCGCATCGATACGTTACCCGTTGTGTCGCAATCACTTCATTTTCGCACGGAAAGACTTCACCACACTGCGTTTATACGTGTACTAATACGCCATGCAATGCTATATGGATCATAAACTCTGTTGAACAATGGGAGTACATTATGCTACCAATTATTGCACATCAGATTATTCCGTGTTCTTCCATTGTGGTACCGTGAGCAGGTTTCCGCTCACTTAATACAAATGTTTACTTACCTTATTAGCCTTTGAAAAAGGTTCAGTGCATGTTCTCCACCCGAAGTCAGTACACATGACTACCTTGCAGTTGGCAAGTGCAGGTGGCAACAATCATGCTGATGGCCTATTATTATGCCGCATAATGCTTACCGGTGCGGACGTTCAACGAAAGAAAAATGCCTTCCTACATAGGGGATGCCTGCAGTTACCGATCGACGAACGTGTTACCACATATCCCAATTTAAGCCACACTTGCAAACATCTATCCATATTCCACTAATAAAAGATCCGTCTAACTATATTGACATGTGTTAGCATGTTATATATATATATATATGGTCGGCGGCATCCGGTTTCGGTATTGCATGTCACTGAGGCAAGCCACAGGATGCCTGCGCCTACAAAGGGACCATGGATGGCTTGCGCTGCACCACCCACAGCTCCAACCACATACCCCATATCCAGTGTAAACCCGAAGGAATAAGACCGGAAGACCTGCGGATGGGAACCACGTTTCATCAACGGATTTGGCCCACACTCCTTCACAGGCAAACACAAGCACACTGTATTTAAGAATCAAGCGCACACAAAGAGTGGCTGGACCGTAGTTCGCTTCACACTGACGGCATGGAACCGCTCTCTGTACCTAGCATGGCCAAAAGGATCGTGCACCCCTTTCCCTTCAGCAACGACCAACTGTCACCTGGAGCCAGTATGAACGAGGTAGTGGGTAATAGGCAGGTAGGCACCTTGTCAACATGCACATCAAGCGCATCCACACTGGGGATACCAAACAACAGCCAAACACTTGAAAGAGAGAAAGAAAAAGAAAAAGAGAAAAACTCGATTAATGCATAAGGAAACGGTGACATAAAACTTAATTAAATAGCATATGTAATAAGTTGATTACAAACAAATCCTAGCTAAGTGCACGAGGTCAGGAAATATAGTTCACGGAATGACACGAACGTAAAAGTGTTATGGAAATCGAATAAAATTGGCTTAGGCGATGTGTGCAAGTTATTGAAATAGAGTACAGGGAGATATTTTATGAGAAAGGAAAGCATTAGGGTAAAAATTGTAAACCCACCCCCTGAAATAACGAGACTTAGCATGCAAGCACGCGGTTAGTAAATCAAACTCAGCGTGCCTACAAACGCTGCGCCGGTGCTGCCTACCTTCACTGCGGGACCCGTCGTCGCTTCCGCAGGGGTCCCGAGTGACCTCTCTCATGGCTCACTAGGCCTGCCTGACTAAGGCACTTGCGACCGCATGTTCTACAGCACCATGCGCTCGATGTCGATGAAGTACACTTCATCGGTGCTTGCCGCTTCCGCTACTGCCGCTTCTTCTCTGCATGCATGAGGGCATTCTCCTGCACTTCCGCAACTGTCTTCGTGATTAGATCGCGCCATGCACGCCGATGAACCACCTTCGAATCCCATGATCTGCAATCAAGATTAGAACGTGTGAGGCTCACTTTAATCATGTCCCGGTAACCTAACTCTGGTTTCCCCACGTGTCGCTTCCCAATACTCAGCTGACCGTATAAGAGTGGTTTTGGTATCCGCGACGAATCCATACGGCTCACATGACCGAGCCATCTCAGGTGTCGCAGTAAAAGTATGCCGTCCACTGCATACATCCCACTTCGGCGCAACACTTCAGTGTCTGCAACTCTGGCGCCCCAACCGATCCGCAAAATTCGTCGCAGACACTGCTGATGGAACCGCTCGAGATATCGCACATCCCGACTGTACATCGTCCACGTTTCACTGTCGTATAGAAGAACGGACAGTACCATGGATTTGCACACCATCAGCTTCGTGCCAATGCTAAGCTGATGGTTGTTTCACACTCGGTACTCAAGCTTCCCGAATGCCGCTGCCGCCTTCGACACGCGAATACGCAACTCAACGTGTAACTGCTGATCAGTCGATATATATATATATATCGGTGGCAGTTTTGCAATTTTGTCCTAATGCTTTTCTTTCTCATATTAATGTCTACCAGTACTCTCTTCTATACACTTGCGCAGGTCGCATAAGCCAAAAGTAGTTAATTTGGGTAGCATCTTCATGTTTGTGGCATTTCAGTAAAATATACTTTTTGACCCCGGGAACTTACTCCGAATTGCTTCGTACTCATATTTTTGCGCTCCTTTAGTGAAGAGTCATACCTCAGTACCTGTGTGCATTGTCCTATTTATTTAATTACATCTTATCGTTTCAAGTGATCGGCTGTTGCTTGATAGCTGCGCTTTATGTGCATGTTGACAAGGCTTTTACCTGTCTCTCACCCACCACCTCGTCCACACAGGCTCCAGGCGACAGTTAGACGTTGCTAGAGGGGACGGGTGCACGTTCCTTGTGGTTGTGTTAGTATCAAATAGGGGTTCCATACACTCAATTAGCAGCTGACTACGGTCCACCTGTAGTGACCTGGAGGTACCCCGTACGACGGTATAAACTACTCTAAAATATAGGAAAATTATAGTTTTCTTATGTTTTAGGAAATTAAGCTGTTTGCCTGTTGGCACGTTGTTCCCGTTTGTTGGAAACACGAACACAAGCTCCGCCTTTGGCGCGCGACTCGGCTGCGAACGACGCTCCGTCTACGCTCTCGAGGCCAACTACGTTCTCCCTAGCTAGCTCTCTTCTGGTGCCCTATCTTTAGCTTTAGCTAAATCTCCTTCCGTCCAATAAACTATTTCCCTAGCTTACTATTGTGTGTTCTACCCACTGCTTTTGGTTGGCCGTCTAGTCTCGAACCGGATATGTAACGCACGATCATCGCGCTATAATTGGTGACCTCGGAAGGAAAACATTTTTGGCTCTTGATATTAATATTTTTTCAGATCCGGTAACTTATGCTGTCTATCCTTCTACTTTTACTTTTTACTACTTGCGTTCACTTTCACACGCTACGTAATTTTTCACCATGGAGGTCATTCACCCAGCTTCTGACGAGCAGGTTAGTGGGTTCAGTTTCCCTATCCGGCCTTTCCAAGAGACTAACCCTAATGCATGGTTTAATCAGCTGGAATCCATTTTTTCCTTACATAGCGTTGAGTCTGACGGTGTCAGATTCAATGCGTTGTCGCAGCGCTTCCTCTGCAGGTCCTCGATGACCGCGAATAGCAGAAGATTTACGATGGGTTTAAGGTCGTAGTCGTAAAGCGATTCGGCGCATCAGACCATGCTCGCGTTACGCAGCTTCTTAACGTAACCGAGCTAGGTGATCGAAAGCCTTCCGTTGCAGGCTCTAACTAAGCATCTCTCTGTTGGCGACTCTTTCCTCAAAGGGATGTGGCTTCATCGCCTGCCACATGACAGGCGTAATCCCCTGTATGCAAACGATACGCCTCTTTCTCAGCTCACCGACATTGCCGGCCGTATCTGGGAATCCAACTACCAAATACCTCAGGTTCACTATACTTCCAGTACGGAGGTCGCAGAACTAAGAGCGCAATTAGCGGCACTTGCCATCCGACTGGACAACCTAACACAGTCCGGATCCAACCGCCAAAATCGTTTCAATAGTCGCACTCGTCCCAGATCACGTTCGAAATCTCCCGCTATGTCAAGCTATTGTCGGTACCACGAGCGATTTGGACATCAGACCAGATCGTGTCGCCCGCCCAGTTCCTTGAAGCGCAACACGCAGGGAAACGAGAAGGCCAGCTCGTAGGGGCAACGAACGTTGCTGGCTGCCCCAGTCGTCTTGTCTTTGTCACCGATCGCAGTATGGGAGTACGCTATTACGTCGACACCGGCGCAGAAGTCAGCGTTATCCCACGTGATGCGAATGGTGTTATCGAAGAGGCGGCTAGTTCATTGTGCGCGGCAAACGACACCACCATTCGCGTGTATGGTAAACGCTCGTGCACACTCAATTTCAATCTAGGACGTTCATTTAACTGGATCTTTCTTGTCGCAGATGTCCAGCTGCCAATTCTTGGCCTTGACTTTCTGCAGCACTTCAATTTGCTTGTTGACGCGAAGCAACGCCGTCTGATCGACCGTCAAACTAATCTGGTAGTTATAGGTACTTTGCCCGACATTGTGTCTAGCAGTCCTGTATACGCCAACCAGTCAAGCTCACTTATCGGTCAGATGTTTAATACGAAGTTCCCGCAAGTGTTTTGTGCAGTGGCACCGTTTCCATCCGCCAATGATGCTGCAAAACAACACATCGTTATCAAAGGTCTGCCCGCTTTTGCTAAAGCCAGGCGAATGACCCATGACAAGTTAAAAATTGCTCGCGCAACCTTCAAGCACACGCTTGAACTAGGCTTTGTTCGCCCGTCTTAACGCCCGTGGGCGTCGCCGCTCCACATGATGCCCAGTAAGTCAGGAGACTGGCGTCCCGGTGGTGATTACCCCGCGCCTAATAACGTTGCTGCGCCCGACCGCTATCCTTTTCCTCACATTCAGGACATCACGGCAAGCCTGTGCGGCACTCGTGTGTTCTCAAGAATCGATCTGGTTCGCGCGTATTACCAGATTCCACTCGCTGAGTAGGACATACCGATGACTGCCGTAACCCCGCTTTTTGGGATCTTCGAGTTTTTACGTATGCCGTTTGTTCATCGCAACTCAGTCCAGACCTTTCAACGATTTATGGGTTCAGTCACTAGAGGTCTAGCTTTCGTCTATCCATACATCGACGATATCCTAAGTACCAGCGTTTCTAAAGGACAGCTCGCAGAACAGCTCAAGATTCTTTTCGATAGGCTGGCCGCTAATAGCATCACTGTCAACCATGACAAATGCGTATTTCAGCAGCCTTCCATCGAAGTTCTTGGCGACCATATTGATCAGTACGGCATACGGCTTCTAGACGATAGAGTGTTCGCCATCAGGGACTTTCCGTTCCCTACGACGTTAGCCGCTATTCGCCGTTTTAATGGCATGCTCAAACATTATCGACGCATTCTTCCACACTTTGCCAATTTGCTAGGTCCACTAACCGACCTACTTCGTGGACGTAAAAAGCGGCCAGGTGGAGCTGACTGCCTTGGCCGCCGAAGCGTTCCAAGCCAGCAAAGAAGCCTTATCCAAAGCAGTTATGCTTCACCATTTCGATCGGAACGCTTTGTGCAGCGTTACTGTTGAAGCATCGGACAACGCCATTGGCGCCGTCCTACAGCAACATACAAATGGATGCTGGAAGCCTCATGCATTATACTCTAGACGCCTTCCACCTGCGGAAGTCATGTACAGCACGTTCAGTCGCGAATTGCTGTCCGTTTACTACCGTTCGACGTTTCAGACCTGTTCTCGAGGGTAATACCTTCATCATCTTCACCGATCACAAGCCGCATATCTACGCATTTCGAAAGCAATCAGCTCGGCACTCACCACGTGAGATTCTTCAGATGGACGTCATTGCCCAATTCTCTACGGGTTTCCGTCACATTTCTGGTCAACAAATGTCGTCGCTGATGCACTTTCAAGAGTACCTGCGGTCGGTCCTACTAGGCAGGCAATCGATTTGTCTGCTATGGCCACCACGCAATCAACTGACCAAAGTTCATGTCCAGATAAAAAAACTGTGTGGCTCGTATTGTTGTCGCAACGATGGACAATTCCTTGGGTGCGTGTCGCTGTAACTGTGACAGACTCGAGAAAAAAGGAAACGAACGGAAACAGCCACAAAGACAAGAAAGGGATGCATCTGGAATGCAGTCGATCAATTGCGGCGATGACTGAACTATTGTACCCCTATACATGTAATTGTTATTTAACTATCGCATATAAATGTGTACTATAATTTGCAAAATAAGACGAGAAGCAAGCAGAACACGGATCAGTAGAGAATGAAAGATTGTTCCAAAATAGGAATGAAGATGAAGAAAATAGACTTTGTGGGGTCCTAATGCGCATATGCTCAAGCGGTTGGAACCCAATAGAGGAGGACGAGATGTGCAGATTATGGGAAAGAATATGCGATGCATGCCCGCGAGGGCCTAATAAAATAAGTGCAATTATACAAGCACGTCGTGGCAAGTGTAGCAGTGCCAAGCGGATGTTGTTCATACGTTCCTAGCTGAAACTGTACAAATAGGACAGAAATAAAAATGAAGAAAGCTCATTGTCATGAGTTCGGGCACGTTCGTGAGGGTACATTCGTTCTGCCATAAAGTGCAGCAACAATTCGGGCATGAACAGATCCAGAACTAGGCCTGATTAATTATAAAAGAGCTGGTGACGAACACGCTCAATCGCGATTACACGATACGCTGGGTTCATGTGAGTGTAGCGTAAAAAACAATGGTAAGTGCGCAGAAAAGACGTGGTGACGAAATATGCAGATAAGAAAGTATCCATCGTGGTAGTATATAGTCACGGTCAGCTTGTCTGGGTGAGCTTATTGGCAGTGACTTTATTCAGTAGCGAGTCACCTCCGTTAACTCGCAGTGTTGTTAAACGGACATTTGTGGCTTTATAGGGAGAAGGCTTGTCAGCTGTGAATGTAAGAAGTCAGGGAGGACAGACGCAGATAAGTTAGCATCGAATGAAGAAAAGTGCAACATAAAGCACAGAAAGGAAATAAGGGGTCGGCAAAGCGTTCTACTGAGGAGAAGTGGAAAAGCCGCCGACCTTCTTCAGGTGATGATTCATCCTTGTTAATAAAAGAAGGATGAATAATACCCAGTGACTTAAGTAAGTTGAGGGTAACGGAGCGGTACGTCGGCTGCGAATAGATAAGTTAGATCTCAGAAGTCTGAGAGAGGTCAGAAAACAAGGGACCATTCAGACAAAACCAGGCAAATCAGCATAATGAAGCTAGGCCGCCAAACATAGCTAAGTATAGGGTAATGAGTGTAATCATAAAAGAAGCAGTTTAAGATGAAAGTGGCTGAACGAAACGGCAGTTAACCTCGGGGTGATGTGAACAGGCTGTTGGGGCTGTTAAACCCTGATAACTAGGGACATGGTAGTCCAAAGAAAGGAGACCACTGAGACGAGAATAGAATGCCAGCGCGCAGAAAGAAAGCCGTATAATTTAGATCTAAATACTGAAAGAGAGCATCAACAAAAAGAGACATGTAAAGGATGAAAGGGAAATAATAATAATGATGAATCATACCAAAACTGCTTTGGAAGTGATGGTTACAAGCTGGTACGACGGCAGATCCTAGGTCATTTATATCTCAGAGGTCTGAGGTGGGTCAGAAAGTGGTAGACCGTTCAGACGAGTCCGAAGAATCCAGCAAGATGCAGTTATGCCGCCAACTTAAGGTGTTAATAACAGTAATGGGTGTCATAAGCAAAGAAGCTTTCGGGGCGGCAGTGGCTATATGAAAAGCCAGATAGCATGTCAAGGATAAGTCTCGGTCTGAGTGGAACAGAGTCTTTGGAATGTAGAGCCTAGAGTGATAACATCTCGGATATCGGGGAGCAGTCAGAAACAGGGGACTGGTCAATCGAGGGGAAATTATAGCCAGGTCCGAAGAGATATCCGTCCAGTTGAAAAAGTAATGCAAACAGAGTGCGAACTGGGAAACGCTCTATTGAGAAGAATTGGAAAAGCCAACGATGTTCTCAGGGTGCTGTGAGCAGACCGATACGTCTGCCCATCAATGATCATTAGGGTCACAGTAGTCGGAAGCAAAGAAACCACTGAGACGAGATTAGAATATCAACCCAAAGAGTGAGATGCGTGGAATTTAGGTCTAATTACTAAAGGAGAGTATCGGCGCAATAGGCATGCACAACAAGAAAGGGGACATAGTAATAAGGGTGAATCATGGCCAACAATGCATTTCGGTTAAGGGTTACATGATGTTGCGTCGGCAGACCCTAGGTCATTTAGGTCGCAGAAGTCGGAGGTGGGTCAGAAAGTGGTATACCGTTCAGACGAGTCCGAAGGATCCAGCAAGATGACGTTAAGCCGCCAACTTAAGTTGTGAATAACAGCAATGAGTGTCATAAATAAATATATATATATATAAATATTTTATTCTCGACAAAGCGAGACACGCCTTTTGGGCATGATCAGCATATTGCATTATTGTACTTGATAGCGGAAGAAGCAGCACCAACAGTGGGAGTAGTACAGTTGGAGACAGTAGTGTGGGCCCATAGAGCCCAAAGCTTGTATGTAGTCTATGTACACAGAATGCGAGAGGTAAAAATAGTAATCAGATCACTTATATGGTATGTTGATGAGGAACTAGTCCGGTGAGATCCCGTAAGCAATGTAGGTCAGTGAGTGAAGTATGAGGAAACGGGTGAAAAATACTTAAGAATAGTGGCGTTTCACTAATCAGATATGTAGGCGTGTTCGTGCGAGAGCAGATATATGCACAGAACTTGTAAATGTGGTGTCGGTCAACTTGCCAATGTGTTAGGGGCGGTGACTTTATTGAGTGGCGAGTCCCATCCGCCACGTCGCAGTGTTGTTAAACAGACATTTGTGGCTTTTTGTAGGGGAAACGCTTGCCAGAGGAAGACGCACCACGTCCTGGAGCACTGCCGGCTGTTGATATAACATTGGCAAGATTGTATCTGACCGATTACCTTCGCGGATATACGCAGTCGCGTAACGCCAATTTGTTTCCTATGGCTGTGTAGTCGCCTTTGGAGTCCAGTACAAGTGGTTGGAGTTGTTGAAGTCGGACGACTCTGGTGACTTGTATTGAATTGATCAGTTTCCTAGGTTCTTTTGTGTGTCATGATTATGCAGTGCGGGTTTTTCTTTGTTCTTTATTGAATCCGTGCCCATGGGAGCGTCGCAGGTACGTCTACAGCAGTGTTCGGTGCAAGTAATGTTATCCTGTAGAACAGGGGTGAGAAGCAAAGAATGCTTTCGGGACGGCAGTGGCTATATGAAAAGCCAGATACCATGTCAAGGATAGGTCTCGGGATGATGGGAACAGAGTCTTTGGAATGTAGAGCCTAAAGTGATAACATCTCGGATGTCGGGGAGCAGTCAGAAACAGGGGACTGGTCAATCGAGGGCAGATTATAGCTAGGTCCGAAGAGATATCCGTCCAAATAAAAAAGTAATGCAAACGGTTTGCGAACTGAAAAGGTTCTATTGAGGAGAAGTGGTAAAGCCAAGCATATTCTCGAGGGGATGTGAGTAGACCGTTAAGTCTGCCCATCTCTGATCATTAGGGTTATAGCTGTCGGAAGCAGAGACCACTGAGACGAGAGTATAATATCAGCTCAAAGAGTGAAATCCGTAGAATTTATGTCTAATACTAAAGGATAGCATCGGCAGAATAAACATGTAACGGAAGAAGTTGCTATAATAATGAAGATGAACCGTGGTCAACAATGCATTTGAGGTGAAGGTTACAGGAGGTTATGTTTGCAGAGCCTAGGTAATTTAGGTTTCAGAATTCCGAAGTGCGTCCGAAAGCGGGAGACGGTTCAGACGAGTCCGGATAAGCCAGTACCATGCAGCTAAGCCGCCAAATAAGAATGGGAATAAACGTAATGTATGCCATCAGAAAGGAAGCAGCTGGGGACGAAAGTGACTATATGAAAAGGTAGTAAGCCGGCCGAGCGAAAGTTCGCTGGCTGAGAAGAACATTGTTGGGATCACAGAGCCTCGATCCCTAATGTCTCGCTCTCGGGAAGTGATCAGGAAGCAGAGGGTTGGTCAGACGGAGCTACATTAGTGCCAGGCCTGAAACGTTAGTTGACAAATTGACAAAGTAATGCAAACAGAGAATCTATCATTTATTTATTTATTTATTTATAACAGGGGGCGCGAAATGAAGAGAAATGAAATAGCCCACAGAGATCTCCAGGTGTTGTGAACAGACATGTGGATCTGTCGATGATTCATCGGTAAGGTCTTAGTAATCGGAAAGCAGGAAACCATGGAGACGAGACTGGAATGCCATTGCCAATGTAGGTATCCAATAGTAACCAAACATCTTAATCATATGGTTCCGCCAGCCACTGATACTACCTATCCTGTTACTTCCTTTCTCTTTTAGCAGCAGCTAGTCGCCATATGCTCCATTCAACTCTACGGTTATCCGGAGCTCGGTTTTCTCCACCCCTACTCTGCAAGGTTTTTTCGCTTGGACTGGTTGCATCACAGCTCAGCTGGTTTGTTGACTTATTCCGTGCCACCGTAGGCTCCACTTGTAACCAAAGGCTTAAGCCGAGTGTCATTGCTGTCTACTGATCTCTCCTTTTGTACAGCCGTTTGCCTTGCTGTCGTCAACTCTTCTTGGCAGCAGTTGGTCGTAGATTGCTCCATGCATCACTGTACAGTTCTGTAGCTTGCTTGGAACCACCACTTATTACCAAACTTTATTCTCTTGGATCGTTTGCATCACAACTCACCTGGTTCGGTGACTTATTCTATGACACTGTAGGTATCCACTCGTTTGTCTCACCTTCAACACAGCCAGCTTCCGCGATTTGGCGTACTCTACTTGCATCTCTGCGCATATTCTGGGCTTGCAAAGTGCCACTGCTTATCTTTCCAACTGTTTTCTTTTAGACTGTTTGCATCATATTTTTGCTGGTTTGTTGACCCATTCTTTGGCACCGTAGTTATTTATTAGTAACTAGAATGCTTAACCCCACTGGCACTTTTGACCACTGAAACCCAGTCCATTAGCACCATTTCTCGATCGTTTTACCCTCGACACTTAGTCATCCGTACATATCCAGTTAATTCTAGCCGGCTTTCATTATGCTCAGCTCCCTATTCTCATATGCCTATGTACATAATAGTTACTATGTGGGCTTAGATAATCCCCATCCCGTGGACTGTATATAAATATCGCCACCTCGTCTCTGTATCTTCTGGTTTCCGATTGCAACTAATCGTGATTATATAGCCACCTTCCGATCTCCGGTAGAATGGTAAGACAGCAAGCCAATGCCTAGTGAATCACTTACTGGAACCCTGCTCTTCATCCTCATGCAAGTAATTTGTCCATTGGGCCATGACTTCTGCTGCGTAATCAAAAAGCGTTTTCACCGTAATATCTGTTACACATTGTACACCAGTTGTCCCAAATAAATGTCTTAAAGTAGGATTTCTCCGACGCATCGTACCATGACTGTCCTTTTTGGTCTTCTCTCGGACTGTTCTTCTCTTTCTCTTTTCTCTGAGGTCCTGAACATCTACCAGATCCGGAATCAAACTGATAAACTGCCCCTGCCTGAGCTGGGACGAAATAACCAACAAGGACTTACCTGGGCCAGGGTTTCACTTCAAAACCAACCATCTGCACCCGACACCTCAACCACCGATGTCTAGTGCGGGTAGCTGGACACCAATTCTCCACACCACAGCAAATATACATAATCAGAGAAAGTGAGACCCCATACACTGGTAAGTCTATTTACCCGCAAAATCATACTTCCTCCTAGACTGACCTCAACGTCCATGTTGGACTCTGACTGCGCCAGTTGTCTAGCAAACAAAGGAGTCACTCGCCTGGGAATAACTGCATGAACAAATGCTTTATAAGAAGCTTTACTAGCTGAACTTGACCGTCCGTAGCAATCGACGACAGTGTTCCAGAACGTGGGGGTTTTCGCCTGACAGGCGGTCTCTCTATAAAAAGCCACAAAAGTCCGTATATTAACACTGTGACGTGGCAGACGTGACTCGCCACTGAATAAAGTCACTGCCCACTGTTACACACTGGAATACATACTAATCATTATTCAATATTTTACTGTCACGTACAACCAAGCTACTCTCCGCATTCACTTAATGTTCCCGCTCCACTTACCGAGCTTTTTATTTACTTTACGCACACGAAACCATTTTATTGGCACGCTAAGGATGACTTTGCTCCTCATGAGCGCTTTGACGGTTTCTGCAAATTGTGCAACATTTGGCCGCAGCCAACTACTTGCCTCGTATCGTATACGTTGGCTACATAATTGCTTGTAAATTATGGCCACACCTGCGGTGGTGTGGCTTGATGAATTCGAGTAGAAAATATTTATTTATTTACGTTCCTAGTGGGCAATTACAAATGCATTAGCATTGTTTGGTGTACAGCTGATGGCGTCGAAGGCGCCCATCTTGAATTTCCTCTGGTTCCTTCAGGAGAAATTGCCCTGTTTGTTCTTTTGTTGTGCAAGTTGCGCAGAGCCGTAGTTTTGCCGAGTTTCTTTGGAACAGGATCTAATTCACCACAACCTCACTTTAAATTCATCGAACTTCTCTGGCCCGCTCAGTCGCCCGAATTATTGTTGCGCATATGGATGAATTAAGAGTAACGGAAGTATAACGGATACGAAAAGTCATTATAAATAAATAAGTGTATGGTATATTCTCTGTAAAACGAGACACACCTCTAAATGCATGATCAAATATGCATACAAGCAAAGCTTCTTTGGAATATTAAAACATTTCGTTTTAATGAAAGGAATATACGAAAAGATGTAGTCCATATAAGCGAGATATTGTCAGGTAATAGTCAGAGCAAGGACCATGATGGCGCTGTGGCGCGCAAAATCTGTTTCGTCAAGATACAAGTGGGAGTAAATTTGCCATGTAGTGATCCATGAGCACAGGAGCCCAAACAAGGTTTAGTGCGAGCAATGACCATTACGAAGCCGGGATGACCTGTACTCCATTAAGGTATTATTCATAGTAATATCAGTTGCACAGGTTGGATGTAGAGGGCTGAGGACTGCTTCAGTGTGAAATGACTAGCTGTGACTTTATTTTGTGGCGAGTCACATCCGCCACGTTGCATTGTTTTTAAGCGGACATTTGTGGCTTTTTATAGGGAGGACGCTTGCCAGGCGAAAACCCACCACGTCCAGGAACACTGTCGTAGCTTCCGTTGAACTGTAGTCGGCTAAGCATCGTGTACACCTATTTAGCGCTCTATTATTCGCAGTCGGTTGAATGCTAAAATTCTCCCTTCGTTGGCCGAATGGCTTAGTAATGATCCGGCAGTAGTCGTTTAAGCCGGTCATTGATGTAAAAGGGTCGCAGAGTCAAATAATAATGATGCAGGTGAGCAAGCACATTGTTAATAGTGGCCGGCTTTTTCTATCATATTGTCCCGTTCGCAACCCGTGTCCAGCTATCTATGCTGAACTTGTCATAGGGATGGTGAGTGCAGTTGTTTCTTGTGTCTGAATATGTCCATAACAGGAAGAAATGCCATTCTCCGCAAAGTGGACTAATAATTCCTTCAAATGTAAGTGTAATTGTCTCCATAGCCAAGTGAAAACTCCATGAAAGATCATCGGTAAAGCCGCTTGTACGCGCGCAATGCTGTCCGTGAAATGACATCATAAAAGCTCCAGGTGACTGGAGAATCGGAATGTTTGAGGCAGTGAAGGTAATCACGCCAGAATTGCCTGTCTTCGGTTGTGGAACAGTGGATCCATGTAAATACATTATTCCAGGTGAGTAAATTGTTCTACTCTGAGTACGAGGCGAGCTAAACCCATTTGTTTAGACCCCGTGGTGGTAGCTTCTCCAGAATGGTGGAAAGCGCTCAATTTGGAACGATGTGTGGGTTATTCATCTCCCGCAGAAAAGATCAGGCGTTTAAACCATCTGGCTATTGAGAGTGGGTCGATCAGTCCCAGCGGATAAACCTTCTTGTTTTGGCAAATGTAACTGGAAATCTCGGGAGAAAACGGGCAACGGACAAGAGACAGCCAAACAGCAGTGAATCAAGAAGCACAAACACAGACTGGTGGCGCGAAACGGTGTCTACGATGCGTTAAACTTATGTAATTTTGTTTAGTACACATGATTTGCACGCGCGTTCTTTACCTCACGTCGCCGGTGTGACTCAGACTACAACTACTAGGTAGGAAGAAGGATCTGCACGCGCAGGGTCAAGAGACGGATATAACAAAGCGTGTTGACAACGTTAAGCGATTAATACGATTGTTGGAGAGAAACAGGTAAACCGAAGATGATGACAGCAGTCCGAATGCGAGCGGCATCTTAGGTGAAAATAGCGGCAACTAGGTTGAGACCGAATGCGGGAGCAACCTAGGTAAAGCAACGTTCCAAGAAGAAAAGGAGATTTAAAGAAGCAGCTATGAGCGGATGAATGCGGACGGCAGTGTGAAGAGTAACTCGTGAGAGTAATTAGGAGATGATAGTCAGGATGAAAAGGTTAACTACTAAAGTGTAGTGAAGCCAAGGACGCTCTCGTGCGAAGTATGAATCGTTCAGTTCGGAAAAATCACCGGTGATATCCCGGTAGTCTGAGAGGACGCTGTAAGCCGGAGACCGAACAGACGAGACTTAAATAGTCGACACATCCGGAGGCCTCGTAGTAGTCCCAGAGAATTTCACATAACAGATGATGATAAAGAAGGGAATGGCACTAAGCATCAGTCGTCCGATTGAAGAAGGATTGAGTGTACAGGTTACTGATAAAAGTGCCTATATTATTAAAGAGTAAACAGGTCTAGCGGGCTGTCAATGTAAGCGAGACTTAGCTTTGAGTCTACAGAGCCTAGATCGATATACCTTGCTGGTCTGGAATAGGTCAAAGGAGCAGACCGGTCAGATGAGACAAGGTTAGTACAGAGCACTGAGTTGGCAGTCCGATTACAGAAGAAATGATAGTAGAGAGCGCCATAATGAGAGGAGACGGTCTGGATAAAGAGAAGTTTACTTATAAGGTGTGGAAAAGTCCACGGGGCTCGCGAGGTAATGGGGACAGAGCGTTCAGTCTTTCGAGCATGGCAGGCAGTGTCGTAGAAGTAGGAGAGAAGAAGACCGATCTGCCGAGATTGGATTTGGTTGGCGCATTGTGATTGAGTCCTATGGTTCATTTGGGAAGGTAAGTGGCGTCAGTAGGATTGGACTGGTCAGAGATAGAAGTGGTTATATTAACATAGGGCGAACAAGTTCAGCAGGATATCAAGGTGAGGGAGGTAGTGCTTTGGATCGACGGAGCCTAGACCGCTAACATCCCGGTAGCCTGGTAGCAGTCCCATAGAATTTGGCTGATCAGCTGAGGCTGAGTTACGGATGACAGAGACTCAATCGTCCGATTGAAGAAGGATTGAATACAAACGGCGCTCAGTCATTTGAACGATTGCCAGTAATGTCTTAGGAGTCAAAGAGAAGTTGGAAAGCAGGAGACCGATCAGACGTGACAGGATTAGTCGACGAAACGAGATTGACTCCAACAGCTAATTTTTGGAAAGCAAATAGAGTGGGTCGAGAGGTGAAGGTGCCTATATAAATAGAGGGTGAACGAGTCTAGCAGGCTGTCAACGTAATTGCGACATAGCTTGTGTCTACAGAGTCCAAATCGTTTAAATGTTGCTGGTCTGGAAAAGGTCAAAGAAGCAGACCGGTCAGATGAGACTAGGTTATTACAGGACACTGAGAGTTGGCAGTCCGATTAGAGAAAAAATGAAAGTAGAGTGCGCTATAAGGAGGAGAGACGGTCCGGATAGAGAGGTTTACTTATAAGGTGTGGAAGAAGTCCATGAGGCTCATGAGGTATTGAGGACAGAGCGTTCGTTCTTCCGAATAAATGCCGGTAACTTCACATCAGCCTGAGAGAACTCGGAGCGCAGGGGACCGATCGGACGAAACTAGATTAATCGGCACACTTAGAGTAAGTCGTACAGTTGAGGTGGGAAGATAAAGATTCGGCAGAGATGGACAGGTTAGGATGGAAGAGGTTATATGAACATAAGGCATGCTAGTCAGGCGAGCTCGCAATGTGAGAGATGTTGTGTGTTGGTGAAGCAGAGCCTAGAAGGGCAAACCATATGGTGCACCATAAGGTGGACTGTAAATAAATCTTAGTTACAGTTAATACAACTGCGAGGCCCGAGGTTCCATTGTACTGAGAGACAGGTATTACGAAATTTGCCTGCTTGCTGCAATCGCATATGTTCTGATTGGGAAAACCTTAGGTTTATCCGGTTACTCGGCAACTTGCTGCGGTACAGGAAGCGGCGGTATTAAACTTGAATCCTTTCCTCAGACATGTGAAATCAGGAAGTTGGTGTTAATGGAATACAGCATCCGTATTTCCAGGCGTGTTGTATATCATATGTGGCACGGGCGTCGGGCGGAGCCAGTTAGTGTGTTAGAGCCTTTAATCGCATTGTTGGAAAACGTAAGTACTTGTGCGGTTGTGAGGGAGTAGCTGGAACTGCGATTCATCTTCTGTTCACCTGCGTGCATTCGTGAGTTGGATGCACGGTACGGAGAGGTTATACTGTTGGTTTCTACGCATCCGATTAATTACGACGGCCACATTCTATGACACTGCAGATACGTTGACCTCACGGCGGTGGGGCAATCATTCGTTTAACCCTTGTTAGCAAATGAGACGACGTAAATGTGTTTGGATGCGGCAAAACCCATACCTGCAACGGTTTCAAACACGGCATCTGTGAAACAAATATGGTAGGCAACCGCGCATAAATCCATACTGAAGGGTACTAAGATTAGCCTTCAGCCAGACCTTCCGCTAGCGGTTAGGCTGAGGCTAATAGTGACCTTTAAGGACCACAAAACAAAGCAAGCTTCCAGTGAACATGGCCTCCGGTTAGTGGGTTTTGGGTGGTCAGCTTGCCGTCATTTTCCGCCCTACTAACGCCAGTCCTGGTAGTGCACGACCCACGATCTTACGAGTACCTTCAATTAACGCTAGGTAATGTGCGCAGCTTATGAAATAAAAGGTGTGAGATAGTCCTGCTTTTGGATGGGTCCTACCCCGATATACTCGCATTCACTGGAAGTTGCCTGTCTCAGGACATCAAGGATTGTGATGTGCATCTACCTGTCCACGCACTATCTAAACTTGACCACTCCGTTAAGCGGCACGGCGGGGCGTTATACTTTACGTCGGCTATGGACTAGACATCTTGCGTGCCTACGATTTTCAGTTCGCAGATAAAGTTGTCGAAGATCTGTCGGTTTCGGTTAGCACTTCAGCGGCCCACCTTACAGTTTTACTTGTGTATATAAGCCCTCGGAATGGGTTCAGAGAGATACTTGATGTTATTCGCTCCCTCTCCGTAAACGGATGCTAGATACTAGGGGAATTTATGCTACTGGAAGTTTGCTGGGTAGATCTTTCTTGCAACTCTGTGGAATGTACTTTCGGTGCAGATCTTCTTGTACTTTCGCTACAAGTACAGTTGCATCAGTTCGTGGAGCTCCCCGCTAGGTAGACGGATGCCCAAGTACCATCTATTTTTTATCTAGCTTTTGCCAAGTCGCTAGACGTCCTAGATGGCGGCACTTACAGCTAAATCTTAGGTGCCAGTGATCATGAATGTTCATCATTCAATGTATTTTGACCAGACGTTGCCAGAGCACCGCTGAGCCATACCCAGACATATAGCATGCTAACTAGCAGGCAATGCGTATCAAGGTTTCTGGGTTGCGTTGCGAAACCTCGGTGGCCGATACGGTACAGGCAGCCTGGGAGAAATTTAAGCCTTCTTTCACGGAAGTGTCTACTCCCTACATCCCACTTGCGTTGGGAATAGAGGCAAGAGCACGGCCACTGTGGTTAAATCCCAATAGAACTTGCCTTCACCAGAAGCGTCCTACGTGCGGAGGACCTACCGTGCGGCTCCATCGACTATCATTTATCCTAAGTACCGCGAGACTGGAACTACTTGTAAACGGCACTTGAGGACAGTTCGGCTGTTGTACAAGAAGAATTTGACAGCTGGAGCTTTGGAAAATCCGAAGAAGTTCTTTTATTATAATAAGAGACGCTGTGGTTCTAATTCGGCAATTCCAAATTTGATGCGGACCGATGGAAATCATGGGTATGCGGACTCGTACAAGACTCATGTACTTGATATCTTGGAACATATTTGGAACCGATCGGGAAGACATCATTTCAGAAAACTTGGTAAACGACCGGTTAATGTATTTATGAGGATACATAAATACATTAACCGGTCGTTTACCAAGTTTTCTGAAATGAACTCATGTACTTGGTTATCTGTATCCAAGGACTTTGTGTGTGAGGCCGCGTTGAACTTGTCCCCAGAGTACCTGAGGGTTCTTATTTAGCCGAATTTACTGTGATGGAAAAACTAGTCCTTAGGCTGCGGCAAGAGCTAAAAACTAATAAAGCAGCTGCAGCATGTTCAATGCACCCGGTTACTGCATGAGTTGTCCATTGAACTACGTGGACCGCTGACGATCGTGTTTCAGAAGTCACTGGACAGCTTTACATTACCTACTGAAGGAAAGGAGGCTGCCCTCAGTCCTTTCTGCAGCATTGGTAACAGTATTTTGTTAGTCTGACTAGCGTCGTGTTTGAACTGCATAGAAAGCTGGTGAAAGTTTCTTTAGAAGGTCACCTGAATAGATTAAATGGACACAGTAGTGCACAACATGGATCCCGGAAAAGGTATTTTTGTCTGACGAAAGTGTGGGCCGCTCGCGTAGCTTGGGCCGACGCAGTGGAAATGGCCACGTAGTGGTGTGTTCTTCGTCGACGTCTCCAAAGGATTTGATAAGGTACCCTACTTAAGGCTTTCGCAAAAGATGTGCTCCCACAGCGTATCTTTCAGCGCTCTTCACTAAGTATCTGCATTTTTGCAGGGAAGAGAGTAGTGTGTACGTGTAAGTAGCAGCTTATCCTCTAGGAAAACGCTTCCCAGAGGCGGCTCACAGGGCTCGGGTCTTGAACCGATGCTGTTCTCTCTCTAAATGAACCAACTCCCCGGAGAGCTTGGGATAACATTCCTATTGTTTGCTGATGATCTTAAGCTTTGGAAGGTTGTAAATATCCTGGGGGTCCTGAGGCCAATCAGCTTGCACTGGACAGGCTTCGGGACTAGTCTACGTTGTGGATACTGCCCATTAATCAGGCTGTGTTCAGTCTTTTGTATAGGAGCAACCTAGCAGTTTCTAGGTAGTGCTCGGTGGCGGATGTGACTCGCCACTGAATAAAGTCACGGCCCACAACTACAAACTGGCAAGTCGACTAGACTAACATATCAACTCTTCGCGACTCTGTTTCAACTACACACGCTTGAACCCAATGTATCGTCGTGATACACGTCGGTTTTTAAACCTTGATCATGCTTGCGTTGGTGTGTCTCATGATACTGAGAATAAATTATTTATTTATTTATTTATTTATATAAACGTCGTCCATTGTTTGTCTTTGCATTCTGCTGACAACTGGAAGAAGGCCGCTAGTAGGGGTATCAGCATGTTGTGGTTACTACGCCTTTCTTTCGGGGATCTTACCTGACAATAAATTTGTGAAGCTGGTCTCAGTTTGGTCTTGCCCCATCTGGAATACTGCGTCCAGGCTTGTCCGCCCTGCCTTGTTCCGGACCAATTGAAGATCCACAGGTTTACAGCGTATGTACCAATTTGGTCGAGGGTTGAGGGAAATCGTGCCGTTTGCAACTATTTACCCTGTGAATGAAGTCAATATACTACCGAAGGCATGGAGGTGACCTACTCCTTACTTACCGCGTTTTAACAGGGAAGGTTGGCCCAGACTTGAGCTGGCTATTTAACACGGCTAGGTTAGCTTGTCTTCGCGGTCATCCCATGAAGCTACACAAGCCGCGTTCCGACCGGATCAGGCGGTACCTCGGTTATCGCGTAAAGTTATCGAGCGCTGGTACACACTTCCGGAAAGTGTAGATAAATAAATAAATAAATAGTTATATTTCTATACTGGCTAGAAGCTGCGCCCTTAAGGCATCAGATCAATGTTTTCATAAACTTTATGCTCGTGCTTGGGAGTTGGACAAAGGTGAGTATATTTTTCTTGTTGGCAATTACGAATACATTTTCATTGTTTGGTGTACAGCTGCTGGGGTCGTAGGCGCCTACCTTGTAATTCTTCTGGTTCCTTCAGGAGATATTGAGCTCCTTAATTTACTTCGTTGTGATAGTTGTGCAGAGTCTTAGTTTTGCAGGTTTTCTTCGGAACAGGATCCAATTCACCAAAACTTCACTTTAAATTCTTTGGACCAGTTTGGCCCGCACAGCCACCACATATATGGCTGCGCACATGGAAAACAATAAGAGCGGCGGAATTATAAGTAATACGAAAAGATTAAAAGTAACTACGGGAAACGTAGATAACAATATAACGCGGTTGTTAAGTGACATAAAGGGGCGACGTAGTTTACAAGAAATACACAAAGTAATGTAAAATATAACCGTTTTTCTTGCGATGAATTTGCTTTCTGGAGCTAAATGATAATCTGAGTAAATCTCCTAAAAAAGAAAAACGTCTGCTAAGGCTAGAATATAGCGCAAAGTAGCACGTAAATATGCTGGTCGGAACAAGTTTTAAGTGTTGAGCACGATAAAAGTAAAGACAATGCAATATTTGCGGTAGTTAATGAGTGCTTCGCAATTATATGTTGGTCTACGAATAACGCCATTATTACATTCGCTAAAAATGTCTTGCTTTGCAAGCAAGTATCACACAAAACGAAAGTTGTAAAAGGTAGCGAAGCGGTATATGTACTAAACAGGCCTAGCTATACAGAAATGCTCTATGTAGCCCGTACTAAACCGCAAAAGCTAGGTCCGACGTAAGTGGCCGAAATGCAAACTATCAGGCATACACAACAAACTTAGGAAAATAAGCGATATGTTTGCGCGGAAACATAAGAAATCCAGTAAGGAATATTATGTGCAAGGGACTTCAGGACAACTTATAATGAACCCACGGTCCGAAGGACTCAGTGTACCATTTTCAGTGGATACTGAGCCACACAAACCACTAGGCATAAAAAATTTAGCGTTTTTAAGCCGGTAAGTGATTCTGAAGTTTATATCAAGGCTGCATGAGATAGGTCTACCTGAATAATACAGGAGACCTTTGAGATCAGTTGACACATTTTGGCCTGGAAAATACACACATTGTTTAGATAAATATCGCAGTTTTTCTCTTAGAGCCGATTTCCTATATTTTTGAGGCTACGTCTCCAACACCAGTGAGCTAGAGGAGCCTGTCGCTAATAATAAAGAAATGAGTATCGGAAAATTTAGCGAAATTTAGCAAAATGATCGGGACGTGAAACTCATTTGGGTCTTCGTTGGTGGGGCATTACCAACTTTAGTTATGGGAATTGAGCTTGCCCGAACATGAGGAATTATTATGCCTCATGTATTGCTGCACCCTATTGTACAGCTCTCTGATTAATTTGAACTATTTCTCTCCGATTTCAAAGTATATACCTAGTGCCAGCGGTGTTCATCCAGGTGCAATTTTAACTAGTATTGTACAGTCGCACCAGCTATTCCATTTGTGGTTTTCCTGGCAAGAGCTGTTCTAGTACCATAATCAAAGAGTGCTATAGCCAACCAAGAGTTTAATAGTAACAAAATATTATGGGAGATGTTTCTTCACCTCCATCATGCGTAACACATGTTACTCTTTGGAGCCAGCTAAAAGATAAATAACGCACGGGCGGCAGCGATAAGACAAGTAGTGGTCAAAGGTTTTTGGTTGTCCTGCCAGCCAGTGTGACAGGGACGTTGTCGCTTGTTAGCTTTCATGCCAGTGAAGTGCAATCTGGAAATGCGAGTGTTTTCCTAGCAAAATCGGTTAAGGGAGGATCTTGTGTCCATGATGCCGGTCTACTAGTGTTGCCAATAGTGATACGCTTATGTATACCAGATAAACTAAGTATATGGGGCAGGGGAGGATAAGTGGAGGACAAAATATTTGATGCTGCGGCCTATAAATTTCTAAATGTTCGCTTATAGTTATGTATGTAATTATTGGCTTTATACATACTGATGGTCGATGGAAACGGCGGAGGATAGCAGCTAGCGCTCAGGATTAATAAAAACGCACCAATTAAGTCCAGTTAGCAACTGACATCTGCGTAGGTACCTAAAGGTATATCTAAAGCCGGTATTTAGACGATTTTGGAACTTTCGATTGCTACTATTAGGTCTATCAGCAGCAACAGTAAATTTCAACAAGGCTTAGGTCTGGTAGAATGCCTTTACTAGTCGTACTTCAAAGGTCATAAGTCTAATATTTTTTACACTGACCCAGTGCTCCAAGCAGTTGGAAAGTGATAAAAGCTGAAGCTGAAGTCAAGGAATGAAGATGTAGATAAGATGTAAGTATTGTAGTTTGCCTGTTCGGATTGCTTCGTCATGGCCCTGCAATATCCTCTATGAGAATTAAGTACGGGTTCGCGGATCTGCCATTCAGTAGGCTAGGTTGTACTGTTTGTTAAAACCTTTAAACATCGACGAAGTGACCACTGAAAAGGGGAAACCCTATTGTTGTAGATACCAAATGGTCCATGCTGCCTTCGGACCGACGTGTTTGTGAGGGAACCGAAGCACGTCAGGAACCAATCAATAATGGCAAACACCTTTTGCCTTCAGAATTTTAATGTTCGTATTTGTATGTTTCGTGCGACGGAGCCGACTGAGACATCCCGGGGGTTGTGATTACGGTAATGGAAAAGATGATAACATGGTGGTCATTGATGGAGACAATGCATGGGGTTAGGCTACCGAGTATCCATTCCCGGATGCTTTGGTATTGGCGTCCACGCTTCCTGTAGTACAGTCATAAGGTGGAATTGTCCGTGGGGAAACTCAAGCAGGTCAAGAGAAGCTCATGGCAGGCTAAAGTCGTATTGTATTCTGCTTACTATTATTAAATCCCAGAGAATGAGTGCGTGGAATACCGCTAAATTCTCTTAGGTGGTAAGACTGAAACGACAATGAATGTGGATAAATTGTGAGCTCAAAGTGCTTATACGTCACGCACTACATCTTTTGCGTCCTTAAACTACGTCAGGGCCAGTTTCAAAGAAGTAATCTTGAGCAACGCAGATATGAACGATGCTTGGTAAAATGCCAAATCATAGGAAGCTTTGTACCTCCTTCCTGAATGTCTGCAAGGTTTGGATTTCTCTGAGTCTGAAAGGAAACCTTTACCTTATGTTCGCCTACACAAGTAGTAAGAAACGAAATCTCAGTCTCTTATTTGTACTTGGAGGGGTAATGGAATGGCCCTGGTTTTATAGTGTAATATTGCTTCGGTCCGGCGTTCTGAGCTCTTCCGTGTCCAAGTAGTGTTACAAGCTGCAATGCAAAATAACTACGCCGTCGACGGCTGGACACTCAACTGCCTAGTAAGGGTCCGATTTGGGGGAAGCATTTAAGGAAGCACGGAGGAGGCAAGTAAGAGTGCCAGAGAGGAATAGGAGGGTAATTGTAACCGGAGGCGAACACAATCGACTGCTTACCTGTACCGTGTTACTGTGACGCTTACGGACCCGCTACACTATCTCGCTTGTTAGCAGGCTTTGTCCACAGTGCACATAATGGCCCATACCGGCTTCAATTCATGTACTTGCAAGTGGCATTGAGCGCGGTATATTGGGCTCGGGTGATTTAACAACAAGCAGCACGATAGAAGAAAGTTAGCACTTGCCTCAGGGCCTGCAGTCTAGTTTCGTGTACTGATGTCGGGAACTGGCAGGATCACCAAATATGTGATATTCCTTGGGTCCCGCGTTCTGAGTTCTTCCGTGTCCAAGTAGTGTGACAAGCTGCAATGAAAAATAACTACCTCGTCGACGGCCGGAAGCTAAACCGCCTAGTAAGAGGCCGATGAAAATGAAGCAGCTAAGGAAGCACGGAAGATGGAAGGAAGAGTGCCAGAGAAGAATAAGAGGATAATGATAACAGGAAGCGAAAATGATCGACCTCTTACCAGTTAACGTGTTATCGTGACGCCCGCGGACCGGCTACGGTAGCAGTCTAGAGATCCCCGGATTGCCCGCATAAAATTCTAAAATTATTACATTGTACACCTAGGCAGCCGGTGTAGTTTGTTGAACTGGTTGCTGAGTTTGCTTGCTCGACTTGCTGGTTGCCATTTTTGATTGGCCCTCGTTTCGGTTGCAAGACATGACTGCCCTATGTGCTGTGCATACTCCGCTGCGCTCGCCAGGACGTCAAAGGTGTCGCTTTGTTATGGCTAGCCAACAGAGAACCTTTCTGCTGCGCCAATAAATGTTTCCCTGCAACCAGATCGGTATTTTCGAATCGCTCTCTGGCCTTCCGGTACAGGCTATTCGCTAAATTAGTGACCCTGACGTCAGAAGGATCTCAACGTCTGAGATTTCGAATCTTTCTTCGGTGAGCTCGTTACATTTATTTTTCATCTTTTTCGTTGTTTTTGTATACGGTAACCTCTTTTGCGTCTGTTTTAAACCATGAAATCTGTAGACCCTAAGGTAGAATCTCCGTAGCTTTTTATTTCTCTGTGCCATCTTTTTGGGACATGGTTCCTATTTTGTGGTTCGCTCATCTTGAGGCGGTTGTGTAAACACAGAATCACTTCCGACTAGGCAAAGTGTGGCAAGCTCTTGTCCTATCTCACCAAGGAGATATCAATGCAGGTTCGAGAGGTTACCATTTCTCAGACCGAAAACCGCTATGAGGCTTTCAATGAGGCCATGGTTAAGCGCGTTATGCCCACTGAGAATTTCGCCTGCAGCATATTTTTAGGGATCTGCAGCCGAAGGCCAAACTTCCCTTAACCCTGCTATGAGAGAAGCAACAACTCCTTTGTTCCTCATCCATGGACGAGACATTACTTTACGAAATATGGCTACAGCGGCTACCAGAAAACAAGCAAGCGATTCTTCCTATCGTGAGCTCCTTTTCGCTCCCTCAACCGCCGATTTAGCAGATCGAGTTAGTGAGGGATCACAGCCACAAGCTGAAGCCAGCAAGATCAATGCCGTCGACTCCTAGGGCAATTCTATCACTGGCCTACAGTCAACTATAGAAGCCCTGCAACCACAATTTGCAACACTTAGTAAACAAATTCAATAGCTTACTATGAACCGTCATCGCCACAGCCGATCATACATAACTAAATGTATAATTAACCATTTATTCTCGGCTTTGCGAGGCATGCCCGGGCGGGCATGATCAAGTAAATGCAAGTATACCGACACGTCATGGCAGTTGTAACAATGACAATCGGCTATTGTCCAGATGTCCCTATTGGAAACTGTACAAACAGGACAGAAATACAAATGAAGAAAGCCCATTGTCTTGAGTGCGGGCACGTTCGTGTGGGCACAGCCGGTCTGCCATAAAGTGCAGTAACCATTCAGACAGGAATAGATCAAGAAGTAGGACTGAGCAATTAAAAAGTAGCTGGTGGAGAACACGCGATTACATGGTACGCTGGGTTTATGTGAGTGTAGCGTAGAGAACAAAGTTGGACGCACAGGAAAAGACTTGGCGACGAAATAAGCAGATAAGAAAGTGTCCATCATGGTAGTATATAGTCATGGTCAGCTTGTCTGGGTGAGCTTATTGGCAGTGACTTTATTCAGTGGCGAGTCACCTCCGCCACTTCGCAGTTTTCTTATACGGGCGTTTTTCCGGTTCAGCTTACCGTAACTTATAATGAAGTAAGCACTATGTTGCCTGTCGCGCGGCGAAAGCCCGGGAACCTGAAGTGGTTTCGGAAAAAGGCAACCTATTCTTAGAACCGTTTATTTGCCAAAGATAAGGACCCGCTCTATTAATATGGTATCAAGAACCAAACCCGGTGAAAAAGGTTCTACTCAATATTCTAGGTGTAGCCAAAAATGGCCGGAAGCAGGCTCAGGAACAATGCCGGTGTAGGTATTCCAAAAGATCAACTGTTTTTCTAAGGTCCCAAGACACCAGGACCCTGGGATCTCTCTCCTGAATTGTATTCATGTTAAAAACCCACCAATGTTGTATGCACCAAACAGTTCTGTGCTATTCACTGGGGGAAGTGCGGGTTGCTGGCAATTTTCACTTGATAGACCGTTCGTGTAGCTGGTCTAGAGCCCCTTGTAATCTGTCCGCATGCTCAAAGCTGGATACGTTGACCATAGCGTAAGTGCATGGGTGTAGGTCAAGCAGTCGGTTTAAAGGGCAATCGGGACTTCCTTAATGTACAGGTTACAGAGTGCTGGTCCAAACACTGGTCCTTTAAATAAATAAATAAATAAACAACTACTTTATTCTTGACTATGCGAGGCACGCCCATGGAGGCATGATCAGATATGTACAACTGTACAAACATTTTATGGCAACTGTAACGGTGAGAGTAGAAAATCGTTCATATGTCCATGGCTGGAACAGTACAGTAAATAAATAAATAAATAGTTTATTATCAGTTTCATAGACACACCAACTCAGGCATGATCAAGGTTTGAAAACAGATGTGTATCACGACGATACATCGGGTTCAATCGTGTGTAGTTGAAACGGTGTCGGGAAGAGTTGATGTGTGAGTCTGGTCGACTTGCCAGTATGTAGTTGTGGGCAGTGACTTTATTCAGTGGCGAGTCACATCCGCCACGTCGCGATGTTGTTAAACAGACACTTGTGGCTTTTTATAGGGAGAACGCTTGCCAGGCGAAAACCCACCACGTCCTGCAACACTGCCGTAAAGGATTTTGAACATTAATGTTGAACTGGCAAAGCCGCTTGACGACTGGTTTTACCTTGGGTTTTTCGCAGAGTAATGGCTTCTAATTTCCTCTGTTAGTTTTTCAGGTCTTTTGATGGGGGTCGCGATGATTTTTGGGGTCGGTGTAGGAGAGGGACCTCGCGATTATTCTTCTTGTTGTATGTTTAGGTAAGCAAAAGGTCCAATTTTTCCGCGGTCCAGATTTTTCAGGTGTATAGTGTATGGGAGTATGAGGATATGTCCAGTTCTCCACACTGGACAAGGGTTATGGTGATTGTAGGTCGGTCCTGTCGGAGTTCCACCATGCTCCATGTAAGTCCTTGTAGGTTGTTACGTCCGTCTTGGGTCAAAACTGTTCCTCAGTCCAATCCCAGATCTCCAAGAAGTCCCGGACCTCAGAGAAAAGGGAAGTAAGGGACAGCCGAGAGAAGACATGAAGAACAGGCATGGAGTTGAATATTGTTAATGTTTTGTGTTATAATATTTGGGCTTGAGACAAAAGCATGTACACTGTGCAACAATAATGTTGCTGGAAATGTCTTTTGAGTATCCTATAGAATAATTAGCCGTATAGGTGGATTGCTAACGCCTGCTTAGAGACAAGAGCGTTGTACCAGTAAGTAAAGTACGAAATATCTGTTTAGTATGAGCCAATAATTGCGTGGGGATAGAGCAAAGAGAGTTAGAATATTGGTAGTGCTTGTCAGGTGCATGAACAGCACGTAGTTAGCGTAATCCGAGAGGGAGGGCATAATAAGCGAAAATAAATAGGTTGCCGCGAGAGAGTCCAAAAGATCAATTGGTGGCAGGGCAGCGGAAGGATTGGATGCAGATGTTCTAAAGTACTAAAGGTTACTGAGATACGGAGTGGCTCCTAACAAGCACTGGATCATCGCATATGCATGGGGCCAATGGCCACTAGCTACTTCTGAACAGAGATGCCGAATTTACGATGACCGACAGATGGTGGCGCTAGGAGAGACTCAGTGGCCAGAAGTAGCCATACCAGTCAGACGCTTGGTCAATAGTGTATGCCTACAGGGTCGCTGAGTGTATCAACAGGCCAGTGAAGGTAAGTGATAGGTCAACAGACCAGCTGAGTTGTGACGCCAACAATCCGAGAGAATGAACATTGTAAGAAGAGAGCGAGCTCCGGATATTCGCAAAGTTGAATGGAAGCTACGGCAGCTAGCTGCTGCTGAGCAGATAGAAACTCTAGAAAAAAAGGTATCGGTGGCTGGTGTAGCTAAATCATTAAGACGTTTGATCACTACTGGATACCTACAGTTTCGATGAAGAAATCGACATGCGAGCGAAGCATACAGACAGACGTCAGAGGAAAATAAAGGTTGGAGAGTCATGGAGTGACTCCTTGCAAGCTACATGGAGCCAACAGTGACTAGCTGCTATCAAGAGCAGTTGATTTGAGTAGGAAGAACGACACATAACGACAGCAGTCGTAATCACGACAGCAGAGCGAGTTCGCTTCACTGGTAAACGCATTGTCCTATCTCTTAAGAAATCGGCAATCCAGGAGAGCAAATTTGTTGTAATGATAATTACTTGGTGTTTATGTGGCAGTCGTACGTGCGAGACTTCATCAAAGGCGTTAGTGAGGTCAATGAATATTATGTGAACCATTTTATGGACATCTGTGGCTTCCGCTTATGTTTTCCTGGTGCCGGGTAACTTATACATGCATGCGGCTGCTTTCCGGAATCGTTGTTGAGCGGGTGTGGTGACGTTCAGGTTCACAAAGCCTAGCTGCAGGGCTCACTTCACTGTTTGTTTCATGGTGTTGCGTACGACTGTCAAACATATGAGCCGGTATTTCCCCGGGTCTTGTTGGTTTTTACCCATGTATTTTGGCAGGACGATACCTGCATGCCAGCCTTTGGGTACGCTGCTGTGCTGTGTCACGTTCCACTCGTGCACGGTATCAAGCGGATCAACTTCAAATGAGTCCGGTGGGTGATTCACGTTCAGGTGCGACTGGAACGATAGGAAATCTTCCGAGTTTTCCTTCTTGAGCGCATTGTTGAGCCAGGAAAGTATAATGTGCTACGAGGTTTTGATATACCTAAGTGAAACACTTATACCAGCCACTAGTCAACCAATTACTGTTCACGTTCCCTGCGCTAGCGATTTCCGCTGTGTAGGTCACTTGAAGTAATGAAGGCTTAGAACGAAAATGGAAGCTAAAGAAGAACGTAAGTCAAGTAAATGACGGATAACACAGAAGAGTGATGAGGACGACGGCGTATGGACTATAAGTTGAAAAATGCATATTGTCAGGTAAAGGAAAAGGTTACGGGTTGCCACCCAAAAGCGTCTAACTGACACGCGAAACCCTTAATCGTAGGTGCACTGACTACACTTACTGAAAGTGAGTTCCAACGCTCGATAACTCTGCGCGATAACCGAGTTACCGTCCTGATCCCGTCGGAACGCGGCTTGTGTAGCTAAATGGGATGACCGCAAAGACAAGGTAACATAGTCGGATTAAATAGCCAGCTTATGTCCGCTCCAACCTTCCCGATTAAAATACGGTGAGTACGGATTAGGTCTCCTCGAAGCTTTTTGTATTGCATTTGGTATATTCGTAGAGGTGTGTCTCGTTTTACAGAGAATATACTATTTATTTATTTATTTATTTAAGTTAAATAAATGCTAAGGGCACGATTGCCACCTTATCCCTCGTGCAAATTGGTACCTACTCTGAAAAACTGTGGAGCTGCATTTTTTCCGGAACAAGACAGGTCGGGCAGGCCCGGACGCAGTATTCCAGATGGGGATTGAAGGAAAGCAGTCGCTATGTACTCCGTTGCAAATCCGGTTATTGTATTGGTTCTGCGCATGTAGCTTTTAGATATCGTGTTTAACCCTGCTGCTATATGAGTGATCCGCCACTACTGATGGGCCTCCACATAACCTTTGCCGCCGCTTTCTGCTCCGTTGCATCTCCGGTATATCTATTGGCTCTTAACAGGTGGCTTTTCGAACACCGGTTTATCCGTGATACGTTCATAAGTGATCCGCCAATACTGGTATGCCTCCAAGTGACCGATGCCGCCGCTGTGTCCTCCGTTGCACCTTCCGTAATTCTATCGGCTGTAGATAGGTGGGTTTCAGAAAACCTCAATCAGTCATGTTTACTTGAGTGATCCGCCACTTCTGGTTTTCCTACACGTAACGTGTGCTGCCGCTTATATAAATCGTTGCTATTCCGGTGCATATATTTTATGTTACTTTTTGCTTCTTGAACGCCTGTATATCTGTACTGCCTACTTGACTTATCCGCCACTACTGGTCCGCCTCTAGGTAACATGTGCTAGCGAATAAATACATCGTCGCACCTCAGGTCAGTATATCTCGGTTTACCTGTGGTATTTAGAAGGCGCACATATTCCCTTCGCATGCATGACGGCTCTGGCCGTTCTGTTGTTTACAGTCTAACGCAGAATGCCATGCTTCTATGCATCACCAAGTGTTTTGCACACCATATGTTTGCATGTAGCAATTATTTTCAACAAAATTACATGTTTATACTGATTAGCGCGATCTTTCATCCCATCTCCTGTTCATCTTGATGTTGAGCTGTCAAGGTGGCCTATTATGAGGCTGGCGAATCCATTTCTCGGTTTTGCCCTTAATGGCTTCCGAGCTATATACACGCTCACACACCTAGCAGTGAATATTCCTGAATAGGTTAAACGTCCGTCACCTTTATTGCATCCGGTTTCCCAATGTCCGGAACCATGTACATTTACCATGACATCTCCGCTCGTACGGTACCATGTATCATTGATGCGTTCGTAGTTATCGTTAATAAATAGCAAATGTCACGTCACGTAACCCATTGAAGCAGTGCAACCGCGTAAACATAAAGTAGTAACCGGAAGTTTGTATGCATTCCGTATACCGCCTGTCTGCAAAGCAGGGCGCAGCACTGTTTCCCCTAGTGACCAGTGGATACAACTGCAGTTTTAGTCAATTCGTGCAGCACAGGTGAATTCCTATGACCACATTACCGCCACAAGCGGTCTCCTGCACACTGATGGTGAACCCGGGCATACGCACACTAGTATACCGTTGCTCTGTCTAACTGCTAACGGAAGCGCCGACGCCTCCCTGCAGAGAGAAACCGTTCTTTCCGTGCAACCCGCCATTAAGCATACATTAACTGAACCCTCTACTAGTAACCTATACGGTTCTCTGCCGTGTATAGTGGTGCATGCTGGATAAGTATTTCTCTGTTCTATTACTTACCGGATGGAGAAACTACTCATTCGTTACCTTGGGTGGATGTCCTTAAACAGAGGCCTAAACAACTGGGTTCAGCTCGCCCTTTTTCATACTTCTTACCCGGTTCTCTCTTGCTGATATTTAATGTCTCCTCGGCCATTTCACCTGACCTCGGAGGGCAGCCTTTCATGCTAATGCTACGCCCCTAATTTGGAACTATCTTAACAGGATGCTACTTTTCACTAAGGCCAGAACAAATGGGTTCGGTCGTTTTCATGACTGCACAATTACTTTTCCTTTACCACATATATGAAGCGATTCCCACTAATGTTGATGTCCAGTTGGCCGTCGATGCCAGTGTTTCCAGGCAATACAACTTACACTGAGAGGAATTCCGGTTGGTTATCGCGGACACTGCTACCATTTTGGGCCGGAACAACTGGGTTTGCCCATTTTTCGTACTCCAATAATAACTCAACACCGGTTTATTTCGGATACTCCCCGGAAACGTTACACGGTTCTACGGACGACAAATACATAACACTCCAAAATAGTTCAATTCATGGTATACCTATCGAACGGGACATGCCGTCCTGTCAAGACGCGACAGGACTCATGGATGAAACAGTCCCACGCCAATCATGCATCAGCCAGCGGAAATTAAATAAATAAATATTTTATTCTCTACTATGCGAGGTACGCCCATGGAGGCAAGATCAGATATTTACAACGGTACAGACATTTTATGGCAACTGTAACAATGACAGTAGAAAATTGTTCATATGTCCATGATTGGAACTGTACAACGGTGAAAATGCGAAATAATAATTTGGCTGTCGTGAAACCTGGACCTCGGCTAATAATAGATTGATAATCTTGAATGATCCATTGGAAGATAATCGAAGAGCACGCTCAAGAGAGATAAGGCAATACAGTGAGTTCGTGCACAAGTAATGCAAAGTTCAACGGTGATATCGTAGATAGCAATACGACGACCGTATATGCAGATGTAGAAGTTCCAGTGTAACGAATCTATCTAGAATGGTGACGCTAGTTGACCTGCCAGTGGGAAGTCATGGGTTGTGACTTTATTCGGTGGCCAGTCACATTCGCTAGGTTGCAGTGCTGTTAAACGGACATTTGTGGCTTTTTATAGGGAGAACGCTTGCCAGGCGAAAACCCACCACGTCCTGAAACACTGCCGCCAATCCATTGAATGGCAAGTTGTAACTGGCTATGTTTCTGGTTGAACGTTTGTTTGCTCGGTTATTCGCAGTCAGGTTGCGTCCCATTTTGCTGCCGGCGGCTGCGTTAGCCGGGTGCCTATTGCGTTCCTGAATCCTGTCCTGTGCCCGATTGGTAGGTCGGGAACTAAACATACTTTTTGAATATGATGTTTTGATCCTCTGCAGAACTACGTGAAGTCTTCTATGGAAATACATTGAAATAGGTTGACTTGTTGTTGAAGTCTTGTTGGATAGGATGTGGTTCCGAAGAAAGCATCGCAGATCCCCCGGGGTATGTAGTAAAATTGCTTAGAAATATAGGAAACCAAGGCAAATTGAGCGGTCAACGCGGACAGAAGAGCTCATAATGACCAACTGTTCTGGCTTTGTGTCGCAGGAGAATGTGTCTTCCGAAGTCCAAATTAGTTCTCCAGGCAAGAGTAATGTGGAAGAGATAGCGTTAAGCAAACTGAACCCAAAGATTCAAGCCTCGAAAAATTAATATCCTTGCATGATAACGAATGAGTTGTCCGATTAGTAAATTGTATATGGGTAGATAATCTTCCGCTCATGTCCAGATAAATGAACGGTATGGCCTGTTTTGTCGTCGCAACGATGGACAATTCCTTGGGTGCGTGTAGCCGTACCTGTGGCAAATTCCAGAAAAAATGGAAACGAACCGAAACAACCACAAAGACAAGAAAGTGATGCGTCTGAAATGCAGTCAATCAATAGAGGCCACGACCGAACTATTTTACCCCTATACATGTAATTGTTACTTAACTATCGCATATAAATGTGTACTATAAGTTGCGAAAAACGACGAGAAGCAAGCAGAACACGGATCAGTAGAGAATGAAAGATTGTTCCTAGATAGGAATGAAGATGAAGAAAATAGAGTTTGAGGGGTCTTAATGCGCATATGCTCAAGCGGTTGGAACCCAAGAGAGGAGGACGAGATGTGCAGATTATGGAAAGGAATATCACTCAGAAAGAGCGACAGGGACGCGTTGCCTCAGTCTTAAAGTGATAGGAATGTAAGAAGTCAGACAGGACAGACGCATGTAAGTTAGCATAGAATGAAGTAGGGATGCAAGAGAAAGCAATGGAAGGAAAGAAAGGGTCGGTAAAACATGTTCTTTTGAAGCGAAGTAAAAAAGCCGCCGACCTTCTTCAGGTGATGCTTCATCCTTGTTAATAAAAAGTAGGATTAATAATGCCTAGTGATGTAATTAAGGTAAGAGTAACAGAGCGTTGCGTCTTCGGTAACTAAATCAGTTATATCTTAGAATTCCGGCAGAGGTCAGAAAACAAGAGAGTCTTCAGATAAAACCAGGTAAGTCAGCAAGATGCAGCTAGGCCGCGAAATGTAGCTAAGTATAACGTAGTGAGTGCCATCATAAAAGAAGCAGTTTAGGACGAACTTGGCTGAACCAAACGGCAGTTGGCCTGGGAGTAATGTGAACAGGCCGCTGTGTCTGTTAAAACCTGATCATAAGGTACATAGTAGTCCAAATAAAGGGGACCATTAGGACGATAATATTGTCAAGGCAAAGAAAGAAAGCCGTATAATTTAGATCTAAATAATGAAAGAGAGCATCAACATAAATTGAAATGTTAAGGATGAAAGGGGATATAATAATAAGGACGAATCATGACCAACAATGCTTTTGAAGTGATGGTTACAAGGCGATAGGTCCGCAGAGCCTAAGTCACTTAGATCCCAGAAGTTCGAGGTGGGTCAGAAAAAAGTAGACCCTTCAGATGAGTTCGAAGAAGCCAGGATGATGAAGCTAGGCCGCCAACGTAGGTGTGAATAACAGAAATGTGTGTCATAATAAAAGAAGATTTCGGGACAGCAGCGGCTATAGGAAAAGCAAGTTAGCATGCCAAAGAAAGGTCTCGGGATGAGGGGAACAGGGTGTTCGGAATATAAAGGCTAGAGTGATAACATCTCGGATGTCGGGGAGCAGTCAGAAGCAGGGGACTGGCCAGCCGAGGGTAGATTAGCGCCAGGTCCGAAGAGATACCGTCCAATTGAAAAATAATGCAAACAGAGCGCGAACAGGAAAACGGTGTATTGAGGAGAATAGGAAAAGCCAACGATGTTCTCAGGGAGATGTGAGCAGACCGATATGTCTGCCGATCTATGATCATTGGGGTCACAGTAGATGGAAGCAAAGAAACCACTGAGACGAGATTAGGATATCAGCTCAAAGAGCGAAATGAGCATAACAACACTGCAACGTGGCGGATGTGACTCGCCACTGAATAACGTCACTGACCAGAACTACCTACTGGCAAGTCGACCGGAATCATTATTCAATATTGCCCTGACACTTTCAATACTAAGTTACACCATGCCTATAGGTATCGTTTTCATTACACATGTAGTGCCCTGACTGTTTACACTACACTCTAGAATTCAACGTTTCGTCAGTCATTGATGACTCTATCCCTCATGACTACTTACACAATTTCCGCAGCCTGTACAACCTTCGGCTTACTGCCAACTACACTCATAGCAACGTGTTTGTTGCGAAGCAATATTGCATGTAAATATTGATCATGTCTTACTTGGTGTGTCTCGACAAATTCGAGAATAAACTATTTATTTATTTATTTATTTAATTACTAAAGGAGAGTATCGGCAAAATAGGCATGTACAGGAAGAAAGGGGACATAGTAATAAGGATGAATCATGGCCAACAATGCATTTCGGTTAAGGGTTACATGATGTTACGTCGGCGAACCCTAGGTCACTTAGACCTCAGAAGTCCGAGGTGGGTCAGAAAGCAGGAAACCGTTCAAATGTGTCCGGATAAGCCAACAAGATGAAGCTAGGCCGCCATCTTGAGGTGTGAATAACAGTAGTTATTGTCATAATAAAAGAAGCTTTCGGGACGGCAGTGGCTATATGAAAAGCCAGATAGCAGCTCAAGGATAGGTCTCGGGATGAGGAGAACAGAGTATTTGGAATGTGGAGCCTAAAGCGATAACGCCTCGGTTGTCTGGCAGCAGTCAGAAACAGGAGGCTAGTCAGCCGAGGGTAGATTATAGTCAGGTCCGAAGAGATATCCGTCCAAATAAAAAGTAATGCAAACTGAGTGCGAAATGAAAATGCTCTATTGAGGAGAAGTAGAAAAGCCAAGCATATTCTCTAGGTGATGTGAGCGGACAGTTACTTCTGCCCATCTCTGATCATTAGGGTTATAGCAGTCGGGAGCAAAGAGACCACTAAGACGAGAGTATAATATCAGCTCAAAGAGTGAAATCCGTAGAATTTAGGTCTAATACTAAAGGAGAGCATCAGCTCAATAAGCATGTGAAAGAAGAAAATGTGATATAGTAATAAGTATGTATCATAGCGAACAATGTATTTCAGTTAAGGGTTACATAATGTTACGTCGGCAGACCCTAGGTCATGTAAATCTCAGAAGTCCGAGGTGGGTCAGAAAGTAGTAGACCGTTCAGACGTGTCCGGATAAGCCAGCAAGATGAAGCTAGGCCGCCATCTTGAGGTGTGAATAACAGTAATGACTGTCATAATAAAAGAAGCTTTCGGGACGGCAGCGGCTACATTGCAAGCCAGATAGCACGCCAAGGATAGGTCTCGGGAACAGAGTGTTTGGAATGTAGGCCCTAGAGTAATAACTTCTCGGATGTCGGGGAACAGTCAGAACCAGAGGACTGGTCAGCCGAGGGTGTGTCTGGAACTAGTAGGCCGTTCAGACGAGTCCAGATAAGCTAGCGAGGTGAAGTTAGGCCACAAACTTAAGTTGTGAATAACAGCAATGAGTGTCATAAGAAAAGTAGCTTTTGAGGCGTGTTCGCGACTTGTTCAATAACAGCCAATTCGCAAAAGAAGAAGGCATTGGCTTAAGATCTATGGGCATTTGGAGGCTCAAAGACCGGACTGGTCCAGTAGCGAAGGGAATGTAGCAAAGGTTGGGATTTTGCGCTGGTTCTAGCGGTACCAGGAACACTATTAAAGAGTTGCGATATGGACCAAAAGAGAAGCCAAATGAGAGAGGGAGTCATGAATGTGAGCTAAAATGCCTGATAGTGGAGCCGAGAGGCAAAACTCAATCAGAGGCCGGAAATCTCAGTTTCAGACGAAGCATACAGAAAATGAATCAGATGGAAGTAGGTCTGAGGCTTTTGTTTTTACCGATGAGCATCTTGGTCAATATCAGCCGATGCTCAAAAGAAAAGAGGCATTGGCTTGAGGCCTATGGGAATTTGGAGCCTCGGAGTCTGGACTGGTGCAAAAGGTTTAAGAAAGAGGGGCACAGTAACGAAGGGAATCTAGCAAAGCTTGGGATTTTGCGCCGGGGCTAGCGGTACAACGACCACTATTGATGAGTTGCTAAATGGACCAAAAGCGAAGCCAAAAGAGAGAGGGAGTCGTTAATATGAGCTGAAAAGCTTACCGGTGGAGCCTAGAGAAAAAACTCAATCAGAAGCCGGAAATTACAATGGCAGCAGGAGAGATGAAGCATAGAGATAATTAAACAGACGGAGACAATTATCTTGAGGTTGTTGCTTTCATTCTTGAGCACCACGGTCAAGCGCAGCCGATGCTCAAAAAAGATGCATTGGCTTGAGACTTATGGGCTATTGAAGCCTCAGAGACCGGACTGGTCCAAAAGGTTTCGAATAGTTTTCACAGTAGCAAAGGGATTCTAGCGAAGCTTGGGATTATGCACTGAAGCTGGCAGTGCCAAGACTGCGTTTGAAGAGTTGCAATACAGACCATAAGAAAAGCCAAATGAGAAACGGAGAAAATAATGTGTGCTGAAAAGCTTGCTGGTGGAGCCGAAAGGCAAAACTCAATCAGAGGAAGATATCACAGATGTTGCAATAGTAATAAATGGATGAAGGTCTACAAGGAAAGACTAAGGGGTGGCTGGACGCAGACTTGAGCTGTGTGAGGTCAGAGGGGGAAGACGCTTATATGTGGTCAGGTCCAGTTTCCCACAGTTCGTCTGCAAGTCTGTTAATGTTTAAAAGAGTAGAAACTTGACTGACGATGAGGTACCCATTGAGTGCTGAACGGAATTGGATTACGTTATCAGATGCCCACCCAGCATACGGAAGCCTGTTCGGCACATACGCGTATCTGTAGAGTTAAAAGTTTGCACGCGTACTACTGCGGGCTTTCGGCAAGATAATGGAGTGCGGTCTATTACGAAGAGGGTACGAAATGTCGGCCAATGATAGCAAGGGCTTTATTAAGTTCGCAAAAGGGTTATTGATAAGCTGATATAGGAAGATGAGGTTAGCTTTCAGCCTGCGCAGCCATAAAGGCTCTAGCACGAGTTCGATACACCGACCGCGATGGTTGAAGGTAGAATGGCCCAGAAGACGTTTGGTAAACGATCGTTGAACCATTTCAATGGCTACTCTGTCGCATTTTCTGGAGTTGGTAAACACAATGGAGCAGTATTCTAGCAGAGGTTGGGCGCAGGTTTTGTATAGAGCAAGCCTAGATTCTTGCAGTGCCATGGATTTGTATATGTAGCTTATGAGGGAGCGTGGTTTTGCTGAGCAATGGCTCACTTGCTCTGCGAAGTTCAGAGAACTGGAGTAATGTACACCTAGGTCTCGAACTGTGAGGCTATTAACAAGCGGAGTGCCTTGAAGCACTAACGCCTTGGGCGGAACGAGGCATCGGTATAAGCGGACATCGCATTTAACCGGTAAGAATACCACGTTCCAAGTGTTGCATCAAACATCCAGAGCCCCAAGGTCACTTTGAATTTAAAAAGACCGGCTTGCATGTTTGATGGGTGAATGGAGAACACTATTTTGATGTCATCGGCGAACAGGTAGGACTTGCCATATTGTATTACCTGGAAAACGCCACTGATATATAGCAAGAATAACAGTGGGCCTAGTGCGCTGCCCTAAAAACGCCACTTGTGACTGGTTTGGGATGTGATATAGACTTGTCCACCTTTATTGATTGCGTGCGAGGTGAGAGATAAGAGTAGAAACACAAGAGCAGGCGGTCTGAGATTCCATAGGATTCTAGCTTTACTAATAATTCCGCGTGTGGTACTCTGTCAAAAGCTTTTCTCTCATCAAGGAAGATCATGACTAGTGATTGTTTAGCATCAAATTGAGCAGTCGCATGGTTAAGAAACTCAAATTGGCAAGTATGACAGGCTTTGGACGATAAAAATGAGTGTTGTTGTCTATTGATGAGGTTGCGACTAAGTAGGAAGTTCAGCAATTTCTCCTTAACAATGCTTTCCATCACTCTCGAGGCAAGATGCATGCAGCTGATGGGGCGGTAGTTTTCTATGTTTTGACGGCAACCTTGTTTATGTCTAGGGATGACTATGAATGCTTCCACGTGTTTGGATATACGCCGAATTTCATTGAGAATGTAAATAAGTTAAGAAGTATAACAGGAAGATCCTGGCCGCCGAGTATCAGCAGTGCAGATGGGAGACCATCTGGGCCAGGGGGTAGAGACAGCTTAAGTGATCTAATTACTCGGGTTATAGAACGTAGGTCGAGGGTAATAATGTTTAGCGAGTCGTAGGTAAGTTTAGGCGCAGCAGTTGGCAAGGTCAGGTTGTCGTCAGTAAAGCAATCACAGAACTGGCTATTGAGAATCTCAGCTGTGTCCTTCGGAGCGCTGATTACGGATTCATCAGAGAGTCTTAGAGAGGTAATGGATGTTGCTGTACGATTGTTTCCATATTTCAATAGCTGAGTGAGGGACTTGGTTCTGTTGTTGCTGTTATAGGCCGCGCGCTCTTCAGCTTGCTTACTCATCACCCGGGAGTGCTGCCAATTATCTATGAGTTTGTTCATGCGAATAAGGATATGGAAATCATGCGTTTTATAGTATTGGTGACGCATTTTCCGGCGTTTCATCAGCACCTTGTTTAGATGGGATGAAAGCTTTATCGGTTTTGAACTGTGGCTGTGCATTGGCGGAGCGACTGCGTCTATTTGACTTTCACGTTCCACCGTGGATCTCCACCTTAGCTTGCAACGCTTAGTATCTTTTGGCGTTACTGCACATACTATTCTGCTATTACTGGTCACTTTCAGATCTGATGCTGCAACGGTTTTCTTGCTACACCGTAATATATAATCTTTCCCTTTCCCGCTCCTGTTTTTAACGTTGAACGCCTAGCAGACCCTGCCTGTTCGTACCGAAAGTGGACAGTTTCATCCTTACAATTACTTGGACAACCTGTATCGCTCTTTGTTTTCGTTTATTTGATTTGTATACTGCACTGTATACTTCCACCTTGAAGTGGAACACTTAGTATCTTTTAACGCTGCTGCCTATTCTGTTTCGTTATCCCTAGTCGTTTTCAGAGCGGGCTATGCAACCATATCCTCGCTAAGCTGTAGTATACGGTTTCTTCTATTATGGTCGCAACTTCCCCGACCGTCTCATACCAGCACCCAGCTATTTCTCTAGCATCCGATTGCTGAACCAGTTACGGATTTTTTCTACTGGGTCTCTAACCCGGCATAGCAACGGTACTGGCTCACATACCTATTCAAATGATAAGTTCTACCACTGTCGAACAAACATTCAATCTACATCTTAGTCGCATAATTCACTACTTACTACGTTCTTTTGATTCCCTTAACTCATTCAGCTGGTAACGTCTGACGCTCCCGGTTTTCATACAGGCCAACTGTTACATACGCTAGACCAACTCGGACAGCACTTGCCTCTCGTATTCAACACGTATCGAGTCGCGTACTTGCACGCAAGATGAGAGCTCTGCTGTATAACATATTCGGTCATTCCATTCCTTTTAACTGCCATGTTACCAAATTGCGTATTTATACATTAACCTAGCCCTGTTCAATTTCCTTGGCAGTTTGCTCGGTCCGCCTTGCTTTTCTTCCTTATCCTAAAGGATAGCTTTATCTGCACGGTACACCTTTGAGGACATATCCGTGACGCTCACCCTGCCACGAACCCAACACAGAACAAGGAAATCATCCGTACTGCACAATCCAGACACACTACAGGAACCCTGAAAACTAATTAAATCTATACAAGTTACCAGAGTCGGTCGATTTCAACGGCTCCAATCACTTGTGGTCGACTCCGAAGAATCCAACCACACAGCCACAGGAAAGAAATTGTCGAAATCTGACTGCGAATAACCGCGAGGACAATCGGTCAGATAAAACCTTGTCGATGTCACCTCACCGGTCGGCAGTGTTGCAGGACATGGTGGGTTTTCACCGGACAAACGTTCTCCCTACAAAAAGCCCTAAATGTCTGTTTAACGACACAGAGACGTGGCGGAGGTGACTCAGCACTCAATACACTCAATACAGCAGCCAGGCATCAGCAAGTTGACCGATACCACATTTCACAAATTCTGTGCATATATCCGCTCTCATATGACTACGCCTACATATTTGGGCAGTGACACGCCACAATTCTTGCAATATTTTTACAGCTTTTCTTCATGTTTCGTTCACTTGACTCGTGCTGTGTACACAACCTCCTCGGCCTAGTTCCTCACCAACGTGCTCCACAACAATGATCTGATTCTTGTCTCTACATCTTGCATTCGGTGTGGATAGACTTCATTTTAGCTTTGGACCATGTAGGCTTACACTACTGACTACGTCTGTATTACGCCCGCTCTTGGTCCTGCTAGGCACGCTATCGTGTTAAATATTGCACTATGCTGGTCATGCCCAAAAGGCGTACCTCGCTTTGTCAAGAATAATATAGTTATTTATTTATTTATTTCTTGGCTGATTGCACATACTGATCACTTGCTCACTCTCTCAGTTTGTCACGCTATGGACCACGGCCTGCCTCCGCTTACCTACCAGCCATTCTTTACAGCTTTTGGCAGTACACTGGTGATCCAAAGGTCTAGTTTTTCTCTATTTTCGCACACGGTACGACTCTCAAAAGCCACCTGTTTTGACTGGTAGTTGCGTGGTGCCCTACACTTGTTGACCTCGCCTGCAAGCCCGGCTCCAATATCGCAGGTGTTGTTTGGTAGGCTCCTCCCTTTTCTATCCTAAGTTCCCCAATTGCAACTAGTTATTTTAGGATATTCCCTGGCTCACCTGATACTAACGTTTTAGGCTCATCTGTTAGATCTGCGGTGCTCTCTGTCCTCCGAGGTTATTCGGCGACACTACTTTTTGGTCTATCTTGTTAGAGTAGACCCTTACAGCGGAATCCTTTGGTTGATACAAACTCAGGTTGGCCCTATCTCAAGGAGCAGTCGGTAAAAGCCGAATGTATATGCGAGAGACGTTTATTGTTGAAACTGCAATGATGCTAGCTAAAGGCACCCCAAAATGGTCCTAGCATGGGGAAGATATAGTCGCCAGCTAAGAAAAGGTAAACGCACTTCGAGGCAGGAAAGCCGGAAGCGCGCGGAATGCGAATTGTTTGGTTGACGCAAACACAGGTAGTCATCATTCAAACAGGCAAGCTACCTAAGTTGTATAGGTAAAAACTATATTATACTTTGGGAATAGTTTAGCCAAACAAGGAAATCTTCAGGTCACTACAAAACCCCACTTCTTGAATGGAACCGTGGGCGACCCTTCGATTTACGTGAGAATTGTCCCTCGCCGGCCAGCCTACTGCGAGACTAGATAGTGAAACCTGATGCAGCTGCTGGGGAGAACCAAGCGATTGGACCCAAGCGGGCTCCCACCCGTGTCCTCACTAAAGGTGCCAATACAAGAAAAGAGGGGACGTTCGTAGCATACGAGCACTGGCATTTGACAGACAGTGAGTGTTTTCCGATTCGAAACATGAAAAGAAAGATGGAAACGGGGTAGGTCAAGCATGCATGCGCGGCGACAGCAACGAACGCAAAGGACACTTACGATATAGACGGCGATAAAACAACCAACAACTGAGTTTATCGGTTTGAAACACGTTTCCTCCGTTTTAACTTCTGGTCTTCCAAATGTTTCGCAATCTGTTTGGGTTTTTAAAACCTTTTGCCCTTTTTTGCCGTTCTCGGAGCATACTGACGCGAATGAAACACTGAAAACGACAGAAGCAAAAACACTAAGCTAATATGTCAGTCTGTGAACCCGACGGCCAGCCATAGTAACCTTTGTATGCGCGGCGGAGGCGGAGGGCTCAGGAGGCGACTTGCCGGTTGAAATGTTGCTGTCTGTAGGCATTTCCCCCACCTTTGGTTGGGTCGATTCGTCGGGGACAAAGGAGTGGAATTTTTGTTATACACTGCTTCTATGTGAGCTAATTTGAGGCGGTAAATCTAAACTGTTTCGCGCTTGTCTTTGCGTTCGATGACAAAGCAGCGACCTCCATATTGTAGGACATTGAATGGATCTTCGTACGGTCGTTAGAGTGGTCTGCTTAGGCCATTGTTGCGAATGAAAACGTACGGGAAATGGCGAATTTCTTTGGGCACGGAAGACTTGCGAGGTTGTTCGCGCACTTTCGTCGATTTGTTGTGACGCATGCTCGCGGCCCGCTAGCGTGCCTAGTGTGCGCTGCAGCGAGGATAATTTGGATTTTCGGAGAAAACACTTAGTAACCTGAAAGTTGTCCATAAAGCAGTTCAGCGCTGGCAGTTTCGAGATTGGCTTTCGTTGCTGATCAAACTTATGTCCAACTTAGTGCATTAGGAGCGCTTAGCGAGGCTTTAGGCCGTCAGTGAAAGCGTTCCACTGTTCTGTTTGCCTGAGAATGGTAAGCAGGTATCCGGATGCGTTTACTTCCAAGGCCCTTGAGTAGGTAACTGCAAATCGGCAACTAGAATTGTGGACGACAGTTGGTAGTCACAGTGTTGGTACAGCCATGTACAGCGACCAGCGCTCGGCATATGCGCGCGTTACGTTCTCGGCAAACACATCGGGAATTGGAACATGTTTAGGCCAACAAGTGCCGCGATGCACCACGGTCAGTAGTAGACCATAACTTTGCTGGCGGAGGTAGTCCAACCATATCGAGGTGGTCGTGGGCGAATCGAGCTGCCACTAACGGAAAGCGTCCAATCCTGGTGGCAACTTGTCGGTGAACTTTTGCCCGCTAGCATGCCCGAAGTCTGAGGTCGCGCTGCATGTTGGGTCAGACGTATTTGACGGTGATCATCCCGACTGAAGCACTGATGTTAGGCAGCGCGATGCCGTGCAGCGTATCAAAGTCTTTTCGACATAAAGCGGTAGGTACAACTGGACGTGTACGTCCTGTCGAGACGTCGCTGTTTATTGTATCTGTAGACGAAGGAAGTGGTTTAGGGGTCATTTGCAACGTGAACGTTTCACCGGATGTCATTAAACGCTTTTTGGTTTGCTGAGGGACGGTCACTGTTTGCAGAAATTAAGCTTACTTTGCCAGAGAGTTTACTCTTAACGCTTGTCCATCACGAGATTGCCTTTGCTAGCTATGCGTTGGAGGTCCGTCGAAAACTGAGAAACGAAAGCTACATGAAAAACTTTACGCTGATGTTGTCGACGCGAGGGGTTCCGGAAGGCGTAAACAGTGGTTTGTGGTCTGTATAGATCGTAAAAGTAGTACCTACAAGAAGATGAGTAAACTGGCGCATGACGCAGTGAAGGTCGAGTAACTTACGGCCGAATGCGCTATGTTTCCTCTCGTCTGTCTGAAGGCGTCAAGAAAAAACGCTAGTGACTGCCAGTTACCTTGCGAAAACTGCAGTAGGATATCACAAAGTGCTTTTTCCGAGCCGTCGACTACTACACTCATCCAAGCGTTCGAGTTGAAGTGATGGAGCACGAGGCAGGAAGCTAATGCTTTTTGCTTGCTTCAAAGACCTATGTTGCATCAGACGTAAGATCAAGTTTATCGTCGTTGTATCCACGCAGAATATCCGTCAGTGATTACATAAGCTAGGCGCAGCGAGGTAGGAATCAACAATAGTAAACGATTATGCCATTACAGTGTCGAATATCGGCGGGACTCGATGAATGAGGCAAGTCGCGACTTGCCGGGACTCTGTCCTGCCAATGGCGAATATCGGAATCAAGTTGGCGTTCCAGTACCTCAATGCACGGATGCACTAAAATGCACATGTCAGGGTTCATGTTAACAAGGCTTACTTGCAGTCTTTCGACCAAAAGTCGTGGAGGCGTTCAGTGTTCCTCCTCTAATGGATAGCCTACCAAGATGCGGAATCCAAGCACGATGGACCCAATAAACTGTTGAAATGTCTACGCAGCCTTGCGCAGTCCGAATGGCGTTCTAGAAAAGCAAACAGTCCAATGGGCGTGCTAACAGCGGTTCGTAATGTCCTCGTCGGCGACCGGGATCCGATGATCATGTTTCATTTGATAAATAAATAAATAATTTATTCTCGTCATTGCGAGGCATATCATCAAGAGCATGATCATGGTAATACAGACTTGTGTGATCGGCAGTTGCACAACTTATCAGCTTTTGACCAAACACAGAGGCATTTATGTATTTGCCTTGACATGCAGAAGTATGTTTTAGTGTGTATTTGGAAGTAGCTATGTTGTGTGAGTATGTAAATGTGACCCTGAATTTTGCTTGCGGGGTTCGCCAGCAAAAGGGGGAAATAAAAGAAATGCTTCATGATGTGCGAATGATCCTCCGGAAAAGGGAAGAGGCAGTGAATTTATTTAGTGGCGAGTCACATCCGCCACGTCACAGTGTTGTTAAACGAAGATCTGTAGTTTTTATTGGGAGAATGCTTGCCAAGCGAAATACCATCACATCCTCTAACACCGCCGCCGAACCATTTGCTGGAAAGAAATTAACCCGAACCGCCCAGCTGGCACCACGAGAAGGTTGTTCGGCAAGCCAGCGCCATGAAGATCGACTGTGATGTCCTGTTAGTGAGGAATCGAATAACGATCCGGAACTGTTGAGTTGCTAAGAGCGCGATAGTCGCCACATGTTCGCCAGTCTCCTGACTTTGACGGCATCATGTGAAGAGGCGAAGGCCAAGGGCTGTCGGACGGCCGGACGATCCCAAGTTCAAGTATGTTCTCCAGTGCCACGCGTGCGGTTTTGGGCTTACCTAGAGTCAACCTTCGAGCTTAGGTGGAGACGGACGGACCCTTGATAAATATGTGCTGCGGAGTAGCCGCAGCGGCGGGTGACAGCAGCGATGTAGGCCGGAAGACTTCGGGAAAACTCTCAAGTAGCAATTAGCTAACCGGTGAGTTGGCTTTAGCGTAGACGGTGCGGAGAGATGCTACGTCGCTGGATATTCCATTGACCAAAGGTTTCGTTGTCTGATGGATGAGACGTTGTTGTTGAGCATCGACGAGAAAGTCGAACTGCTAAATAACTAAATAAATAAATGCTTTATCCTCGAGCCATGCGAGACACCCTTATGTAGGCATGCTCATGTTATAGGTACAAATACATGTCGAAGAAGGTGTAAAATATGGTGCGTTAGTCATGAACCTTGGAGCCGTGAGTTCATATTTGTATGTGGGCGTGCAGGTGCCAAGCTGTTATACGAGGCTGTATAGGCGGCAATGCACTTGCGATTAATCGCAGGGCTAGTGTGAGAAGGGTTGTGTGACTCCGTGGTGGGGGTTGGTTCGTTTGGTAATCATAGGGCCGTGACTTTACTTGGAGGCAAGCCACATCCGCCTCGTCGCGGTGCTGTTAAACCGACATTGGCGGCATTAGTTAGGGCGAACATTTACCAAGCGAAAACCAACCAGGTGCTGGAGTACAGTCGTACACATTTGCTGGAACGGGGTAGACCCGAACCACCCAGCTTGTACCACGAGTAAGTCATATGTACGTTATCGAATGAGCAGGCTAAGGTTGTTGACAAGCCATGAGAGAGGGATTGGAAGCTTGACAGGCAGGATCACATGTTAGGTAGTCGTGGATTGATTCAGGTGTGTTGTGGCACTCCTATGTTTTGGAGTCTTTTCGGTAGGCAGGCCATGGCTGATCCAATCCTCTGGATAAAGGCACCCAGCTCCGATTCTCCGATGTTAGTAGTTCAGAAAGTGACTGATTGTGTTGGAGGTCTGATATACGCCACTTTTGTCGCTGTAGTTTCATTCAGTCGCAGAACCACAGCGCCAGGTGGGTTCCTTGGTAAGTTTACGTTGATATCTTCAGACCACGGTAAAGAGAAGAGAAAAGAAAAGGAGAGCATCATAGACCACCATTGATGCCTGTGACATCATGCGGCGTGAGTGTGTAGGTCATATACACCAAAACATGGTGGTAATGCAACATGAAGTGCTAAGATAATATTCGGTATTTTGTGTTCTGCCACCATCTAAAGGACCTAGGCGGGCGAAGGTTGCATAATAACTAGAAGCAGCAATGAGACGAGCGAGGACAAAGAGAAGCCGGTGGTAATCGAAAGTAGAAACGACAAAGTAAATAGCGAAGCCAGGAAACGGGATAACGTTATATGTAATAGTTGCCCTGAAATAAGGTTTCAAGGTGGCTGGGGTTGTAATCGCTAAAACGCTTAGAAACCTTGAGCGTTACGCACAGCCACAGGTTGTCCAAATTCAAGACCGGAACAGATTCGCAATCCCCGGGATAAGTTAAAAACTCAAAGCCGGTGTAACTGTGGTGCTATTGGATAATAACAATAAATGCCAAAGTGACAAACCTCAAACGGTTTCCTCACACAAACGCAATAAAAACTTCAGTGAACCGCAGGAAACCAATCCAAAAGTCTAGCAAAGACAAGCACAAAATACAAGCAAGTTGGCGAAGCCGTAACCGAGAAGCGCCGCCTCAAAGCTAGCCAATACACCAATTGACTGTCTAAATGTATGATATATACCGAGCAGTCAAACTCGGTTCATGCGGCAAGGATTGAAAAGGCAAAATACACCAGTAGCTTAGCTTGGAAGATCGATTAGAAGTGAAGAAAGTGTGGTTCAGAACTGCTGATTGGCGGGGGCCTGTCATGTGTAGTCTATGGTGAGGCTTCCTGCGGCATCTGCGAGGGCTTATCGGTAACGAGCACTTCAAACGATGAAGAGTGTAAAATGTGTAGAGCGGGTATGAGTGACCATAGGAGGTGGTCTAGGTGGGCAACGTCGAATGGTTTCTCTATGTTCAAGGGCAGGTAAAACAAGCAGCCGGGGTTCTGGCACATGCAAATGGAAATAGGTTGTCCATAATAAGGTTTCGTAGGGGAACAATGGGGTGAGAGTTCCAGCCGACTGAAAAATTGATATCTCCGACACAGGTGCCTATAGCAGAGATTCGAAAAATCGGCGTTACCACACCAAGTAAGATGTGAGAAAATGATGCAAACAGAGCTTTAATTCGCAGTCAGCAACAACAATTTGTGGAGGAGCACCAGACAGCAGAAAGGTAGATGAGTGGTGTCATGTGTCTGGGACAGAGTAGCGCTTAGAGCTCGATAGTCTCAGAGCAGTCAGAATGTAAGCGAAGCAGGTCATACTGAGTTAATCTAAGGCGATATGCGTAGATTCATAACGACAGGCTGAGGCGGGATCAAGAACAGAGGAATCAGGCAGGTTAGCATAAGCTCAGTATCAGATGGCTTGGAACGGTAGTGTGAAGGAGAAGTAGCCTGGTTAAGGTTAGAAAAATACCACGGGTGAATCTGCTGTAAACCAGGCTATAAGCCTCAATGGCCTAAGGAACCAGCAAAGGTAGGCAAAGCAATGAGAGATGAACGCATCAGGCAGACTACCAGTAAGCCAAGGTTGGTGTGAGTGGAATAAGTGGCTCAAACAAATGACCGTATCATCGGATTGAATTGGCTTTAGAAAAAAGTGGGGAGGAACAACAATCAGAGTAAGGGAAGATAAAAGAGTTAGCGCAGGTGCCATACATGAGTTAACCTACCTCAGTCGCCAAGCAGCTGTCATAAAACTGGCGGGACAGTCCGGACGAGACTGAATTAGGCAGAAAGCAGCGACTATGCGACCCAGCAGAAGTGGGAGTGACATTTGAGGACGCAAGCAGAGCTTCAGGACAAAAATCTGAGACAAGGTTTAGTAAAAGCCTCATACGTAGGTCGAGGAGACGAAATGTATGACGAATCAGCCGTTACTGAACTAATCCAACGCGGCATGCATAGATTTATTGGTCGAGGTGTTGCGGGATCAAGAACAGAGTAATCAGGCAGGTTGGCATAGGCTCAGTGGTATGGGACTTCGAAAGGTAGTTTGAAAGAGGCTTAGCCTGGCTAAAATAGAGAACATACCTCTTGTGAATCTGCCATAAACCAGGCTTTTAATCCTCCATGGCCTAAGCGAGGTAATGAAACAAACAACAGGTGAGGAAATGCGAGACACACGCATCAGGCAGACAACAAGCAAGCCAGGCGAGGTGAGCGTGGGATAGTTAGCTCAAACAAATACGCGTGTCATCGCATTGGAACGTCTAGGGAAAAGTGAGGAGAAGAAATCATAGCAGGGGAAGATAAAAGGATCAGTAGAAGTGCCAAACGTAAAAAAGCTTCATCCTAATTACGGAATTTTAAACCGCAGAGACGAAGAATATCCATCATCGCAGGAAACGTCGCAAATCGAGGTTAAGCTTGCGCGTGCGCTGACCGTCTAGGTGAATGCTGGTGCCGTTGGCTGTGCGTTGAGAACCAGTCACCTTTCCAGTTACGCCGCTAGGATCATGAGGAAGCACTCTGGCTTCTGCGTCAATACGACGAGATAGAGAACTCCCGTTTGCCAATCGGTGACGAAGAATAATCGGCTATGTTGCTCGGCTGTCCGTCGTCCCTACGTGCTGGTCGGCTCGTTTTCCTGCGCGTTGCCTTGGAAGGAACCGAATGGGCGACACGACTTGGCCTGTGGTCCAACTTGCTGATGATACTAGTGGTAGGAACAAGTTCGACTGGTGGTTTCGACCGAGATGCTTATCGAGATAGACTTTGGCGACTTGATGAAGAGCATCGGCAGCTATTACCAGAATTTGTGAAACCGGTCAAGTTCTTGGTCAGTGAGGTGACTTGCACTTTCATTCCTGCAATGTCCGTTCGGCGTAGATCGAAATTGTGGAATATGACCACACGATTCCCAAATTTGATCGGCGATACCAGCCATCGGCGTCAGTGATGCGCTGGTAGTTGACACGCGGCAACCGCCGCAGCCACCTTTTCTTGAGCATGTTTGGCTAAAATTTTCATCTTGTGCAATAGTTGCGACGGACTGAGTTCACCCAACACCGTTTTGATCAGAAGCTTTGTGACACGCTAACGAGCTGAAATACCTGTCCATTTGAGACCTGCAGCTTTTATTTCCTCGTAGCTTTTCCCTCTGCTGTCAACTTGGGGATATCGCCGATGCCGTCAACAACGTGAAGAGGACGTTTGGATACGACGTAAATATAGTTGTTCCTTTCAGCTTTGATGCCATGCAGCTCAATCAATGCTTCTAACTAGATAACCCAAGGTTTTGGATTGCTTTCACGTAATGAGGGAGTGGCGATGGTTACGGTCTTGACCTGGCCGTCGGGAACTAGCTTACCGGTATTCATAGCAAAAAAGATACAAAGTAAGCGATATAAAACCCGAATTATGCCCAAGAAGTGAAAGTAATTGGACGCACCACTGGGGTTAACGAACCTGGGAAGAAACCTTAGAAAGGAGCTTACCTAATTGACGGTCGGTGGTCACCAGTTATTGCGGAATCACTCGGTCTCTCTAAACTCAGGTTCGTAACGCCTCAAAGAGAAGTCGGAAAAAGACGAATAAATAGGCGAGATAGTCATTGATGGTCGAAGAGTGCAATGCTGCTAGCTAAAGGCGACGTAAATAGCTTCTAACTAGGGGAGAGTTGTGGACGGTCACAGACTTCGTAAGCATTCTTCGAGGCTGGAAATCCAGAAGCGCTGGAAGCGTGATTCGTCTGGTTGACTCAACCACACCTAGTCATCATTCTAATAGGCAAGCTTCCTAAGCTGGCTACGTAAAAGTGATACGATATTTTACCAACAGTTTACACAGACAAACAGGGAAATCTCCAGTTCACTACACCCTTTGCATCAATTTCAAGTCTAACTAGGACAGAAAAAATAGGTGAATCCCATGGATATCCCGTTGTGGAAGCGTCGTTTAGCCGGGGTGGATTTTAGTTATGCCACTTGTCTTCTGAGAGTGTACAACCGGCACGCGCGTTGCACCGCAGTCAACCAATCAATGTCCACGTGTCCTGTCCCAGCAGCTCCCGCTCTGCCGGTAACGTGAAATGAAAACAAAGCGAAGTAAATTGTTTACAATAGGAATCAAGAAAAAGAAACGGAAATGGAAATTATTGATGCAGGCTAAGACATGTAGGGAAAGAGTTGTAGCTGCTAACCGAGGGCGTCAAGTAGGTGTTCAAGCGTCCTAACTTTTGGTCCGAAACTACATCCTCAGGCAGGGCATTCCAAGTGCCGGTTACCATACACGATAACCAAACATCAACCCTCACCTGAGCGGCTCGAGGGTTGTGAAGTTTCCTTGGATACCCACGAAGAGTCAGCAACCAAACCGGAAGGAAATGATGAGATACATCCGGGCAAATCTGACCCAATATGATGCGATAAGTAAGGAGTATATCGTCCCAGTGACGCCGGTAGCGCGGGGTAAAATAATCCAGACTAAACAGTCTCTCAGGTAATGGCACATGTCGTTGCCCACGCACCAGTTTGGTGACAGTCCACAAAACCCGATAAGCCGCCATCTTGTCTCACACTTGGCGAGGGGCAGGCTTGGGCGCAGTACTCTAAGTGCGGTCTGACGAAAGTTGTGTAAAGGTTAACAAACAACACACTCGTTAGGATTGTAAATGATCTTCGGACCATCAAAGATATGCTGAATCCCTGGGAAACAGCCTTTGCTGAGTTTGCGCTCGACTTGAGATTCGATGTCAACGTGACACTTATGTCGGTTTGCTCGGGTAGCGCGGCACTTCCTTGCCTCTAAAAAGTAGAGCGTTGATGTACCACTGTCCCCAAGGCGCAAAACTAAGCACGTTGAATATTTATGGGTAACTGCCACAAAGTGGACCAACCTTAAAGTCTATCAAGCACACTCGGCAGAATCTGAAGGTCACTGGGTCACTGATCGTGCGAACATGAGAGACGACACCCCCGGTTCCTCAGGCAAGTCAATAACCTACAGGGTAAACAACAGTGCACCAAGGACGGTCCCCTGCGGAGCACCACTTAGAACCAACTCTAGTGGGGAGGGGCTCGAACATACTCGAACGTGCACCCCCTATCCACTAGAAATCTCACCAACCATTGTAGTGCTTGCCAGGAGGTACCGTAAGACAGCAGCTTACACAACAGGCGGGAACGTGGGACGGGGCCTAAAAGTTTGGCAAGTCAAGGGAAAGCATATCGTCCGTGTTGCCCCGATCCAACGCGTCCGCCCAGGATTCCAGAGAGTACAGGCAATTGGTAAGGCAAGAGTGCCCTTATAAAAACCATGCTGAAACCAGCCTAGTAAATAGAACGTCCTTAAGTGGGCTTCCAGGGTGTCTTTTACTACCTTCTCCAGTAATTTGCCCAGCACTCTAGTCAAACTGACCGGTCTGTAGTACTCAACAAGGCGTTTGTCACCCTTCTTGAAAACGGGAAGTACTAACGCTTCCTTCCACAGAAGGTAAGGAGTGGTAGAGAAAGGACTTCTCAAACAATCACGTGATCGGCTGACAAAACTCAGCTGCAGGTTCATACAGCTTGGGGTGAATAGCGTCTGCCCAGAGCGCCATGGTAAGATTTAGTTCCCGTTGTAACACTAGCACCTGAGTCTCTGTAACGGAAATATCTGTCAGCAGATAAGCAGACGGAACTCTCGTCTCCAAATTAATAGACGGCAAGCAAGGTGCTGTAACAAATGCTTGCGCATACTGCTTCACAAGCAGACAAGTCTTTGCGCGGTCCGTTTCAGCAGCATCACCGTCGGTACCAAACAAAACGGTAAGGGGTGAATTTAGTTTATTCCTCTTGACATAGGCGCCAGCAGATACTTTTCGCCCAGTCTAAAGGTAGTCGTTTGTTAGATAACCTTCCTAGGGACTTCATTTTCTAGCTTAGATATAGGCTTTTGAGCTTAAATATGGATCATTTTTATGCGTTCTTTAAGCAGATCGCGACCCGCATAAAGCCAGCGAGTACGCGAATCAAACAGCTATTCCATGGCTCGCACCTAGGAGGCTATACACCCTGTTGAGTGAAGTGAAGAGACTCCTCCGCTCTTATTCAATGGATGACCGTTTTTCTGGAACTACGTCTGCACTACCCGTAAAAACACAAGCCCTCACCGTACCTGCTAAGAGCCCTTTCCTTACTATAGTCATGCAACTAGCTGTGGTAAGCGTGGATTCTCTTCACAGGGAAGTAGATTGAGTAACGCCACCAGCTACATTTCCACCGAATAGTCCTAACGCGACTCACTTGCCACGTACTCCCTGCAGATTTTATGTAGCCCCTTCTTTAAACCCATGAAGTTACCGTGGTACATAAAGAACTAGATGTAGTAGGCAACGCTCTTGATTCCCCTTCAACGCTCGCTAACCCACCGGTACACATGAGCAAGTCTGCCAAACCCAGCAGCCCGCCACGCAAGTAACTATGATGGTATCACCACCGCTATGGCCCACTGGCGAAGCGATGTACTACGCATCGCACCTACACCTCAACTGTAGCGGGGAAACTTCCAGAAAGTGAATCGCATACCAAGAACGGCAACGGCCATCGTTCCAGCAACAACCTAAGTTACCTTCACGACTGCAGAGCCGGGACAGCGTTCCGGCTTGATACCGGGGCTAAAGTAGGCCTGTTTCATCCCGCACCTGGAAGCGCGACTGAGCTGTCTACTCTCAGTCTTCATGCCACCAACGGCATAAGCACCGTTGCTTACGGACAACGCTCCTTAACCATTCACTTAGGTTTCCGTAGAAGATTTCGGTGGATGGTAGTTATTGCCGCCGCCCCGTTTGCCATCGGCATAGGCCTCCTTGGACAGCTGATTCTAAGGAACCCTGGAGCCTCGTGTCACTGTGGTGACTACCGGGCACTAAATATATTTACGGTCCCCGATAGGAGCTTGCTGGATGCCTCACACGTAAAACGGTGTTTATCGAGCTAGATTTTGTTCGTGCCTATCACAAGACATAAATCACGAAAAATGCCGTAACGAAAACAACTATCATTATTTCCTTCGGCTTCTTAGAAAATTAAGAATGCCTTTAGGACCGTGGACCGCCACACAGAATTTGCAATGCGTTATCCACGACGTCACTCATGGCCTAGACTTTGCTTAGCCCTATCTCGATGCCATTCTGGTTGCCAGTTAAAAAACGAAGGGCACCTAGCTTAGCTTAACCCTCTCTACTAACGGCTAACCCAACATGGTCTCACCGTTAACTCCATCAGGTGCCAAGTTGGCAAGCTCTAAGCGAAATTCCTTGGCTACCTCCTCTTATCGGCCGGGAAGGAGGACTTGCGGACAAGCTCCAGGCTATCAAAGCTTTCGGACCTGCGACTTCATTTAAGCGTCGTCGTCGATTTTGTGGCCTAATTAACTACTATCGGCACTTCATACTCAGCTGCGCCCAACTTATGAAGCCCATGGAATAACTACTCAGAGGAAACAAGCGTAAATTCGCTTTCACTGATACTGCACAAATGGTTTCCACCCATCATAAAGATGCCATCGCCAACTTAGAGCCTCACGACCGCTCCGAACTGTCTGCAGCAAAAACAGTGTCTTTCTATGTTACTGCACTGTTCGCTTCTATCAACTTACAAGTAGCGAAAGAAAACATCAGAGAACAGCTGAATGTTGGTGGAGGAATAATTGGGGACCTGACGACCGAGAGTATATGCGAGCTTCTCGACTTACGTCTCACGACGTTCTTTAACTTCGATGGAGCTTCCTACGAACAAGTGAAAGAGCCCAATGGGGTCCGCTATATCTGGACTTATTGCTGAGGTCGTCATGCAAACGTTATAGGAAAATCTACACCGTTTTGAAACCAAGATTGTATATCAGATGCATTGGCAACACTTTCGTGATACTCAAACGCGGCCAGCTGCGGATTACACAAGACTTGCTGAACGATGCAATGGACGGCATTCAATTTAGCATGGAGTCAGAACGGGAAAACAAACTACCTTAATTGAACGTATTGGAACAAGAACCGCGGACGGTGAACTGCGAACTCCAAATAACAGGAAAGACACGAAGATCAAATCATAAATATCCGCAGCAAACATAACAAACTGTCAAAAAACCAGCTACTCAGGAACCTTGGTTTACAGGTGTAGTGTGCCGGAAAACACGCTTTTCCAATATTTTGCAACATTGCATTATACGGTTGTTTTAAACCTCAGAACCTCCACTTGTCTTATTGACGGCACATCGGCTTTAAGGCCTCCTCGCTGATTTCTTCGGCCAAAGTCTCTTCTAATAGACAAACTTGTCGTACGTCTCTCCGGAATGTTCCTTTGTTTGTACGTATCGGAACTTCCCGGACCAGTCCATCGCGCCCAGCCTTCGCTTCTTCTATTATGCCCTTTGGCCACAGACCTCTTGGCGTGCGTACATCGGCGATTAGAACAAGATCACCTCTCCGTAAACTGCGCCTCTTGGTGTGCCACTTTTGACGAAACTGCAAAATCGGCAAATAACAAGTTAACCCCCTTTTCCAAAATTCATCGGACAGCTGCTGCACTTGGCGCCATTGTCTCGTCAGCCCGTGGGGAATTCGTGCCTGCTCTGGGTCCAGTGCCCTGTCTGCTGTTAAGGTCAATAATTGGCTGGGCGATATAGCACTGAACTCATCGGCGTGACCGGGATTGGGTACCAAGGGTCGCTGGTTAAGTATTCTTTCCACCTCCACTAAGGATGTCTGAAAAATTTCATCGTTAACAAGCCAATTACCGAGTATCACTCTAAGTATCGTCCTTATTGAACGGATAAGACATTCCCACGCTCCTCCACGATGACTCGCATAGGGCGGATTGAATATCCATTCGCAGTTCCTGTCGTTCAACCTTCGGCTCAATTTATCTTGATTCCATGATCGTATTATACCTCGCAGTTCACCCTCAGCTCCACGGAAGTTCTGTCCATTCTCACTGTACACTCTCAGTGGTACGCCACGCCGCGAGACAAATCTTGAGAAGGCGCACAAGAAAGAATCTGTATCCATAGCGTGCGTTATTTCTATGTGTACCGCTCTTACTGAGAGGCAAGTAAATATACAACCGTACCGTTTCCCGTTGTTCGTTTTTCCTTCACCATTAATGGTCAAAAATAGTTAACCCCAACAGCCGTAAACGCCGGTTGGTATGCCATACAACGATCCTCTATGAGAGGGTCCATCTGTTGTTCACAAGGCTGAGCCTTCCATATCATGCAACGTGCACATGCCTTCAGGACCTTGCGGACTGCTGAAACACCATGCAAAATCCAATAGCGCTGACGCAGTTCAGAAAGGACGTGAGACACGCCGACGTGACCGTTTCTCTCGTGGCAATCTAAGATAATTAGTCTAGTCACGTAATGTTGGGCAGGTAGCAGGACAGGATGCCTAGCGTCATACGGTAGTGGCGCCTAACTCAGTCTGCCACCAACTCGTAGGATGCCGTTAATCAAAAAAGGGCAGAGTCCCTTCAACAAACAATTGGAACGTTTCAAACATCTAACTGCTTCTTTTTATCGATTCGCTCCCAGTACTTTAATCTCTTCCGCGAAGGAGATCTGTTGCACGTTTCTCACTATCTCCAATTCGGCCCCGTTTAGTTCAGATAACATCAAACGACCATCAGTCGGGTTCTTCATGCCTCTTCCACATCTTTTCAGCAAGTACCGTTTAAATCTGAGTAATCTGGCTACACATCGTTTGAGCTTGACCCAGCTACTACAGCTTGCAAACCTGGCTAACCAAGTGTTCGTTAATGTTGCACTATGGACTGTAACATGCTCCTTCTTCAGCCACTTATGCAGGATTTCGCTTAAACTTTCCGAAAGTTTGGGCCAATGGACTTCTTTGAGGCGTAAGAAATAGGCTCCTTCAAGCCATTTCCCCATTTGCACTCCATCACACACCCGTAATCCGCCAGAGGCTATGTTGGCTGGATTCGCAGATGTTTCGCCGTATCTCCACTGCTTCGGGTCGGAGAACTGATGTATCTCGGACAGTCGGTTTGCGATGAACGTTGTAAATCTCTTGGTCGTGCACCGGATCAACTGCAGCACCACCATCAAGTCAGTCCAAAATATCGGAGGTTTGTCTAGCTGCAGCTCCTCAACTGCTTGAATGGCTAACCGAAGGGCAAGGACCGCGGCGGTTAATTCTAGACGCGGTATTGCAACTGCTCTTATCGGCGGAATTCCGCTGGCTACAGGCGCTTGGAGAAGAACCCAAGGGGTTGCCATTGCCCACCAACGTGTTGTTGGATGACGGCTCCTACCGCGACGTCTGAGGTATCAGTCGTAATAGAAAGAGGTGCAGTCGATTCGGAATGAGCGAGGAGGGCTATGTTGGAGATAGCATCCTTGAGCTCGGCGAAGGCTGTCTGTGCTGTTTCAGGGAAAGCGAACTTACGTTCATTTCCTCTGAGTAAATCAGTCAGTGGCTGCATGAGCTAAGCGCAGCGCGGAATGAAGCGTCGATAGTAGTTGACCAAACCACAAAATCGACGGAGTTGCTTGAACGAAGTCGGAGCTGGGAACTCCTTGATTGCCTGGATCTTATCAGGAAGCACTTCAATACCAGACGAGGAAACGAGGTGGCCTAGGAATTCTACCGTTGATTTGCCGAGTTCGCACTTAGTCGGGTTGACTGTGACACCGTGTTGGGTCAAGCGCTGGAACAGAGCTCGAAGATGCTCGAGGTGCTCTTGTTCCGATGAACTGGCTACTAAGATATCATCGAGGTAGGAATATGCGAAGTCAAGGCCACGAGTGACATCGTGGATGAAGCGTTGGAAGGTTTGTGCGGCGTTGCACAGTCCAAATGTCATTCTTAAGTTTAAACAAACCGAAAGGAGTGATGACGGCTGTTTTAGGAATGTCAATGTCTTCCACAGGTATCTGGTGATAGGCGCGAACCAGATCGATCTTGCTGAAGATCGTCTTACCTGTGAGGCATGCGGTAAGATCCTGCATGTGTGGGATGGGATACCTATCTGCGACGGTTAGGCGATTGAGTGCGCGGTAATCACCGCAAGGACGCCAGTCACCAGATTTCTTGGGGACCATCTGTAGGGGCGAGGACCAAGGGCTATCGGAAGGGCGTATTATTTCAAGTTCAAGCATGTGCACAAACTCCGCCCTAGCTACCTTTAGTTTCTCAGGCGATAGTCGGCGTGGACGGCATGACACAGGTGGGCCATTCGTCCGTATGTGGTGCGTGACTTGAGCTGCCACCGGCAAACCTGCGTTCATTGGCTGAACGAGCTTGGGATACTGAGAAAGGAGATTAGCGTAGGCTGACGAGGTCTGGGGAAATGCATAGACCGGGGATAGATGTCACGTCTGCGGTGCTGCCACGTACGCTGAGTTTTGTTGCAGTGTCGACTATCATCTGGCGTTTCGCATCGACCAAGAGGTCGAAATGCCTGAGAAAGTCAATGCCGATGATGGCAAAGGGGACTGCAGCGACAGTGAATACCCAGCGGAACGTGCGCCGAAGACCTAGGTCCAGGGTAAGCGACCGATGACCATAGATGGCTATTGGCGGCACTGAGGCTTAACGACAGAGAAGTGGTAGGCTCACTCGGCATAGGGGGAATGACGCCGACTTCCGCCAAGGTATCAATTAAGAACTGGGTATCGGAGTCATAATCCCTAATGTAGATGAGACGACTTTGGGCTTTGACGACGTTCGTGGCCACTACAGCCCGGCGTGGCGGATCATCTATAGCGGAGTAGCTACACGGCTGTACGCACTTACGGGCTTTAGTACCGAAACGCGAGTGGTAAAAGCAGTAACCTGAGGCATCAGGTTTTGTGCGACGGCGCGATGATCCAGAGCGGTTGCGGTGCTTACGTTTTAAGGTGAGTTCTTTGAGCTGGCGCTGAAGCGACGCTATCTGCAATGATAATGCGTCTATTGCCGACGGAGGGCTAGTCGCGCCTGTCGTTGTGGTTGCACCAGCGCAAAGCTGCTTAAGTGCTTTGGTTTCAGTCTCTGGCTGGTGCCGTTCGATGACGCGGTCTGCTAGATCTGCAATTGCTGTGATGGGCAAGTCACTTGCTACTGCAAGGATAGCCTGTGTGCTTTCAGGAAGGCGTTGCATCCACAGCTCGCGGAGAATCCCTACGTCCATGTTGGACGTGCCGATGAGCTGTTGCATTTCGCGCAACAAGGCTGAGGGCATCCTACCTCCTAGCTGCAGATCACTAAACAGCTGCTGCAGACGGACCTAGTCAGAAGGCGTGATTCGCTGAATAATAGCCTGTTTAAGTGTGTCGTATTTCATTACTAGAGGGGGGCAGTTCAGTTCAGTTCAGATGGGGACTGGAACGATAGGAGAATCCCGTGAGTGTTCCATCTTGAGTGGATCGTTGAGCCAGGAATTGATGAAATGCTCAGTTATTGATGGATCTAAAACGGAAACACCCGTATCGCACCCTGGCCAACCAGTTAATGCCCACGTTTCCTGCCCTAGCAGTCCCTGCTGTGGCAGTCACGTGAAGTAAGCAAAGGATAGGAAGAGAAATCGGAGGTACAGAATAGGGAAGTGCACTTAAATAAGAAAATAATACCAATACGTGAAGAAAAGTAGAGAAAAGAAAATCGAAGTACGAAGATGCGAGTTACTCAGGAAAATGGAAAGGTTTTGTGTTGCCACCCAAGAGCGTCAAGTTGCCGCTCAAACCCCTTAACCGTAGATTCCCTGATAACACTTTCCGGAAGCATGTTCCAGCGGTCAATGACTCTGCGTGACAGCCGGATTTCCGCCCTAATCCGATCGGACCGCGGTTTGTCCAGCTTCAACGAATGACCGCGTAGAACAGACAATCTAGCGGGACTGAATAGCCAAGACAAATCTGGACCAACCTTCCCAAATTATGATGTCTCTCACCTGCGAGAACATACTATAAGGAAGGCAAGATATTAACTGATTATACATGGCGAAATCAGAAGCAAGCTTACGAATATAAAATGCGGATTCTAAATGCAAAAACCATAATAAAGGATCATTCTCACAAAAAGGAGGGGCCAATGCAACCGAAATGACCATGGCAGGCTGAACGGCGTTAACCGCGCATGGAGACCGCTTATCCTCTAGATTATCCATTGCAAAACGCAGATAAAATAGGTGATAGGTGAGAAAACAATATGATCACAAGTAATGAATCACAAAATCACTGGAACGAGCTCACCAGAATGAAAGTGCAAAATGGCGGGCGGCGTGTTCCTGACAGGGGGCCACCAATCGTTGGGCGGAGCCTGGGATATTAGTCGGTAAGCAATGACACGTAAGACGTGTCAAATACGACAGTATAGAAGTCGGAGGCAACTGAACCCAACGCGTACTGCAGAAGCTACAAGAAATAGAAGCGAATCCGACAGAGCGAGAAACGTGCAGCGAGGAACTCACCAAAACGGCTAGTGACAACGGACGCGCAGTCAGTAAAACACATGAACGTTTCGAAGGTTAAAACAACCATAAAAATCCAATGTTACAAGATACTGAAAGAGCATGTTTTCTGTTTCACTACACGCTTCTCCCGCACTTTCCAACGAAGTAATCTCACTCCACGTCCTTAAGCCTGCATGCCTCCTTTGGAGTGGAGGACATAAGCCAAAAGCAATAAATACAGCCGCCATGAACAACATTGAACCGGGGACTCGGCTCTTTCATTGATGCCTTGATGATGTAGTGACAATGACACTTTACTCCATCAAACATCGCCATCAGACTTGTACACATTTTGTTTTACTTTGCACTCCTCCGAAGCCTATATATACCGGACTACATTTTTGAACCAGGTCGGCCATCTTGCCCGCGCGCTGCCGGCTGTTGTGCTCCGACGTGGTGTAACTGCTTCACCACTCTCCCACTGTCCTCAAGGTATATTTACATAGTTATTGTACTTTGCTGTTTTCTCAAGACCATCTTTATATCCTTCGTCTTCTGTCTTATTGTGCCACGGATTTCTTGTGTAGAATTCGTCAGGACGCTACATAATTGGTGACCCCAATTGCATTCCGGTGAGTTCGTTCCATTTCTTTGGTTTTTCCACGCAAACCACGGCCTTAGTTTCTAAAAAGTGTGAAGACTCACAGTCTCTGCAAGCGGTATCTCTGGTAGTTCTACCATTTATTGAAAAAGATCCCGTCTTGTGGTGCATGATTTTAGATGCTGAATTTACTTCTAAGCATGGTACTAGTGACTCTGCAATGTTTAACCACTTGCTAACACGCCTGCCAACTGATATTACTATAGCACTACGTGATCTTATTATTACATCTCGTTCTCCTGACCGTTACAATTTGCTCAAGAACGCTGTAATGAAGCGTGCTACTCTCTCAGAGAAGTCTCGCCTGCATAAACCTTTTACTGGTCTACAGTTAGGTTCTTGTAAGCCATCCGCGTTGTTGTTAGAGCTGCGTGGTCTTCTTCAAGGCTCGCATATGGACGAGTCGCTGCTTCGAGAGTTATGGCTTCAGCGTTTGCCTGAAAACGTACAAGCTATGCTATCGCTTGCGAATTCGCAGCCTTTGTCAGAAATTGCAGATATTGCTGATGACATGATGGATCGTTTCACCGGACCACCGTGTCCGTCGTCTAGTTCTGTTCCACACCTGACGTAGGTTTTACTGCTGACCCTTCGGTCCAAACCATCGACACCGCTACTCCACCTTCGACTGGCGAGCTCCTAGCAGAGATAGCCGCGCTACGGCAAGAACTTCAAAGCTTGAAGTTACATCGGCACCCACGGGATTCTCCATCCCGTTCCCCTAGCCCATCTCGAAGACGAACACGACGACCAATTTGCCGGTATCACGCACGTTTTGGAAGGTCCGCCAGAAATTGTATAAAACCATGCTCATTTCCCGTAACGGGCAAAGGACAGGCCGACACGTAGTGGCGACGAACGTCGTCGGCCGAAGTCGTCCAATTCGCCTCTTCAAAATCCTTGATAGGAACACCGGAATCATGTTCCTGGTTGATACCAGGGCGGAAGTTAGCGTGATCCCACCGGTTCCAGGCGACGCGACTAAGCCACAGACAACCAAATTGCGTGCCGCCAACGGCACTGCTATCCGAGTTTTCGGTCAACGCTCCCTTACCATTGACCTCGGACTACGACGTCCCTTTCGATGGATTTTCACCATCGCTGCTTTCTCCTTTGCTACATTGGGTATCGACTTCCCCAACACTTCAATCTTCTCGTCGATGCGCGTCATCGCAAACTCGTTGACCAAAAGACCCAGCTTTTCACATGTGGAGTTCGTACATCTTGTGTTTCTGTCACTCCCATTTACATTCAGCCGGAAGCTGATAAGGAATTTTTAGATCTGTTCAGACAGTTTCCGCAGCTGGTCCACTCAGCTGACGTTACGCTTCCGGTCGCATCTAGCGTTACGCACCATATACGAACCCGTGGCCCATCGGTTTCTACACGGCCATGACGTCTCGCCCCTGATAAGCTAAAAGCCGCTAAGGCTGAATTCGAGCATATGCTCGAAGTTGGTATCATCCGTCCTTCTGAAAGTCAGTGGGCCTCACCTCTCTACATGGTGCACAAGAAAGGCGGCGACCGGCGGCCCTACGGAGACTACCGGGCGCTGAACAAGTGCACAGTTGCAGATAAATAAATAAATAAATAAATAAATAGGTATATTTCTAGACCTGCTAGAGGCTGCACCCTAAAGGGTTCAGATCAATGCTTACATAAATCCGATGCTCTTGCATGGAAGTAGGTAAAATATAAGTATATGTTCATCGTCAGCAATTACAAATGCATTGGCATTGTTTGATATACAGCTACTGGGTCGCAGGCGCCCACCTTGACATGTTTCTGTTTCCTGCGGGTGATATTGAACTCCTTGTTCTTTTGTGAAAATTTCGCGGAGGTGTAGTTGTGCCTTTTCTCCTTGGAACAGAATCCAATTCGCCGAAAGTGCACTTTAAATTGATCGCACATTAATTGGCCACTCAGTTGCCCCAATTGTGTGCACATGGAAGAAATGAGTGAAGGGATTGTAAGGCATACGAAAAGTTGAAAACAATTCAGATAAATGCGGAAAAAATAGAAGCAATTTGTTAAGAGAGAAAATAAAGCTGCGTGCTTCAGTAGAAAAATACCAATTACCAAAAAATACAGTCCTACTTTTCTTACGCTGATATTGCTCTCCGGCGCAAAATTTCAATCTGAGTTATTCTCAGATAAAAGAAAATGCCTTTCTACAGTTAGAATACCGCTTAAAGTGGCACAAAATTACACTGGTCTGGACCAGCTTTAGCGCCTGAATACGTTGAACGTAAAAGCAACACAATACGTGCAGTAGTTTGCGAGTTATTCGCAATTAAATGATGGTCTACGAATAAGGCCATTTTTATTTTTCGCTAAAAATGGCTTTCTGCTTTGCAAGCAGATAGCAGAAAAAAGAAAAGAAAATATAAAAAGTAGGGAAGCGGCGTATGTTCTAGATAGGCATAGCTATCCAGAAATGCTCTAATTAGCCCGTAATACCCTGCGACAACTACGGACTGCGCAGGTGGCCGAAAAGTAAACTTTGCAGGCATACATGACAAATATATGAAGATAAGGGATGATCTTGCGCGAAAACGCTAGAAATCCAGCAAGGAATATTATACCTACATGGGAATTCAGGGGAGCTTGTAATTAACTCACGGTTAGAAGGCCACAGCATACCATTTTCAGGGGATACTGAGCCACATAAACAACCAGTAAAATAGAGTTTAGCATTTTTTAAGCCTCTAAGCTTTTCTAAAGCTTACAACAAGCCCGCATGAGCCAGGTCTACCTGAGTAACCCAGGGGATCTTTCAGATCCGTTAACAGATTCCGGCCTACAAAATACACGCATTACTTAGCTAAACATCACAAGATTTATCCCTTAGAGCCGATTTTCTATATTCATGTGGCTCTGTCTCTAACGTCAGTGAGCTATAGGAGCCTGCCACCAATAATAAAGAAATAAGCATGGGAAAATTTAGTGAAATTTGGCTAATTGCATTTGGGCGTGAAATCCGGTTTGGTCTACATTGGTTGGGCTTTAACATCTCTACTTCTGGTGGTTGAGCTTGCTCATACTTGAGGTATTGTTATGCCTCATGTGTAGATGCACACTATTGTGCAGCTGTTTGATGAATTTCGCTTTATTTCTCTCCATTTTTAAGTTCCGAAGATAGTGCCGGCGGTGTTCATCCAGTTGGCAATGTTAACTGGTACTCTAATGTCACACCGACTATTTCTTTTGTGATTTTCCTGGCAAGCGCTGTTCTAGCACCCTAAGCAAAGAGCGATAAGGTAAATCAGGAGTAGAATAGTAACAAAAACCAGTGGGAGCTGGTCGTTCACCCGCCATTACGCATAGCGCATGGTAGGCTTTGGAGCCAGCTAAAAGAGAAATGACACACGGACGGCCAAGATAAGAAAAGTGGTGATGGAAAGTTTCTGGTGCTCCAGCCAGCCAGTGTGACAGGGGCCTCTCTGTCATTGGTTAGCTTTCGTGCCAGTGAAATGAAATCTGGAAATGCGAGTGTTTTACGAGCAAAAGCAGTTAAAGAAGAGGATCTGGTTTTCTTTATGCCTGTCTACTAGTGTTGACAATAGCGAAAGGCACATGTATACCAGATAAAGCTAAGTATATGGGGCCAAGAGAGTATAAGTATAGGTATACTATACCGCACATCCAGGACCTTACGAGTAGTCTCTGTGGTAAGTCAGTGTTTAGTAAGATAGACCTGACGCGAGCATATAACCAGATTCCTGTAGAGGACTGCGATATCCCCAAAGCTGCAGTTATAACACCCTTTGGTTTATTCGAGTTCCTTCGAATGCCTTTCGGGTTAAGGAACGCTGCTCAAACATTCCAGCGGTTCCTCCATGACGTTACTCGTGGTCTGGATTTCGCATATCCTTACGTAGATGACATCCTAGTAGCTATCGCCTCTAAGTCGCAACACTTAGAGCATCTGCGTATTCTATTCCAACGCCTATCTGATCGAGGCGTTACCCTGAACCCTAGCAAGTGCGAGCTAGGAAAATTGTCGATCGTGTAGCAGTCTGGAGATTCCCGGTTTGCCTGTGTAAAATTCTAACCAAAATTCTATAATTGTACACCTAGGCAACCGGCGTGGTTTGTTGAACTGCTTGCTGAGTTCGAATGCTTTACTTGCTCATCGCCATTTTTGCTAGGCGCTCGTTTCGGTTGCAACGCGCGACTGCCCTGTGTGCTGTGCTTGATCCGTTCCCCTAGCTAGAGCGTCCACGGTGTCGTTATTTTATAGCTAGATAACAGGGAATCTTTTACTGTACCAATAAAAGTTTCACTGCAACTCGATCCGTCTTCTCGACTCGCTCTCTGGGCTCCCGGTACAGGCGACCCTCTAAATTGGTGACCCCGGATCCGGAACAATCTCAACGCCGGATATTTCGAACTTTTCTCCGGTGAGCTCGTTCCGCTTATTTTTCATATTTTCTGGTTTTATTTTTGCCTACGGTAGCCTATTTTTTGCGTCATTTTTAAGCCATGGATTCTGTAGAACCTAAGGTAGAGTCTATACTAAGCGTTGTATATCTCTCGGTGCCACCTTTTTGGAACCTAGATCCTCTTTTGTGGTTCGCTCATCTTGAGGCTGAGTTTTACAACCACAGAATCACTTCCGACTACGCGAAGTATTGCAAGCTCCTGTCCTATCTCCCCAAGAAGATATCAATGCAGGTTCGTGACGTCATCATTTCTCAGACCGAAAACCGCTATGAGGCTCTCAAGGAGGCCACGATTAAGCGTGTTATGCCCTCTGAGAAAGTTCGCCTGCAGCAGCTTTTCAGGGATCTGACAGCTGGGCGACAAACTGCCCTCAACCCTGCTACGAGAGATGCAGCAACTCCTTGGTTCCTCAACCATGGACGAGACTTTACTTCGCGAACTATGGCTACAACGGCTACCGGAAAACACGCAAGCGATTCTCGCTACAGTGAGCTCCGTTTCGCTCACTCAACTAGCAGATTTGGCAGATCGAGTTATTGAACGATCACAGCCACAAGCCGACGCCAGCAAGAGGAATGCCGTCGCGTCCCAGGGCACTTCTATCACTGGCTTACAGTCAACTATAGAAGCCCTGCAAACACAAGTCGCGACACTTAGTCGCCAGGTCCAGCAGCTTACTATGGACCGTCGTCGTCATAGCCGATCAAAATCGCCCTGCAAACGTTCTAAGTCTAACAACAGGCAAGGTAGCTGTTGGTACCACCAGCGTTTTGGTACCGCAGCTCGTAAATGTATCAAACCTTGCAGCTTCGCCGAGAAGCAGGGAAACCTCGGCCGGTCCGTAACGGCGACGGACGCGCCTGGCCAACACCAAAGTCGCCTCATCCGCGTTAGGGATTTAACTTCCGGCACCGAGTTTCTAGTCGACACTGGTGCCGAAGTTAGTGTTATATCCCGTAGCCCAGTTGAGGTCATCTCACCATCGCCGACCAAGCTGCGTGCCGCCAATGGCACACCAATCGCAACTTTCGGCGAAAAGCTGCCAACGCTCAATTTAGGCCTCCGGCGAACCTTTCGCTGGCCTTTCATAATCGCTGCCGTGCCTTTCGCCATCATAGGCATAGACTTTCTTCAACGCTTCGACCTCATCGTCGACGCTAAAAGGAAGAAGCTTATCGACTCTAGGACACGACTCAGTGTTATCGGGACTAGCGCCAACGTGGCTGCTATCACTCCCATTCGTGTCCTACCTCAAGCTTCACAGCCTTTTCTAGAACTTTTCAGCAAGCACCCTAAACTCGTTCGCGTCCTGAACGACTTGCCTCCTGTGACGTCAAAAGTCATGCATGACATCTGCACTAAGGGCCCACCTGTTTCTGTCCGCCCTCGCCGACTAGCCCCGGACAAGCTCAAAGCTGCTAAGGCGGAATTCGAGCAAATGCTCGAACTGGGAATCATCCGCCCGTCCGAAAGTCCATGGGCATCACCATTACACATGGTACCGAAGAAATCCGGTGACTGGCGCCCCTGTGGTGACTACAGGGCACTTAACAAAGTTACCGTCCCGGATAAGTACCCCATTCCGCACATGCACGACTTGACCTCAGCTCTAGCTGGTAAGTCTATCTTTAGCAAAGTCGACCTAGTTCGCGCCTACCATCAGATAACTGTGGCGCCAGACGACATTGCTAAAACAGCAGTCATCACGCCGTTCGATCTATTCGAGTACCTCAGAATGCCTTTCGGCCTCAGTAACGCTGCCCAAACTTTTCAGCGTTTCATTCATGAGGTAACGCGAGGACTCGAAGGCGTTTACCCCTATCTAGATGACATCCTCATCGCGAGCTCTTCTGACGAGGAACATCTTCATCACTTCGACGCTCTCTTCCAACGCTTAACACAGCATGGGGTTACCGTCAACCCCGATAAATGCGAGCTTGGCCAAAGCTCCATCGACTTTCTTGGCCATCGCATATCTGCCTCTGGTATTGAAGCTCTGCCAGACAAAATCCAGGCACTGAAGGACTATCCTGCTCCCAGTTCCTTCAAACAGTTACGCCGATTCCTTGGCCTGGTCAACTATTATCGACGCTTTATCCCTAACTGCGCGAGCATTGTCCAACCAATGACTGACTTGCTCCGCGGTAAACAACGGTCTTTTCACTTTGCAGACGACGCTAAATTGTCTTTCGAGAAGCTCAAAGACGCTATCTCCAACATAGCGCTTCTCGCCCATCCAGACACATCTGCACCACTCTCCCTGACGACTGACGCATCCGACACTGCCGTCGGTGCAGTTCTTCAGCAACTCATCGACCATCGATGGATACCTCTAGGTTTCTTCTCAAAGCGCTTACAACCTGCCGAATCGCGATACAGCACCTTCGGTAGGGAACTGTTAGCTATCTACCTAGGTATCCGACATTTTCGTCACTATCTCGAAGGTCGACATTTTACAGTCTTCAACTGACCACAAGCCATTGATCTACGCAATCAATGGCGCAACAGACAAGTATTCTCCGCGGGAAACTAGACACCTAGACTACGTTTCTCAGTTTACGACAGACGTACGACATGTCTCAGGTGCTCTCAATCCCGTCGCGGATGCGCTTTCACGCATTCAGCAGATCAGCTTATCGCCTGGCACCAACATTGATCTAGCCGCTATGGCTGCTGCCCAACAAGCTGATCCCGACATAAGCAAGCTACGACGCAACACCACTGAGACGATCACCATCGATCGACTCAAGCCAGCATTCCTTCGACAAGTCTGACTCTTCGGTGCAACAAGCACCTTCACAGCCTGTGCCATCACAGCTCGCACCGCAACCTCAGACGAGTCAGCCCGCTCCAGCAGAACCTACAACCGCAACCGACAGCACTCCTACTCGCCCTACTATCAATCGACGCGGTAGGAAGCTCAAGCCTCCAGTTCGTTTTTCGGACTTTGTTAGCACTCACTATTTTACGTAGAACGTGCCTTTGAAATTTTCTGCTCTTACTAAACGTTTTTGAAAATCCACAAGAAAGATCAAAGCGTTTTGAAACTACCAAAAAAGAGCAAAATCTTTATAAAACCCAAAAATAGGTTAGCGCGTTTTTCGCTTTGCACTGTTTTGTGTATTGCTATGCATTTATGCTGCTTTTTCATTTTGCTTTCCATATACACCGTCGGTTGGTTGCACCTCGGTTCCACTTTTCGCTGGATCTCCGCACGTCAACTGCAAGTGGAACGAACTTCCTGCTCAACCGCACACGTGAACTTTACTAACTGTCCCCCCTACAAACAGTTTTTTTTACCGTTTCGACACCGTAGGGAGGACACGGGTGGGAGCCCGCTAGGGTCCGATTGCATGGTTCTCCCCCAGCAGCTGCATCAGGTTTCACAACCTGGTCTCGCAGAAGGCTGGCCCGCGACGGACAGTCCTCACGTAGATCGAAGGACTGCTTACACAGTCCCTTCTGGGAGAGGGCTATGTAGCAGTCTGGAGATTCCCCGGTTTGCCTGTGTAAAATTCTAACCAAAATTCTATAATTGTACACCTAGGCAACCGGTGTGGTTTGTTGAACTGCTTGCTGAGTTCGAATGCTTTACTTGCTCATCGCCATTTTTGCTAGGCGCTCGTTTCGGTTGCAACGCGCGACTGCCCTGTGTGCTGTGCTTGATCCGTTCCCCTAGCTAGAGCGTCCACGGTGTCGTTATTTTATAGCTAGATAACAGGGAATCTTTTACTGTACCAATAAAAGTTTCACTGCAACTCGATCCGTCTTCTCGACTCGCTCTCTGGGCTCCCGGTACAGGCGACCCTTTAAAATCGAGTTCCTAGGTCACCGCATCTCAGCTACAGGTATTGAACCACTGTCTCAAAAGATAACCGCCATCAAAGATTTCCCTGAACCTACGTCGTTTAAACAGCTTAAACGTTTCCTTGGGATAGTCAACTACTACCGACGCTTTATTCCTTGTTGTGCTAGGATAATGCAGTCCTTGCCTGACTTACTTCAAGGCAATCAACGTTCGTTTGTCTTTTCCAAGTCCGCGCGTTTAGCCTTCTCAAACCTTAAAGACGCAATCGCTAATGCTGCTCTCTTAGCACATCCCGTACCATATGCTCCAATTTCTCTCGGCACTGATGCCTCAGACGAGGCCGGTGGTGCTGTTCTTCAGCAGGCTGTCGACAATACATGGCCACCTTTGGGTTTCTTTTCGAAACGGTTGCAGCCGGCGGAGACACGTTACAGCACCTTCGGGAAAAAACTTCTGGCAGTTTACCTCGCCATCCGTCATTTTCGTCCTTTTCTAGAGGGCAGAAGCTTTACCGTCTTTACTGACCACAAACCTTTAGTTTACGTCCTCGCCTCGTCATCCGAGCGATACTCTCCGCGAGAGATACGCCACCTGGACTATGGCTCACAGTTTACGTCAGACACACGGCACGTCTCGGGTGTGCAGAATTCCGTCGCTGCTGCTCTTTCTCGCGTCAGCTCCATCACGTCCGCTGAAGGTATCGATGTAACGGCAATGGCTGCTGCTCAACAGACCGACCGAGAGCTGGATCAGCTTCGTAATTCTAGCTTCTTGCGCATACGACCAGTTCCACTGCCTACTTCGGATGGAACCGTACTTTGCGACGTTTCGCAAAATTCACCACGACCAGTGGTTCCCCCAAGCTTTCCGACGCACTGTATTTGACATTCTTCACGGTTTATCACATCCAGGCATTCGTGCCACAGTTAAGCTCGTCACACAACGCTTCGTGTGGCGCAACGTCAACCGGGACGTTAGACAGTGGGCTCGTACGTGCCTTAGTTGCCAACAGTCTAAGGTTTATCGACACACGAAAAGTCCGCTGAGTTCATTTCCACTTCCTGATGCCCGTTTTCACCATATTCATGTTGACCTTGTTGGGCCACTGCCTCCATCTAATGGATGCGTTTACTTGCTGACTTGTATAGACCGCTTTACAAGATGGCCTGATGCCATCCCAATGCCAGATTGCTCATCAGACACTGTCGCTCGCGCTTTTCTAGAGCGCTGGGTCTCACACTTTTGTTGTCCTGCCGTTGTGACAACTGATCGAGGTTCGCACTTCGCAGGCACATTTTATCACCTTCTTCAGACCCTCGGCTGCCGCCACGTCCAAACGACTGCATTCCACCCTGCCGCCAACGGCATGGTTGAGCGTTTTCACCGCCAGCTGAAAGCTGCACTATGTGCACATGATAACGCAGACTGGTACGAAGCGCTTCCTACCGTTTTACTTGGCTTACGGAATACTGTCAAAACCGACATTAACGCTGCTCCGGCCGAACTCGTTTATGGCTGCACATTGCGTCTCCCTGGACAATTAGTCGCCCCAACCCCGGAGAGGGCATGGAACTACAAGAGCTACATAGCTCGTCTGACGCACCACATGCGTCAGCTGCATCCCGCGAGACCCAGGGAACAACGCACTCCAGTGCACGTTCCGAAAGACCTTTCTACATGTTCTCACGTATTCTTACGTGTCGATCAAGTGAGACAGCCTCTCTCCGCACCTTACCCAGGTCCATACAGTGTTATTAAACTGTCTTCAAAAACTTTGGTGATTGACCGTGGGGGTAAAAGGGATACTGTCTCGATAGATCGCGTCGAGCTTTCCTTCATCGATGAACAACAGTTTGTTCCATCATCGACTTTAACGCAATCTACAGAACCACCTGTATCGACACCCACCTTTTCAGCTCCATTACAATCTCAGTCATCAGATTCGCCGCAAACTAATACCAGTCACGGTAGAAGAGTTCGTAAACCTGTTCGTTTCTCCGATTTTGTCGAATTCATTCACACCTCATGAATCTTTTTCATTTGCTCCCGTTGTTTGTATTATGCTTTTCCGTTAGCAGAGTAAATATCTGAATCTCTCTTCCCGAGTTTTTTCCCCATCAGATAAAGTCATGAGGCTGGCACGTTTGGGTCCGTCCGTTCAACGGTTGGCTGTTTCTCAATTGTTTTTGGTCGTTTGGATGCTTTGGTCTACCCCCAACACTTTGTCGTCTCCCCCGCTCAAGCTGGCCTTTGGATCGTTGTCTGCTTAGCTCAATTTGGCTCGCTCAGGTCGTTTGTCTGGATCGCCTTCCTGGCTTTGCCTGCTCGTGTGCCTGGCTCGTTGTTTTTGGTCCCCCCACAGCTCGCCGGTACGAACAGGATTTCAGCTTCGTTGTGGCAGTGGATCGGAATGCGGTGGGGGGTGACCACTCCCAAGAACACCGTCCTTCAGCAGCGGTGGAAGGTCCTACCGGCCCGTTTTGGATTAGCCAGTTTTTTGTAGTCCGGTGTGCCCGCTGGGACGGCCCACCGATGATGCATCCCAATCCACAAGAAGAATAAATAATCTAAATACCAACGAACTCCTATAATTCTGCCTTTCTTCCATTTGCAAGCCACCATCGATCGAAGTCCTCGTCCCTCGGCCTTCTAGGGGGAGGCCTGTGTAGTGACAATGACACTTTACTCCATCAAGCATCGCCATCAGACTTGTACACATTTTGTTTTACTTTGCACTCCTCCGAAGCCTATATATACCGGACTACATTTTTGAACCAGGTCGGCCATCTTGCCCGCGCGCTGCCGGCTGTTGTGCTCCGACGTGGTGTAACTGCTTCACCACTCTCCCACTGTCCTCAAGCTATATTTACATAGTTATTGTACTTTGCTGTTTTCTCAAGACCATCTTTATATCCTTCGTCTTCTGTCTTATTGTGCCACGGATTTCTTGTGTAGCATTCGTCAGGACGCTACAATGATGTGGGTGGAAGGAGAGGAGTGGTGGTAAAGCGAAGACTTGGTCCAGAGGAATGAAGTCTCTCACTTCGGAGCTAGTCGCTGTTGGAGCTTCACGGCTCCCTGGTTGGGGTCCAAAAGACGGTGAACACGTTTAGCTGGATACACTTGCTGACATGACAAGGAGCCGACCTCAGTGGCGTTCGTGCTGTGAGTTGCTTTGTCCCTCCCCATCCCGCTCAGCCTCCCATTCCACCTACGATTTCATTTCTTAGCGTAAAACATTATTTTTTTCTTTTCTTTTTTACCTAGTAGCTGGCTGGTAGCTTACCGGAACGATACCTATTCCTTGCTGGTAGCTCAGCTGGCATGCAACTGTCGTATGTATTTTTCCTTTATGTATTATATTTATGTATATATTTCCTATATGTATTGCGGTACAATAGCGGAGGTGTTTCCCCACCTCTAGCTGACATGTATAATGATGAGGATGCCTTGATGAAATGCAGGTTCCAACAACGTGGAAAAATGAAACTGTCACTCTTATTTACGAGTGGCAATCGACCGGAGCCCATCCCCCGAACTACTGTTTAATCACTCTCCTCCCAATGCTATCCAAGATTATAGATATAATCGGGAAGGCGCTCATGGGATAGCTTGAGAGCAACAACTTCATAGTTTCACAGTAACACACAGTAACAGTTTCACGGAACACAGCCCAGAGGCTTGGTTTACGATCTTGGAGATCAAACTGGAAAATAAGGGCATTACGACGGACCGTCCGAGGTACAATCAGCTCGTCCCACGCCTTCCTTCATCGGTTGTGACGCTGATTGAGGACATTCTACCCTGCCCATCGAATGAGGCAGTATGAAACGAGGAAGCAAGCGATTTCAAAAGAGTTACGGCCCAGCGCACGAGCTCGATATGAACAGCTCAATGGTCTCAAGATTGGAGACAGCAAGCCGTCGGCGTTGCTCCGCGAACTCCAGCGCACCGATGGTCCATTATTCTTGCGCGAATAAGGGATAAAGGAGCTGTGGTTTGCACGTCTCCCAGAGCCACTGCCGGTAATGCTGTCCATGTTTACAGATACACCCCTGAAAGAATTAGCTATCAAGGCAGACGCTGCGTTCGAACGTTTTCCGCAGCAGACGACGTTCGTCGCCACTACGTGTCGGCCTGTCCTTTGCCCGTTACGGGAAATGAGCATGGTTTTATACAATTTCTGGCGGACCTTCCAAAACGTGCGTGATACCGGCAAATTGGTCGTCGTGTTCGTCTTCGAGATGGGCTAGGGGAACGGGATGGAGAATCCCGTGGGTGCCGATGTAACTTCAAGCTTTGAAGTTCTTGCCGTAGCGCGGCTATCTCTGCTAGGAGCTCGCCAGTCGAAGGTGGAGTAGCGGTGTCGATGGTTTGGACCGAAGGGTCAGCAGTAAAACCTACGTCAGGTGTGGAACAGAACTAGACGACGGACACGGTGGTCCGGTGAAACGATCCATCATGTCATCAGCAATATCTGCAATTTCTGACAAAGGCTGCGAATTCGCAAGCGATAGCATAGCTTGTACGTTTTCAGGCAAACGCTGAAGCCAAAACTCTCGAAGCAGCGACTCGTCCATATGCGAGCCTTGAAGAAGACCACGCAGCTCTAACAACAACGCGGATGGCTTACAAGAACCTAACTGTAGACCAGTAAAAGGTTTATGCAGGCGAGACTTCTCTGAGGGAGTAGCACGCTTCATTACAGCGTTCTTGAGCAAATTGTAACGGTCAGGAGAACGAGATGTAATAATAAGATCACGTAGTGCTATAGTAATATCAGTTGGCAGGCGTGTTAGCAAGTGGTTAAACATTGCAGAGTCACTAGTACCATGCTTAGAAGTAAATTCAGCATCTAAAATCATGCACCACAAGACGGGATCTTTTTCAATAAATGGTAGAACTACCAGAGATACCGCTTGCAGAGACTGTGAGTCTTCACACTTTTTAGAAACTAAGGCCGTGGTTTGCGTGGAAAAACCAAAGAAATGGAACGAACTCACCGGAATGCAATTGGGGTCACCAATTATGTAGCGTCCTGACGAATTCTACACAAGAAATCCGTGGCACAATAAGACAGAAGACGAAGGATATAAAGATGGTCTTGAGAAAACAGCAAAGTACAATAACTATGTAAATATAGCTTGAGGACAGTGGGAGAGTGGTGAAGCAGTTACACCACGTCGGAGCACAACAGCCGGCAGCGCGCGGGCAAGATGGCCGACCTGGTTCAAAAATGCAGTCCGGTATATATAGGCTTCGGAGGAGTGCAAAGTAAAACAAAATGTGTACAAGTCTGATGGCGATGTTTGATGGAGTAAAGTGTCATTGTCACTACATCATCAAGGCATCAATGAAAGAGCCGAGTCCCCGGTTCAATGTTGTTCATGGCGGCTGTATTTACTGCTTTTGGCTTATGTCCTCCACTCCAAAGGAGGCATGCAGGCTTAAGGACGTGGAGTGAGATGACTTCGTTGGAAAGTGCGGGAGAAGCGTGTAGTGAAACAGAAAACATGCTCTTTCAGTATCTTGTAACGTTGAATTTTATGGTTGTTTTAACCTTCGAAACGTTCATGTGTTTTACTGACTGCACGTCCGTTGTCGCAAACCGTTTTGGTGATCCTTCGATGTCGGCTCTCCCTAGCGTTGTGACGCAGAATTCACCAAGCGTTGGATTGTTCACCCACTAATAGGTAAAGTGAGTTGGGTTTAGACCGTCGTGAGTCAGGCTAGTTTTACCCTACTAATGAGTACATGAGGATCTTGATTGGCTTAAAGTTTGTGTGACCAGGCTTTTACCACCAGGTTTCCCTGGCGTTACTGTCACGAAGCTCATCAGATTGGGGAACGTTACGGTTGGTG
>OX104064.1:181745666-181807313 GCA_944474145.2 Dicrocoelium dendriticum
AGTCCACCGCTGCATATACATAGTTCCTTGCTCCATAACATTCGTTCCTTCTTGATCTCCGTCTAACACGTTATCGTATATGTTTAGCTTTATACATCCTACATGTATACAGATCTTCCTTTAGCCATCAGTCTCACAATCATCCCCTCTTTATCCCACCTACTCAATAGTTACGATGTACTCTTTTTGTGCGGCTGTCAACGCGACTTTCCTTAGACCGTAAAGGCGTTAATATACTACCCACTAGTCGCAACTTCTCCGACCATCTGTCGCACAAGTACTTCTACCTATTTCTCCCGAATCCCATTACTGATTTGTTTTACAATATCCTTCTCATAGGTTTATAGTCAGGCGTAGCAACTTCTTTGGTTTTTTCTATTTTAGGATGACTAGCTCTGCCCCTGGCAACCAACTGCTCAGCTTCCATCCTGGCCGCAGAGTCCACTACTTTCTATGCACCTTTTTAGGCTGTAATTCGTTCACCTGTTACCAAGGGCTGCTACGTCGGATTACGGCAGGCGGCAACTAATGCGTTTGATACTCCCCTGCAAAAAGCATTTGTTGCTTGCAGTCAACTAATAGCGCTTATCGTAATTGAATGCAACTCAACAGGTCCGCGTTATAACCGGGTGCCGTTCATCCATTGCCTTTAACCATCACGACAATAGTAAATAGAATTTATTTGCACATCACCATAGTTCTGTTCTATTTCCCTGACAATTTGCTAGGTCACGTTTTTCTTTTCTTCCCTATTATAAAGGATATACTTATCTACAGGTAACACCGCTGAGGACCTACCTGCGATGCCTACTGGCTACGGAAGCAACACTGATCAGTTAAAACGTCCACAAAATGCAAGCATAAATAAATGTATAAAATAAAATTATTATTCACGGGTAATGCAAGGCACGCATATGTACGCGTGATCGTCTTAGAAGTGAAACTAAATGCCGGGGAAAATATATACGTTGGTGCCAACTAGCCATGAACATTATAGCTGGTAGTCCATACACGTTAGTGGGAGTGCCTGTGTCTAGCTTGTATTCGAGTTTTACTAGTGCCACTTCAATTGTGGTTGATCTCGTGGATAGGGTAAGAAGGGTTGGGTGACCACCGTGGTGGGAGCGCGGTTGGTTGCGAAAGCATGGGATCGTGCCTTTACTTGGAGGCGAGTCACCTCCGCCACATGACAGTGCTGGTAAACAGACATTAGTGGCTTGTTGTAAGGAGAAGACATGCGGGGCGAACACCCACCACGTCTTGGAGCACTGTCGCTAAACTGCTGCTAGAACGGGGTAAACCCCGATCATCCAGCTGGTGCCACGCGATGTGATATTTGCGTTGTTGAGTGAGCAGCAGACGATTTCTTAAAAACCATAAGCGAGTGATTCGACGCTTCATAGGCTGGACCAAATGTTAATAAGTTATTTATTGCTTTAGGTACGTTGTGATAAGCAATTGTTTTGAAGGCATACTTATAGGCTAGACAAGACTGATCCACTCCCCTGGATAAGGGCATCCGGCTCCAGTTGTCCAGTGTTGGTAGACCCCGACGTTTTTGAGTGATTTGGAATTCTGATAAGATCTACTTTTGTCTTGGTAGTTGCATTCAGTTGCAGCCCCGCAGCTCAGATGGGATACTTGGTAAGTACTTGTTGATAACTTCAGATATCGGGGACGAAAATGGAGAAGAAAGAGTAAGCAACAGAGGCCACCAAAGATGGCTGTGACATCATGTGGCGTAAATATTAATATCATAAATGTAACGACGTGGTGCTACTGATACATACTTATTATGTGTTCTGCAAACACCTAAAAATGTACGGGGTGAACGTGGCTTAACAACTGAAAGCAGGAAGGAAATGACGAGGGAGAACAAAGAGAAGACGATGGCAAACAATAGTAAAATCGAAAAACCATACGGGTGGCTCAAGAAATGGGTGAGATATATTAGTAATATTTGACCCAAAATTATACTTTCAAGGTAGTTGTTGTCTATAGCCAATAGCTGTGAAAAACCTACAAGTAATGGCAGCAAGATAGTAGTGAGAATAACAGGAGGTAGAGACAGCTTTGAGATCCAAAGTCAGCAGAAGCTTTCTAGGGAAGTGTACCGGAAAGTAGAAAGGTAGAGAGTTGTTAGGTGGCTAGGGACACAGCAGCGCTTAGGTCTCGGAGCCGTCAGAACGTAGGAAAAGCAGGTATTACTGAGCTTATTCCAGGTGGCACACATGGATTCAATAGGTCAGGTGAAGCAAAAGGTAAGCAAGTAGGTTAGCAAATATATATTATACGCAATCTGTGGTACAGGTATTGTGCCATCGGAATCATGGCTGCATAGGAAAACTGGCAGCATAATAAGAAGAGCGCGACAACAAAAGCTTTTCTGTCTTTGTTACCAGTCACAGTTTTTGAAATTTATTTTCAGTTTATGCTCTTTTAGGGTAGGTAGAAGGACACCGCAACACCCCGATGCACACGTCCGCCACTGACATCGCTCTTGAGCCACAGCTTCCAATATCTTCAACCAGAAAGTATCCGCATCTCTCGGACCCAAAACAGGTGTTCAACAGCAACCGGCCGAGGCCAATTGTTTCGTCAAATTTTTCATGCGGCTTCTCCATGATGTAGGCTGTCCACCAGACCTCTCTTCCAGCCCTGTCCAGAGAAAGCAAACAACGCACGACGCGGGTAACGCTGGACAGCCATGCGCAATGCGTGTCCCAACCGCTGCAGTTGATGCAGGGGGACGAGCTACTTGAGCGAGTGGTTTCCACGTCCCAAAAAGATGCTGTCTAACTTCCACATCGTTTACTTGGTGCTGTCACCACACACGGGCAATGGACTGCGGACAGCGATTCTCGAAGACGCATAGCCCCGCAGGTCACTTTTACTAATGGGCCAGGTCTAGCATCCGTACAACCGTACAGCATGAGCAGTTGCACAGTAGACCCACCCTTTGATGGAGCGACGAATGTCGTGGCGACGCCACAAGTGCTTCAGCCTAGAAAAAGCGAGGCCTGCTCTAGATATGCGCATCGAAATCTCGTCTCCAGCAGCCCCGCCAGCAGTGACACAACTTCCCAAGTAGACAAAGCTCTCCACAACCTCTATTGTCTCAGTAGCAACAGTGCATACAGGCAGAGGCGCCTGCCAGCCCTGGAAGAGAGCCTTGCATTTGGATGGCACAAAGTACATACAGTACTTTGCTGCTTCAACTGCCAAGCAATTTAATGCAAGCTGGACGACGTGTGTATCGTCACCCAGCAAGAAGCTATCATCAGCATAATCCAAATCAACAACTCGACTACCTGGGAGGAGCTCAAAGCCAGCGTTCGATGAATCGCTTAGAGCGTTCTTCGAGACCTTCTTTGTTGGCAAAGTTGAATAGGAACGGAGAGATAGGGCACCCCTGTCGAACTCCAGTAAAGGCCACAAAGGTAGGCGAAAGCTTGTTATAAGCCCTAACCCTGCTCGAGGTCAGACTGTAGACAGCCCGCAGTATGGGGACGAACTTCGCGGGGGTACCACTCCTCAGTAGGCACTGCCAAGGCTAGCATGGGTTAAGGTTGACAGGGTGTCGAAAGGCAGCGGGAAACAGCCTTATCCAGGTCCTGGGGACATATCCTCGGGTGAGTCTGCTATAAGCCAGGCTATTAAACCATAATGGTCTAAGCAAGGTAAAGAAACGGCAAAGCCAGATGAAGCAGTGCTAGATGAACGCATCAGGCAGACAACACGCAACCCAGATTAGGTGAGTTTGATAAATGGCTCAACGATATAAGCGTATCATGTATTGAAATGGCTTTAACTAAAACGGTAGGAGGAGCAACAATCACAGCACGGGAGGATGGTGCATCAGCAAAAGTGCCAACTATGGGTAGGTATACTTCAGCCGTCTAGCAGCTGCCAGAAAACTAACGTGACAGCTCTTTCGCGACTGTATTGCGCAAAAAGAAGTGAATATGCTGCCCATGGATAATGGGGTGATATTTGAGGAAGCAAGAAGATACGGGACACAAAATTTTATACAAAGTTTAGAAAAAGCCACGTACATAAGTCAGGGAGACGGAAGCTGTGACGCATCCGTCGATACTGAGTTAATCCAAGGCGGTGTGTATAGATTCCGAAGGTCAGCTTGAGGCAAGGTCAAGAACAGCGTAATCAGGCGGGTTCACTTCGGCTCAAGCTGCTAAGGCTTAGAAGGGTAGTGTGAAAAGTCTTAAGATTGCTTAGGGTTAGAAAAAGGAAGTTGGAAATTAAAAGATGGAATACAAGAGACTTGGTACGCCCGACCGCACCAGCTCCGATAGCTCGCGGTCGACTCCGAAAAAGCAAAACCCACCGATAACTTAAAGAAATGCAAAAGCATGACTGCTAAAAACCGCTAAGCTACGTAGTCAAGTGGTCACAATTTAAAAGTAGTTGCACCCGTCAACGGTGTCCCAGGGCCTGGTAAACGTTTGTCCGACAAACGTACTTGCTTCCAAGAGCTGCAACTTTTATTTTAACAACACTGCAACGTGGCTGATGTGACTTGCCACCCAATAAAGTCCCTGCCTGCTACTACGCATTGGCAGGTTGATCGATACCACAGATCACACGTTCTGCGCATGTAGTTGCTCTCGTGAGACTACACGTACATATTGGTTTATGGACATGTCACTACTGTGGGCTTTTTCCTCGCTTTCGCTTTCCTCCGAGGTCAGGTACACGTTGGTGATCACTTATTGGACTGAGGAACTGTATTTCTGCCCTAGATAGGATGAACTTTGCAACGAGTGTTTACCTGGACCATGGCTTTACTTCAATATTACTCAAGTGCACCCATCACCATACCTGTTGTTTAGTGTGGTTGATCGGACACAAAGTCATCCCATGCGGATAAAGTATACAAACACAAACTCCAGATATTTTAAAATTTATACTCACTTATGCTATTGATAACCCAACTGTTGATGATGCTTCCCTTCTCGACTGGCATTAATGAATATGGCGAATCCTGCCGACCCATTGGTCAGCCGTCAGAGGAAGCTGGAATCAATTGGACTGCGAATAGCCGATTGAAAATTCGGTCAACAAAATGATGTGCTTTGCCCCTACCGTAAATCGATCAACGGGTGTTCTAGTACGTGGTGGGCTTTTGGCTCGCAAGCGTTCTACCTATAAGACCACAAAAGTCTGTTTGACAACCTTGCAAATTGGCGGATGTGAAGCGTTACTGACTAAAGTCACTGCGACAAGTACACACTGGCGAGCCCACTAGTATTCTTTCACCATTTGTACTAAACCCATGGTAACAAGATACGCTCAGTCTGCACGTGTCTTCAGTATTCCACTTACCGTGCGCTAGGGCTTACTATACGCCTACTGAACCGTCACTTCTACTCTCGATCAGGATGTCCAAGAACGGCAGCGTATCATGCTGTTCGAGCTCCGTTGTCACCTTAATGTTTGGGTGTAAGCCATTCAACTTAGTAACCAGTTGGGCTCTATGATACTCACTGTCGCAGCTTAACAAATGTCTTCCACATGCCTACGAAACAACACTGTTTCATCGATCTGGTCCTTGACTTGATTCTCGAGATGGGCGACGAAAATGTCTGCTAATACCGGTCCCAGTGGACTGCCCATTGCAACACCGTCCACTTGGCTGTAGCCTTGTTCTTGAAAATAGAACTTGACATTTGCTGTGCATAACAGAAGAAGTCGTTCTAATTCCGAGACTGGTATGCCCATTTCTACTTGATTATCAACCACATGATTACGGATAATCTGAATCGTCTCTGTTGGTAGCACATTGGTAAATAGTGAGATGATTTCGATGCTGGCCATGAATTTTCCTCGCAATTCAATACCGTCCAGAAGTTCCACTAACTCAAACGATTTTCTTAGACTATGTTTAACCATTGATCGTTTAACTGGCCCCAACAGTGCTACAAGCCACTTAACTAGCTTGTGTTGTGGGGTATTGCTCAGGGACAGCAGCGATCTTAGAGGGACTTCCACCTTGTGCAATTTTGGCAACCCATAAAGCTGTGGTGTCTGCGTACCCTTGGGTATAGAAGATTTTGCGGTAGCAGCAATTATGAAATTTGCTTCTAACGACGCTTGCAGTTTGACGTTTATTCTTTTCTCTAACTCCATAGATAACACGGGGTGCCCGCACGAGGTCTACCCAGTGATTATCAGTCAGCAGATGGCGGGCGATTGATGAAGCTTGTTGCTTGTATCTATGCCTCAATGAACCCCTAACTTTCCGATAAGCTGAGGCCTTGGCTATTAAACAACTCGGCCCAACTATGTGTGTGCAAAAAGACGACATGCGAACCGTGTGTGATACCCTACAGTGCGGCCGCACTTTAGCTCGTCTCCCGCTTTGCCCACTGTGGCGACCAAATATCCCCACACAATATTGTGCGTGCGTTCGTGCAATCCAGTTCAACGAGCTCTACTCAGTGCTTTCCATCTCCTGGATCTAACCTGTGTGGGTTACACTTTTGCTCCAGTTCCCAGTTTTCGGCATATTCGTTGCCGAATTCCACGTGTAAATACATCAAACTGGACTTTCGGAAAAGATTTTGTTCTCATTCGGAAGAAGAAGTTGTGGACTCCCCAACTACGCGGCAACCATCCCTGTAAGTTGCAGCATAACAAACTTACAGCCCTTTTGCTCCGCTCATCAACTGGGCAGCTCTACTAACACTTATCAGCGCTCCACCTGCATCGTCGCTTAAGGCAGGCCCATTAACACACGCTGCCACTTTTGTGTGTGTGTGTGTGTGTACCACTGCAAGTCGATTGATCACTGAATCCGACAGTCTGCGCGTTACGACCTCCATCTGCCTCTCCGCCTGACCTTGGTTGGGTTGAACAACTATCTATTCGTGCGCGTGTCCTGACCTGTTCCTGCGTCACCCATAGCGCAAAGTACACTTATCAAGGTGAGCGCTTAGATAGGCTTTGCTGTAAACAATAAGCGGACGAGTAGCATTCCAATGGTTCAACGTCGCCTATGTTGCGTAGACAACTGCAGTAAACTGCTTAAGAACAATATTACCAGTTCTAGCTGCAGTAGATCATACTGTCCGCAATGTGTAGACAAATCTGTCCAAGAAGTGGGACAGACAAACCAAGTTACTGACACGATTTGGTTTTGCCCAACATGTCAAGTCATTCCAGTGGTCAACTGCTTATCTTTGCTCATGAAAAAATGCGATAGGATGACTGAAATAATCGCGCTATTTGTAACTACTAAGATCCATCTCCCGGAGATAAATACGGTCACGGTAATATCTCACCCGGCCAAAATATGCACTGAGTCTAAACTAAAGAAAAGAGCTAGACGCTGCAACCGCACTGCAGCGTCTGTGACTCTAAATCCACTGGGCAACCTCACTCCCATAAGTGGGCAAACCTCAAACATGCCTGCTTCCACTTCTCCAACCATAGTGGTTTTACCTGGAGATTCATCCATGACTCCGACAGATCAGAGCCGTAGGAGATCCGGTGCAGATAACAAGCGGGTAACGCACGCATCGATTGCCTTGACAAACACACCGGGAGAGACACACAAAGGTCCACTTTCAGTACCGATCACGCGTGGCGAAAAGCAGCTTTCACCGTCAGCTCCAATGGTGTCCTCTAAACAACGCGAATTGCCGGCAAAAAATATAAACTCAACACTCGCTAGACAAAACCGCGCTGCGTTAACTCTCGTGTGCACCAATGTTTCCGAATCCAAAGCTGGAACAATGAAAGGCAAGTTGCAAGACGACCGCAACCAGTGGAGTTCCATCTGCGAGGCAATTAACATTTGGGTTGTGCCTGCGATGCTGCAACGCGTAGCGCGTCACCCGACCTCAGTGCACTCTGGTGAACCTCGAATTCTTCGAGCAACCCTAGAAGCAGCAGATGAGACAGAGGCTGTTCTGCTCTCAGCAGTTCGTCTTCGCAACTCACCGAGCGGAGTACGCATATTGCCGGATCTATCTTGGAAAGATCGCCCAAAAGAAGCAGTTGACCAACGCGGCGTTGCTAATAGAGATACCAAGAAAACAATATTTGGTCATGGTATTCCTGGGCTTCCACATTCTTCTGATCACGATGCACAAACTCATGACCGAGAGCAGTGGTGCTACATCCGCGAAGCACTCTCTGTAGACAATGTTATCGCCAAATCCCTGACAAGAGTTCCGTCATCACCTAACTACAAGGGCTGCGGTTTAAGGCTAATGAAAGTAATACTACACTCCGAGGGAATGACGCAAGTTCTGTTGGATAGCTGGTTAAAGTTTTGAGCTAGGCTGCCAACAGAGATCCGGCTAAAAGCGGCAGGCGAACGACCAAAATTCGGAAGCAATTCAACGGAACTTGCAAAGGAAACAAATTCCTTATCTGCACAGTCCTGCGGAGAGGTCGACACAACAGCGCCCACGGCACACAGCAGGACCGAGCACAGCACCAGTGAAACTTCTCTTCAGGAACGCTTAATAATGCCGTGCAACACGACTGAAATACATAATCCAAAAAACGATTAATTGCCGGCCACCTAACGGCCGACTTTAAAGCGAACACAAACTTGACACCTATCAATGAACTCCTAACAACAAATGCTTTTTCTTGCATGTATACAAACGCCCAAGGCCTTCTAAGCAAGTTGGCAGAACTTAGAGAACTCCAGGCCTCACAACCGCGGGACCTCGTCATGATTACAGAGACATGGTTTAACCCTGAGATAACCGATTCTGAGATCAATTTGCCCGGTATGTCACTGCTTCGGACAGATAGAACCGGAAGGGGGCGGTGTGATTCTTTATTTTAATATAAACCTCCAATGTGAAGTTATCGACAACCCAGGAATCCGAGCTCCCGATTCGCTTTGGTGCTGCCTGTGGTTGCGAAACAAGGACACATGCTTACTAGCCGTGATTTATCGCCCACCAACCTCAACTTCGGAAATGGACTCCAAACTGAACCACGTTATCCAGTTTGCTCTGAACAAGTCATACACCCACATTCTTATCGCGGGAGACTTTAACGTGCACGACATAGAAACCCCAGCAACCGACGTTACGCAGTTTAAAGCCTGCTTGCAAGAGTTTATTGTTAGCCACCCTCTTTACAACCACATAACCTCTTCCACCAGAGTTCGAACTGCTAACCAGTCGTCGATACTGGATCTTGTGCTCACTAACGAAGAACTCATGGTTAGCGGGATAGTTACAAGCACACCACCGGGTCGTAGTGATCATGTTACTTTACTCTTTGACTATATTTGCTATGCGGAGTACCCTGAAAAGGAGGATGATAAAGGGCATACTGTTACACACTACAATGTGTTGTCTAAGCCTGTTAAGGATACATCTTGGACTTTCTGAACCAAATGCACCCCAGAGGTTGCCTGGATATCATTTACAAGGACGGTTAGTACACTGGTAGCGCAAGCATCAGAGCAGAAGTCCTTCCAACCTAAAAACAAGGGTAATTCATTTCTGCGGAGCAGGACACGTAAATGTATGTCGCGGCTAGGAGATCGATCACTTCACACTCACTGACGCTCCGTACGCGCCACTTTGCTAAATACACGTGCACTGACGTTGTCAACTCGAGTGGTGACGAAACGTTTGCAGTCAACTTGCCAAGCTCAGCGAACCCACAGACAACCAACTGAACAACCTGAGTTACCAACATTTGCTTCTATGTCCCGGAGGGATTTGGCAGGGCGAGCTCACCAGGACTGCCCGAATGCTGAAACCTGGACTGCATACATGACCCATCGTAACTTCTGTGCGAACCTGATCCGCGAAGATAAGGTCACTCATCAGCAGAAGTTAATGTAGCGATGCTGAACGAACCGCAAACTCCTGTACAGGCACGTTAACGGCCTTCGAAAGGTAAAGCGTGGGGTTCCAGCACTAGTCACGGCTGGTGGGTGCACGCGATCAGCAATGTAAGCAGCTGATCTCCTACGGCTTCATTACTCCCAAACTTTCCAGCAGGTAACGAGCACAAACATTCTCCTCATTTCTAATACTTCAACATCTGGTTTAGAAAACATCACCTTTACTGCGGAAGCTGTGTTGAAGAAGCTGTTATGCTTGCGTATCCACAGTTCCCCCGGAGCTGACAACATCAGACCAAAGGCTCTACAGGCAGTAGCTAGTGATCTAGCAGCACCACTGGCTGTTTTCTATCAGCCATGTCTAGAGGAGAACTGTATTCCACCAGTATGTAAGCGTGGGGACATCACTCCTATTCATTAAGGAGGTAGCCGCACTGATCCTGCCATCTACCGTCCAATAACACTACTTCCTGTAGTATCCAAAGTGATGGAATCAATCATCGCAAATGCGCTGATGGAGTACCCGGAAAGCTACAATTTAATAGCTCCAGAGCAACGTGGCTTTCGTCAAAAGCATTCATGTAATACTAACATATTAATTGCACGTAATAGCTGGACTGAAGCTGTTGATGATGGAGTAGGGGTCGATGTCGTCTACATGAACTTCTCAAAAGCATTTGATCGCTTAAACCCTCGCATTCTCCTTCAGAAGCTTTGGAATTACGGCATTGGCGACCCAATCCTAAGTTGAATTGACAATATTCTACAAGAACGGCGGCTATTGTTGCGAGTCCGAGAACCTTTTTCTCATGCAATCGATGTGGCGTGTGGAGTACCACAAGGCTCGGTTCTTGGACCTCGTCTATTCTTGGTGTTCATTAACGATTTGGCGAGATCAATTACTTCCGATTTCCTATTTTTCGCTGATGATATCAAGGTATGGCAAAGGATCGGAGGACCGGAAAACCATGAACGGCTCCAGTGCGATCTTAACACAGTGTCGAACTGGTCACTTCAAAACGCCCTACCGTTCAATGTAGACAAATGTCGCGTCGTACAATTACGCAATGGTCATAACTACACCTATCCACTTGGGACCAACGGACTGCAGAATTGCTCCCAGGGACGTGACCTGGGTGTGATCGTACAGAGCGACCTCAACTGTTCAAAACAGGCTGAGATAGCTGCGAAAACAGGCAACCAGCGTGTCGGCATGCTGTGAAGGGCATTCGGGAGATTTGACCCATCAATCTTTCCAATGATGCAAAATTCCTACGTGCGCCCGCATGTTGAATACGCCATCCAAGCTTGGCAATCTTGGTTGAAACGTGAACTAGAAGCGATAGAGGCACCACCACGGACAGCAACAAAGAATGTAGAGGGCCTGCGCTATCACTCTTACCGCCGAAGGCTGAAGTTGCTGGGAATTTTCAGCGGGCGCTATCGAAGGCTGCGCGGTAATCTCATATTAGCGTATCAAATATTGAGTGACCCCAACCACGTATGCCGCTATTTGCTGAAACTTAACCACAACACACAGCTCAGGGGTAATTGCTTGAAATTGAAGGAACGTTATAGCCGTCTAGAGTGTCGACGGAATTACGTTTCCCTTCGGGGTTGTCAACCCTCGAACGCACTCCCAGACTCAGTTGTATCCTCTCCTACCTTGAATGTTTACAAAAAACGATTAGATGTTGCTCTTAGCTCCCAACCGTTTGTCACCTAAACTCCTCTACTGTGGATTACGCCAAACATACTTTTCAACAGGATCTATGTATCAACTGGACCTAAGTGAGCGCCCATATTTACCTTTCTCACTCTTTACCTCAATGATCACTGCACCCCAGTGTCTTTCTGAACGTTTACGCCCGATAAGTTATTTTAATGTTACACTGATGTCACTTATCAAACCATTTATCTCGGCAGACGTTCGATAGATGACCCAGACATATTTTGATTTCATCATATTCACCTCAGCCATGCTACGGGACGTGTCAAGCACTTGCTTTTATCTCGTGATAAATCATTGTTCATTGTTACTTGTTCATTTGTGACCCTGGCCTTGTCGTGTTAGCAGGCCGGGCGCAAATGACAAAGTGACATGATTGTAGGTGTGTATAGTTTGGTCAATTTGCCATTTTAACTGCGCTCCTTTCGTGATGCTATAAGTGCACACGTCTGTAGTACGCACTTGAAAATATGCAGAGAAATTATTCCGGAAGTAAATCGTCCGGCACTCTTGTGTTAACTTTTCTGCTAAAAGTTTCTTGGGGAACTAATTGTTTCAGAAATAAAGGTGACAAAATAATAAGGGATAGGAAAAGTTAAAATCAATTTCAAGAAATGCGGAGAAAATTAAAGAGAATCTGTTAAGTGATGTACTAAGAAGGCGTGGTTTATTAAAAATATAATGATTGACAAAAAATATGACTACAATTTTCTTACGCTGATATTGGGTTCTGGCGCCAACATTTAACCTGAGTACACCTCAGAAAAACCTCTCAGGTTAGTATATCGCGTAAAGTGGCACAAAAGTGAGCTGCACAGAACAAGTCTTAAACGCTGATTACGTTAAAAGTAAAACAATGCAATGCGTGCAGTAGTTTGCGAGCTGTTCGCAATTGTATGGAAGCCTATGAATAAGAGCATTATCCTTTTTCGCTAAAAATGGCTTTCTTCTTTGCTAGCAAATATCAAAAAAAGAATAGTTACACTCATCGCATGCTCTTACAATGATTGAGATGACATAATAAATGCACCCTTGACGTAATTACCTTACGAAGAAGTAGAGAGAGAGGGGATTTGATAGAGACGTTTAAGATCATTAAGGGACTTAGTGGTATTAGTTCCACCCATCTGTTTGAACTGGCTACGTCAGACCATCTGCGCGGGCATCGCCTGAGGCTTAAACATCACAGAGCTCGTTTGGACATCAGGGCAAAGTTTTTTACGAACCGGGTAGTTAACTACTGGAATAAACTCCCTTCTGATTTAGTGGAGTCTGAGACCGTAGAAGCCTTCAAAATGGGCTTAGACAATTGTTGGTCCATCCTTTTTCCAGAAATATTGTAGTTATAAATAAATAAATAAATATTTTATTCTCGACAAAGCGAGACACGCCTTTTAGGCATGATCAGCACATTGCATTATTGTACATGATAGCGGAATAAGCAGCACCAACCGTGGGAGTAGTGAAGTTGGAGACAGTAGTGTGGACCCATAGAGCCCAAAGGTTGTATGTAGTCCAGGTACACAGAATGCGAGAGGTAAAAATAGTGATCAGATCACTTATATGGTATGTTGATGAGGAACTAGTCCGATGAGGTCCCGTAAGCAATGTAGGTCAGTGAGTGAAGTATGAGGAAACGGGTGGAAAATACTTAAGAATAGTGGTATGTCACTAGTCAGATATGTAGGCGTGTTCAAGCGAGAGCCGATATATGCACAGAACTTGTAAATGTGGTGTCAATCAACTTGCCAATGTGTTGGGGGCGGTGACTTTATTGAGTGGCGAGTCACATCCGCCACGTCGCAGTGTTGTTAAGCAGACATTTGTGGCTTTTTGAAGGGAAAACGCTTGCCAGACGAAGACCCACCACGTCCTGGAACACTGCCGGCTATTGATATACATTGGCAAGCTGGTAGCTGACCGATAATATGTAGTGTATTTTGATGCTGGCATATGAAAGTGCAGAGATTGCTCTTGTTCTTGCTTCATTCCATTGCAGAAGCAAGAAGAGACAATCCAACGTCGAAGTGCCGGGGGTCGCTTCACTTACCGGCACAAGAACTGGACGCTCGTTAGGCGGAAGCCTCTATCGTCCATCTGACCTGACCTGACCTGACCTACAATGGCATTTGCAGCATATGACATCTTAGAACGCTAGTATTTCGACCACCGCAGCAACTGCAAGGTTTTTCTTACAGGCACTGTTGACAGGATTGTAGGCGGCCACATGTAGTTCACCTGGATACTTCTTGTGATTTTTAGCTTCCGGAATTTATTAGCTGCAACGAGGCGCGCAGAGCCGCAGCTATGCACGCTTTTTGAAACAGGATCCAATTTTGCGCGAACTTCACCATACGTCTGTTGGACTGTCTTGGCTCATTCAGCGGTCCCAATTAATGGTAGGCACATGGAAAGAAACAAGAGCGGCGGTTGTAAGAGAAACCATAACAGGTTAACTATGATTTCTAGAGAGGCAGTTAAAAATAAAGTGCTTTAACGAGCGCCATACTAAGGCGGCGAATTTATCTAAAATTAATAACGTAAACTGTACCAAAACATACTACGCTGAACCCCGACCTCACGGAAAAAACTTCAGACGAGTAAACATTAGAAGCAGAGACAAAAATTTCTGCGGCTTAAGGATTGAGAAAAATGGGGCGGAAATGGCTGTGCAGAACAAGTTTTAACCGATGGTTAAGTTAAACAAAAACCGTAATTTGAATTATTCGCAATGGAATGGCGGTCATTGACTAACGCCAATTTATTTCTTTAAATTTGCGTTTTTGCTTAGCAAGCCGATGCAAAAGAAAAGATACTAATTGGCGAGCTGTGTACTTTGTAAAGAGGGAGAATGTCTAGAACGCTCTATATAGCCTAAAATTCCCGCAATAACTGGGTATGGCGTAACTGGCGGAGATGCAGACTTTCCAGGTATATATAGCACAACTGGACAAATAAGCATTAACCTTGCGCGAAAATATTAGAAATCTAGTAAGTAATGTTACACCTGCACGAACCTCCAGGAAAACTTATAATTAGCCCGTGGTCAGAAAGTCTCAGCCTTAACTGCACCACTTAGCGCCGTGGCGCATTATTTGGGACTACATTCGGGCGGTCGATAAATATGCACTTAAAACTTATGTTTGGTATAGATTGGTTATAATAAAGCCCTGTTAACCATTCCTACATTTTTCTTGATTCAGCTTGAATACACATTATATGAGTATGATTGAATGCATCATCATTAGCGCTGCCATTGTTCCGTTGATATTTCATGGGTACGTATTAAATCCGAGTGAGCCCAAAGAAAAGAGACCTTTATACCGCGCATAAGCCACCAATGATACTTTCTCTTCCCATTAATTGCAGGCTTCCTTTAGAGTGATTATACAAGGGGTGGTGCTATCAACTTCCAGCCACCCACGAGGTAGTTGCTTTATTTAGCAGCTCGTTAGGTTTATTACTACCTAGGTACGCACTAGGAAAGGAAGCCTCTCGAAATCTACGGCCGGACTAACCCTATATAGCTTACTATCCTACCAACTCACGACAGCCATACTTGCAGCTGGATGGTCGCCCTACGTAGTGCTCAGTAATTTACCTGTGACCATATCGTTTATCGCGGAACCTCTCGAATCTAAAATGCCGTGCCCCTTAGTTGCTTTTTACATCACCAGATGGTAGACCAGAGGTTGACAGCACATTCAGCGACTCTGCCTGCTCGCGACGGCGGTCCTTTAACCAGATTTCTGCCATTTTAGGCAAGCAGTAAGGGTCTTGTGAACGTACTGTTTGTCGCTGTATGTCCCGAACCTTACAGACGGCGCTGATCACCCGATTCGCACATCTACTGATCGTCAACCAGCCGCATACAACATATTCAGCGAGCATGCTTGCTCTTGATGGGATTCCCTGAAACTTAATCTTTGCCTTCGAGGTTACCATTGAATTTCCTGTTACCACATCGCCTGTCGCGGAATATCTCGAACCGAGCATAACGTGCACCTTGGTTGTTCCTCACATCAGCGGCTCGCGACCGACCGGAGCAACAGTAAACCATAAGGACAGCGTTTGGCAACAGGGGGACGAGGCAGCAAGAATAACCGTGACCTTGTGATTATCCCAAAGGTCAGGAGATGCATGTACCACGATTACGCGGTTACTGATATTTCCACTTCTTTTTGCCTCAACGCTTCGTTTAGCAAGGTCTCACAACGGGGGTTTTGATTTGAGCGCCCGGCCACCTACTAAGCATTGGCTTTCCGTTGCAGCTCCCTAAGTCTATTACGATCTACCTACGCAATGAGCAAAGCGGCCCTCGGAATCCACCACCGGACGCATACTACAGTTACCCCAGTGTTTGCCATGGATGACAAACGACTTAAGCCTCGTGTCGGTCACTCTAGGTCCATTGTCCGGCGCGTGCTACGCAGAAGAGATGGAGAACCTTTGAGTATGCTTGCTTCCTTGCCTGCAACACCACATACACATCATCTTCTGTTATCTGCGATATTCTTTAGCGTCACCACTGAGCTTGCGCTTGCTGGATCTCTTGCGTGACAAGAAACCGGTTGAGGTTGGCACTTCCTCGGAAGTTTTGCCGGTACGACCGGTTGCAACGATAGCCGCCACTGCTGCTGTCATAAACACTAAGCACCAATTGGAGTTCCGTGCATTTAGGATGACTCAGGACATGTCATTCACTAATAATACATAATACATAATTGTAGGCATCTTTTGCGACCTTCTGAGGATGGAAGCTTCAAGGATGTTCTCCTCCATGGTTATCTGGAGGCGAACATTACGGCTGTGCAGCTTAACCTCATCCTGTGATCTTTATCATCTCCATCGCTTTCCCTGCCTTGCGGGGACGATGCACGCCACCGTGCGGCCATTTTCCGAAAACTATCAAAACTGCCGAAGAGAAGGCAGCAAGGTCCTTGCTTACTAATGGAATAGGAGTTCAGTGCTCTTTTGATACACGAACGAAGTTGTGCATTAACGGCCAGCTCAGGTAGGCTTTACCAGCTTTCACTAGTTCGTCTAATTAACGCAATTGGCGTAGAGCTGTCTAAACCGATCATTCCTGGCCTCCGTAAGTGGGTAGGTCTCTAGTGCCTCATGTTAAAATCGCCAAGGTAAGGTTTATTCACAAGTGGTGCAGCAATTTTAGCGATTTACACTAACAGTGTGGACATATACCTAACATAAAACCGGTTGGACAAAGATGTAAGTTGACAAAATCCACAAAACGAGTACTTTTTAAGCACGCAAACACTATCGCAATAGTTATATCAACAAGCTTGGGTCGAAAATAAGCCAGACAAGTAAGACAACATGGAGTTGCGATACAAAGGGGTAGGATAAACATAACTCTAAATTTTAACCGTGTTGAATGAAACGATTCCCGTCTAGCTCACAAAGCATATGGGGTTAACAGCGGTCTTTTAGAACATTTGGTGAGTAGTGAAAGCAACATCCTTGCTGACCACTCAATCAACGAGGGTTTGTTGCTTAATAAAGCGCATCGAGAAACAACTACCAGTGACCTCAGACAAAGCGTACAATCCTTCTGATCAGTCCAAAGAAAACCAACCGGAGAATGGTACAGCTACTAGGGGGTATTACATGCATTTACTTTTCATTTTTATCGGTCCCTATCAAAGTTCTACGTTGTGATTAAACCAAACGGGGCGGAAACTGCAATTTACGGTTGTATACATAGCTCCTTACTCGGAGCAAATAACGCATTCGATCAAAATTTACATAGAAGAGTATAAAGGGGTCGCGCGAATTAGACGTTGGCATCTCAGACAACCTCGTGTTTGAGGATAACTTGAGTTTATGTAATAGTTCAGTTGAATCCATAGCCCGCACTGTTTATTGACCTTGATGGCCTTCGAACAATAATTCTAAAGCGCTGAACTAACGTGTATCACCGTGGTTTAAAGCCTTGTCCGCTATACAAATATGGTGGTGGTATCAAGATTTTTACGTGTGCTACCGCATAGCTATGATCGAAGTTGTTCACCGTTGTGTCTCGGCATTTCAAGACATATACCATCTATTTACTTAAGTTGAGCACGCGGTGTGGAGACCATTTTGGGCCGGAGTACAAGGGTAATCTACGGCTTTTTGAAAACTCAAGAACATGCTTTGACCGGGATATATTATGGGACAAGAAAACATCAAGATACTTTACGGAATTTAAACGGTGGATGCTTTGATCACTCACAGCCAAAGGTGGAGAGGTGTATAACACGATTTACAGCACATAGAAATTGCTGCTATGGGAAAAATGCACGTCAAGGTGTATTTTTCAACCATCCGCAATGGACTAGAAACCAGTAAGTGCGCCTTATATTACACTTTAGCAGTAGTAAGTGAGGCTATAGAATTAGCACTGTCGCTTTCAAAGGCAATATGACCCATTTTATCCACTAACTAAATAAATCGTTTATTATGGAATGCTTCGAGGCCCACCAAAATCAAGCATGATCTACAATATACACGGCGAACCTCCAGGCTATTTTTATACACCAGCACAGTGTGGAACTTGGTGGTTGCACCAAGGGCGAAGGCCTGCATGCATTTCGTTACCAGTACCGTTAAACCAGTACCTTTATTGTTTTTTATTATCGCAGATTCAGTGTTGCATTAATGGAACCATCAATGGAACCACCTTTTTAAATGTGACGCATGCTTAAACTCGAGAATGCCAGCGTCGCGGTGGCTCATTCCACCTAGATGGTGGGAGAATAAAAAATTCGGTGGCTTTAGTTTCCTTCCAGGAAAATAAAGGCATAGATTGAAGCAACAGTCCGCTACCTAAGTTAACACCACGTTGCAAATTAAAGCCCCACAAAGCCACTGCTAAATCTATGTCATAACCCTACTTAACCAAGTTTTACAAGACTACACAAAAGCCAATCTGCTGGTATTGGCCTTACTTGGACTATCCGGAGCACCAGTTAGCGCCGCAACTTGCGTAAGGGAACAAAGCGGAAAATGGGAAGGTCAGACGCAAAATCAGCTGACTGTATTTTAGCAGCCCAGTCCGTTTCCCAGAACTTGAAACTCCAAAATATTAGTCCTGTTGCATTGCTGCGTACTGCGTGGACACCGAATCTCACCCCATCACCCAGGTTAGAATTAGAATATTTGCCGCCATGAAACATGGAAAACGAACACCATAGACAACCAGCGATTTTAAGGTAACAGCTTTTTCACGGCATAAGGTCATAGTCATGACCTATGCTGTCAAACATACTTCGCTGCCGGGAATAACCCGGCACAATCGGTTACTTCAATAAAGTGGTTAGTAGTACCTTGTGGTATATCCCTTATGAGCCCGCTACAGTCGGTCTCGACCACCAGACGCATGAGTTCGTTTGCATGCGTGAAAACTTGCGTGGAGTAGCTTCGAGATTATACTCCATGGAGCGCCACTTGGTCAGTGAAAGGACAACTGCCACCAGTCTTGGGCTTTTGCCATTGAACTCAATCGATGAGCTGCTTACGCTGAAATGCGATTGCAGAAAGGCGAATACATGGAGAACTTGGTAAGGACAGAATGCATATATCATTTTTCAGCCGGAAGATTTCTGGCAACTGGGACAAAAATGCTTGGCAGGATCCGTCAGGAACGTACTGCTATCGGTACTGAGCATCACACTTGAAAGTATCACAAAATGGTGAAGTGTTCGCGCAAATCAACAAATTACACGCAGGCGATTGGTCCGTGCTATTATTGGTAAACCTTAAAATGGCTAGTCAAACTACCTCCTCTCAGCTCTAGCTAGGTGGTTTGGATGCAACCACTTTCTAGCTTATATTTCGGCCGCAGTATTACAGGATATAGTAAGGTTTCGTCTAGCAAGCGTTTTCCGTATAAAAGCTACAAACGACGGATTAAGAGCACTGTAACGTGGCCGACTTGACTCACCAAAAAATAGAGCCACTGCATTCTGGATATCTGGATAAAACTTACCAACCCACGGACACTACGCTTCTACCAGCACATTGCTGACGATATCAATCATTCAAGACTGGAGCAGCGCAACTATTAGCACAAACCACACAGCTACACATATATACACCAAGATTTGCATACTTACCCTCCTACACACATACACCGTTATGGCAAAATTGTCGGATTTTTTGCAACCTTGATCGCGCATTGTTATGTCAAAATGCTTATGCCTGCAAAGGCGATTCGCATTATTAGGAATAAAAGCTTCATTTATTTAGTTACTGCTAGCGATAATGACGATCGCCTTCGCAGGTAAAGTGAACTGGCGTGTTCAAGCAAAGCAATGTATTGCAGGCACGCGATTGGCCCGTGCCAGTATCGGTAAACCTTGGACTTGCATAGAACCACAGCTTTTGACGTGGTAATACGTAATAAATTTGCCGGAGGCGCTGACAGCCTGCTCTCTGATAAAATACGCTGTTGGATAGAGCGAAGCAAAGGGGGAGAGGATTATTCACCGAAATCGCATGGTGCCCCCGGGCAAATAACAGAAGCGCTGAATTTGTGATCTGTTATTACAATGTCCTTGGTTCTTTATATCGTTCTTTTTCGGTATGCATGGGATGTTTGTATGAAATGGAGAGGTACTTCTTTTTAAAGCTACCTAAATCTGCTTCGAGCGTGTTCGAAGCTTAGGTACAACGACTGCAGGTAGCCTCGCATTTACGTTCAGTGACAACCTACCTCCCACCCCGACGCGTTCATGCTAAAAGCGGCGTGTGTATAATGTACGTTAAAGGATTAGGGCGTTGTAGTGCGATAGTGACGGATGTAGCTTCCGAGCTTGCTACTTTGACACCTGTTACTAATATAGGGTGCCCAGAAGTGTGTACGTGAGCACCACTGCAAGGATAGTGGGACTGCCTTAAAAGTACCGGAAAATCTTTAACTGTGAATTAACTGAACGAGGAACCATGATGTTTAACGGGTAAAATAGCAGGTAGTTTATATGTCCCGTAGGGCGCTTAGGGTGAGAAAGGATAGATTAAGGGATAATGGAGTCGTCGGCTCAGGCGGTTATAGATTTAACTGCACTGCCTTATCAATGGAGTTCGCAGTTAATATGTGCGCACACAAAGCGATAATGAGAGTGGTTATAGCTCGCGTAATACGCGAGAAAAAATAAAACATGGCTGGGACAACGCCTACTCGTGTGCGCCTATCTCGGGTCGACGGGATACAGAAATCCAGCTTCTACAGTAGCAGAGTTTAGCAGATTGTGTTAAAAGGGTTGGAGTACCTCATCTTCGGGCAGGGTGTTAGCCTTGCCCACCGTCTGTTGTGCATTATTGCCAGCATCTGGTGGTCCTGGGCTATAGCAGGTAGTGTAAACTTGACAGAGTATCGTCAAAGCGTATTCGAAAAGGGATAGTGTGGGTCCATTAGTTACATATTCCGGGTGGGCATTCCAAGCCTGTGACGGATAAAGGGAGAAAACGTTTTGCCGACATTCCAGTCGGCTGTACTGCGTGACCAGCTTAACCTGTTGACCTCTTAGCGAAGGGATTTGACTGAGTATTAGAAGGGAATAGCATAAGTGGTTGGGGTTTCGCAGGATCTGGTACACCATCATGAGATCACCTCTTAGACGCCGATAACATCCACTGTATATTTTGGGGGTCTTCAGCCTGAGTGGGTAGGGGAGGCTGGTCAAGCGTCTGACGCTCTTCGTTGCCATGCGTAGTGCAGTATCGAGCGCGATGGGATGATGCTTGAGCCGGGGTTGCCACGGTTGAATAGCTTATTCCGCGTGCGACCTCACGTACTCACTAAGAATTTTTAGATGGAATGAAGGGTCAAATTTCCCAAAAGCTCTGCGAAGAAGGCCAAGGTACTGGTTTTGCTTTCTTAGATGCCTTTTCAGTCTGCCTCAAACAACCGAGGTCAGCTTGAACTAGCACGTCGAGATCAAACTCCTAAGAAACCCGCAGCAGAATTCTTGGTCCTAGGCGGTACGTGCGCATGCTCTTGTGCCGTATGCAAAGAATTGGTAAGTGGTGACATTGAAAGGTAGAATGTGTGCGATGGATTATGTGTACGCCTTGTCCAGCTCCTCCTGTAACTTTGTGTGATCCTCCGTGGCAGCTGTAGTACGCAATACCTTTAGATCATCAGCAAGTAGCAAATAGTTAGAAGATAGCACGCTCGCATGATCATTTAGGAAAACCAGGAACAGACGGGTTCCAAGAACGGGTCCAGAGGTACGCCGCACTGAACCTCCATGGATTCCAATAGGTTGCTTCGAACCCTTACATTCAGGTAAGGTTGCACAGGAAAGCCTCCTATCCAGCCCACAACAGGAGGGCCGATTCCAAATTTCTGGAGTTTGTGGAGAAGAATGGGATGGCCTAGACGTTTGAATGCCCACGATAAATCCAGTTAGACCGCGTCAACACCTACGCCAACGTCCACAGATTTTTCCAGCTTGCACGAGCACTCAACAGGTTAATGGTACAGGACCGATTTTGTCAAAAGCCATGCTGTCCCGGAACCAGCATTTTGTTGTTCTCCATAAACCCCCTTAAATTTTCAGCTACAATGTGCCACGTAAAGTTAGAGACCACAGGAAGCAGTGCTATTGAGCGAAAATTGGTTATTTCGGCACGGCTGCCACTTTGTATGTTTGCGTGAAGGTTCCGTTTTTCCACGTCGGGGGACGTGCATCTCGTTCAGACATTCTCGAAAGAAAGGGGCTAGTGACGCCGCCAAACTCATGACATCAAATTTCAACGCAGTCGGGCGGTTGCCGACCGCACCCCGGGGAGCTGAACTAGCGCAGCGACATCAGCCTCTTCAACACAGATGCAGAGTTAAACGATCTGTGCATAAACCCTGATGGTGGCATTATCTACTTAGGCAGACTGTATGATGATTGCATGCTTTGGCAGGTACAGCTAAATCGTTGTCCAAGAACTTTGGCCGCTTCTTGTGCGGACTGTGCTAACCCGCATGCTATGTGCAAAGCAGGGGTACCACGCTTAACACGGCGCAAGTTGTTTACGTGTCTTTATAGCAGTTTTGGATTGGAGCAAAGCTTTTCCTCTAGAGGTTGTTGGTTTTTCAGTTTATCCACCTGGACGAGTTTGACCCAGTGGTTCCTTTGTATTGGGTAAAAGTCCAAGGTATCGTCTTTCGGGGAAGAATATCTAGGTGCGCCGTGACAAGTCCCTTAATGCTATGAGTTTACGTGTCCCACTCCTTACGTGAGACCATCCTTTTAGGCCGGTAGCGTTTGGTTGCAGATGTACTTGCCAAGAGCTTGTTAAATATGTTGGCGAATACTCCGCAGGCCACCACAGTGATCAATTCGGTTAAGTACGAATAGCTTGTTTCATCAATAAGGTCGGACAGGACGTCATAGTTGCAAACGATATGACACCACTCGGCATGCAGTTTAGAATAACCCGCGTAGCGAATGTATACACAATAGCGTTGCGTGATCACTGCTGCCCCGAGAAGTATGGGTCATCACGCTCTCGTCCATCGGTTCTTCATTAGTGAATATTCGGTCCAATGGCCTGTTAGTTCCCCTGAATCTGGTGAACGTAGTGACGTGGATCTAAAGCTGGAAGACGGAAACCAGATCATGCAGTTCTACTTCGAACTGCTCCCCTGATGTGGCCTGGGCTTCTACAGCATGTAAGTTTAAGGCGCGTGTGACTAGAATGTGCCTGTACTTGCTGTTTGCCACTTGCTTCAACGCAGCCACCAGGTCGCAATCCGTCTCAAGCGTAGATGATGGTGGGCGGTAAACAACAACCAATCGGCGTAGCTTGTTCCCTCTTACCCTGAAATTGCACCAAATGGAGACTGATACGTCGCTTTCCGAAGCTTTTATGAGTTCGAATTGCAGGTTGTTACGAAAGTAGTTGGCTCCCCCACCACTTTTGATGGCTCGAGCCTTCCATACAAAGTACATGCCTGTTAGCGCAATTTCGGCATCCATCAGCCAAAAGCGCAACCATGTTTCCATGACAGCGATGAGGTCCCAAGCTGTTGATGCGTGTCGAAGTCTTAATGCAGCTAATTTGCTGAGTAGACCTTGGGCATTTGTGTATATTCCTGAGCGCTTCACGGAGACCAATATTGTGGTTGGTTGGATGGATGAGCAAATGAGTTTACGCCGATCAATTAAGGGTTGTCGACTAATGGTTGTTTGGCAGGGTTCCAGGCCTTCGAGCCAAGGTTGATATATAGGCAAGTGTCTGCTGCCCCGGATCCAGGGGTTTGCTCGTGCTCTGCTGTGTCCCTCCAGATATTATGGCTATTGTTAACACCGTCCCCTAGACGAATCCTGCAGTTGGCGCATTCCTTGAGAGTTGTGTCTCCACTGAATTGTCATTAGAAGGTGCTGGTGTTCCTGTTGCTTTCAGATGAATGTCTGCTGGCCATCTGTTATGGAACATAGTCGATTTTTCTAGAGGGGTTTATGCCGTTAGTTCTTATTGCAACGCACGTTTTTACAGCCAGGACTGCACCCCTTATGGATTGTTGATTCGATGATCCCAGTCAACTTGGTGGCCACGACGTTTTCGTGAGAAGGAGCCTCTCGGATGTAATGCCGTTGCTGGCGTTCGTGCATCTGAGCATCCTCAGAAGAGGAATCTGTAAGCTCAGGAACACCGTGGGAAATCATTCTTCTCTTATCTTGCCATTTTCTGTACCTTTCTCTGTTAGTGGTATCCGCTGAACATTCAATCCACGGGATTTCAGGTAGTAAGCGCACTCCAAGAGTCGTTGCAGAGGCATTCGCAGACAGCAGAGTGGCCTCTGGCTCGTCCGCCGAGTTCCGTGTTAGCCGAAGTAACCGGGATTCAATGTAGTGAACCAAGTTTACTTGAAGCGCGATTATTTTAAAATCGTGGGCTTAGCATGGACACCGATTGATGTACAGATAAAACCCCGAGTTCGATCGGCCGTTAACCTACGCTTAATCGTACTGGATCTAGTTTAGGGGACTTTGTGCATACACGGTTTAAAGCAACATGGATGTGCCTGGTGGATACTGGTTTGGAATTTGGAGCCTTCGCAACCGGTGTTTTTGGTGAATATATGAAGAACATTGCTGGGGGTCATCTGTGTTACGAAAATTTAGTTTTCTCTAGTCCTAGCGCAAAGGTTACCGGTACTTTTTCCAGTGTTTGCTTGGCGGCAACCGACGCGTAAGTTGCCTACGTTTTCACTATGACTGGTTGGCTGTAGCTTACGGTCTCCTGTGTAACGAACGGACTACTAGGTGCAACACACTATACATAAGTTGAGGTGGGCGCGCTGCGGACAATATTTTACTTATAGGAGGGAGAATGAATACTGCTGGAGGTTGCGTCGTCGTGGTAAGTTTGGGACGCCTGGCTTGCTTCTTCGGCCTGACTAGGGAATTCGGGGTGTTGTTTTCACATACAAGTGCAGGTCCGTTTCTTCCTATGGGTGTAAACCTTGTGCTGACCGGTTGCTCAACCGCTTCTGTTAGTCTTTCACCACTCTACGGCAGCACAGCTAGACACCTACTAACCGGGATAGGAGCACCTACTTAGCAGAATAAAAACGCCTCTGTCGTGTAAGTGAACCCTTTTGTTTTCATCGGCCCCGTCCAAAGTTGTTATGGTGAGAGAATTTCAAACACATGGTACGCGCTGGACAATCTTTTACCAAGTTAGCACGTGATTTGCATTTGCAATTCAAACGAGACATGTTCGCAGTAGGCTTGCTGAAGTAAGGTCACGCGTTTGCCACTTCCGCTTCCCTCGGCAAGGTAAGTGTAAGGCAGCGTGGCGCGCTGGCTGTCATCAGTCTACCCTTGTACACCCACTTTTAAACGTTGGTCGGTTGTTCAATCGACTATAGGTCAGGTTGCTTTAGGACCCGGTGAACGAAACTACGCGGCGGGGAAAACCGCGCAAAAGCACATATTCCTTCACGGACACATTGAGAAACACTGAGTTGGAGTAAGCTTAGGCTTCTCGGACAGCCTCCAGCATTCTGCACCGGATGGGACCTTAGGGAAGGGCAAATGGACAAAAAGTGAATGACTTATTCACCTGTGTTCCATCGCGATTGAAGATCTAAGCAGTTAGCGATGGTTAAAACTTTACTGGTATAATATAAGTCCACGTATGATAGGTCCTTGTGTAGCGATAGTAAATCTGGTTCGAATGAGCGTGCGGTGACTACCCTGCGCGAAGATAGAGAGAAGTTAAAGTGAATTATTATAAAATGAAACGAGAGTACGCACATCAAGCGTGTAATTCCAAGCACAAGGCTGCTACCATATTTTGCTGTACGCCCGAATTTCGTCCCAGTTATTACAAAATTCCGGCGCTCAGAAGGAAGCGCCTATTTTCGTAGACAAACGTAATTTGGCGTGCCGAAGACGGCGTTCGTATGTACACCTATATTGTTAGGTCAAAGGTGTTACAAGTAAAAAAATTGCTGTCTACGTATAAAGAAGGCTGAAGCAAGATTTTCTGTGGCCGCTTTGGTCGCATTAGAAACTAAATTCGGCCGAACACAAACGCTCGAAATTTGCGTTATCGGGGCTGTTTCCGGGCGCTTATTGAGCGTTCGTGCCTCTGGGAATATAAAAGCTTTAGATGATACGGGGCCACATAAACCACTAGGAATATGTGGTTCCGTAGAATTAAGCCTGTAGGTGGTGGCAAAGGATATCCCAGAATGGCAGGTGCAAGGTCTGCCTGGGATATCTAGGCGACCGTTAGGATCACTTGACAAGTTAGGGCATGGAAACGCCTCTGTTTAGTCAATAAACATAAACACATAAATATTTATTATGGAAAAAGTGAGGCGCGTCGTCATGGCATGAACAAACTAGTGTCATATTGTATATTACAGCAAAACGAAGATGTCCAATAGTAAGGGTAATGCAGATGGAGTCAGTAGTGTCGGCCAACATCGCCCAACCGTTGAATGAGGTTGATCCTCGCAGCTTGCGAGATAAATATATAAATGGTGATTCTCGACGATGCATGGTAGGCTAAAGGAGGCCTGCAAAAATAAGTGCACTTGTACAGTCTTTTCCTGACAATGGTAACAGCGCTAAGAGGAGATTGCTCAGTCGTACAGTGTTGAAACTGCACAAACAGCACGTAAGTAAAAATAAAGAAATGCCGTGGCTGTGAGTTCAGGCGCGTTCGTATGAGCATAGTCGGTCTGCCATAGATTGCGGTAACAATTCAGCCACGAACAGCTCAAGTACTAGAGCAGTTCAATTAGAAAAGAACTAGTGAAGAACAGGAGCAACGGTACTTAAATGCCACGCTTGATTTATGTTAGTGCAGCTTAAAGTGGAACGGGTAATGCGCAGAAAGGGATGTGGCGACGAAATATGCAGATAAGCAAGTGTCAGTGCTTATGAAGCATGGTGGTAGGTTGTCCTAGTCAGCATGCCAGTGTGAAGCAATGGGGTGCGAAGTTATTAGGTAACAAGTTACATCCGCCACGTCGCAGTGTTGCTAACCTGACATTTGTGGCTTTTTATAGTAAGAACGCTGGCCAGGCGAAAACCCACCACTTTCTGGAACACTGACATCCATCAATCCAGAAGACGAATTGTAACTGGAAATGTCAGTTACTGACCGATTATTGTTTCTGTCAGTCACAGTCAGCAGACATCCATAATTATCGCCGGCTGATGCATGATGGGCTAGGGACTGCTTCATCCATGCGTCCTGGCAACGCTTGACGGAATGGCACTGCCCATTCGGCCGGTAAGCCATGAAATGAACATTTATGGAGTGTTATGTATTGGTCCTTTGTAGACCCGCGAAAGGTCACCGGGGCGAATGCAAAATAATATGAGGTTGATGTATATACTTCAATTGTATATTATTGGAGCACGGAGGATGGTGAAACCCAATTGTTCAGGCCAAAAGTGTAGCAAGTTCCAGCGTAAGGAAACAGTCTTCCTCTCAAGGCAAGTTATATTGCTTGGGAACGCTGGCATCCACGGTCAAATGGACGGTAAAAGTAGAGTAAGCTACTCCAGCTGTGTGGTAAGTGAAAATTATGTGTACAATAATGCAGTTGGCCGGACTCATTTGTTCAGGTCATAACAAAGGTTAGCATTGTGTTGGGATATTTCCAACTTGGCACGTAGCATTGGCAGAAACATTTGCCCATTGAAGTCAGGCGTAATGGTCTAGTTGACCTTAAAGTTCAACGAGAGAGAACCGAATAAGAAGTATGAGAAGAAGAGACCCTGAACCCGACTATTAAGTCCACGCGTGAATGGTATCCATCCAGGATAACGGATAAGTGCCTTTCCAACCGGTAAGTAATAAAACGGGAAAATTTATCCAACCATTTCCAGTTAAATGAATATTGTGCTTCACTGATGTATTGAGGACAAAGCGATATACCTTTCTTCGGTTGCTGGCCAAGGATTCGGTGGGAATCTCTGAGAAAGCGGCAACGAATTAGAATAGTAACACAACAAAACAACAAGGATGCATCCGGAACTCAATGAAAGCTAGGCTTAATTGCAAGGGTGCTTGTACTGATAAACTTCACATTATAACTAGCACTAAAAATTAAATATCTCAAGCACACGTGTTCCAAAACAAAAGCGTTGGGTTAGCCGAACCGCGGGCAGTGATGTCTCACTAGACTGCGTAGTCGGAATGCAAGGTACAGATTCCGCGCGCTTACATACGTTGGTTGATCGAAACTGTCGTTTACTTAGGTTTAGAAGACCAATGGTGAGGTCAGCAAAGATCGGCAATTTAGGAATGAAAGTAGCTATACCAATAATGCAGGCGCAATTCCAGCAAGGCACTGCACAGCAGTAACTTTCCAGTTAGAAGAGCAAGCATACACCTCGATAAAGATAGGGCAGGGTAGGGCTGAAAAGGCTTCACTAATAAAGATGGGAAAGTCAAGGGGGATTTCGAGGTCAAGTGAACAAACCGTTAGGACAGCTGAGCCAAGAGGGGTAACGTCACAGAAGGTTGAGTAAATTCGGATAGCAGGAGGCCGATTAGGCGGGGAAGGGTTAGTCGGCGGTTTGAGCTTAGGACGGTGCAATGAAATTGGGAAAAAGACTGTAACAAATTGGTGAATAAGTCTAGCAATATCATGGGTTAATGGAAATATAGTCTTGTCTGAAGCGCCTATACCTGGGTAGCATAGTAGCCAGCGGAGAGAAATAGACTTTGCAGGTGAGAATAGATCACGGCAGGGCAGTGGCAGCAGGCACTCCGGTAGAAGAAGGAATGACAAAAGGAAGCGCGATAGAAAAAGTTAAGATCGGGACGAGGTTTTATTGAGAAAGACTAGAAAATCCATTTGGTTATCCATGTTACGTGAACTGTCTACTAGGGCAACCCAATCAGCAGAGGTAACCTCTCTTAGTTCCTAATTGATTTCGGATGGCAGGAGGCCGAGCAAGCGAGAATGGATTATTTGGGGCGTTGGCTTCGGACGTACCATAAAGGTAAGAAACCAGGCTATAACAATAATGTGTGAACAAATCTAGCAGCCTCACGAATTAAGGAATAAATAGCATTGTCTGCGAAGCCTATACCACTTATGTCTAGGTAGCATAGGGACACTCAGAGAGAAATAGTTATCAGATGAGACTAGGTCACGGCAGAGCTTGGTAAAATGGCCTTTTGAGGGAAGGAGGAATGAAAACGGCAAGTGCTATAAGAAAGGTTAGTGTCTGGATGAGAAGGGTTTATTGCTAGAAGGGAACAGCCCACGAGACTGTCCAGGTAAGGTTGACGGATCCGTTATGTCAGCCGCACATAGGGTGGTGACGTCGTAGAAGTCTGAGTGACTTCGGACAGCAAGAAGTCGATCAGGCAAAACAGGATTACATGTTGCTTTGGATTAAGAAGTCGATACAGGTGTGAAAATGACAACAACCGTAAAGGATGAAACAAGTTAGCAGGGTCTTTAGGTAAGGGGCACTTAGCGTTGAGGCTGCGAGCCTATACCGCTGGTCTCGGTAGCATGGGAGCAAGCAAAGAGCAAAAGACTGGGCTAGTGTGACTGGTTTATTGCAGGGCAGTGAGAGCTGGCCGTCCGATTGAAAAGAAAGGAAAACAGTGTGCATGATAAGAGAAGGTTAGGGTCCGAATGAGTAGTGTTTATTGATAAAGGGTGCAAAAGCCCCCCGAGGCTCCCCTGGCAAGTAAACAGAAGTTTGCGTGAACCCAACCAAGTGAGGTAATGTCCCAGAATTCCGGGTGAATTCAGCCAGCCCGAGGCCGATCGGACGAGGCAGAATTGGTCAGCACGTTGGGATTCGGAAAGGCATGGAAGCAAGCTTTATCTCTTTGAGCCTGTTTTATATATCCAGCAGTATAAAACAACACTAGCAATGAGCTAGGGAAGCCCGTCGCTAATAGCAAAGCAATCCGTGTCCGATAACTTAAAAGAGCACTTCGAGGCGGGAAATTCATTTGGCTCGGCTTTGCTGAGGCACTAAAGACCCTGATTCTAGGGGGTTGTGATTGCTCGAATATGAGAGAGTATTGCGCTTCAAGTGTTGCTAAACACCCTTTTACGCATCACTGCCATTTTTCGAGTTATTTCTCCACTTGTTAAGTGTGATGGGGGTGCCAGCTGTGTTCATCAAATTGGCAATAATAAATAGGACCATGATTCTGAATCACCTAGTGGCACGGCGGTACATCTACTTTAGTATCGAAGGGGTTACAGTACAAACTACTTGCAGTAGGTTGCCGTTTCGGTTGCTTTGAAAGCACGAATAACTTTAAACCATCAGGACAGTGTCCACACGCAGCTAGCAAGGCGCAGCAAGCACATTACTGTCTCAAGCGAGCGCTATGCAACACAAAGCTAAGGTACTCCCTCCCATACCTAAGGCAAGGTTACGGCCTCAATTAGAATACTGTGTTCAGTCTTGGGAACCGTATCACTGAAGGATACTGCTTGCATAGAAAAAGTCAAAAGATTAGCTACATGGATGACTTAGGACCAGCCTGGGAAGTGGTATGGTGCGCGCCATAGGAGCTTAGCGTATTTCACTTCGAACGGCGCGGAGTGAGGGGCCGCACGATAGGAATGTACAGAAGTACCTAGGTCGTCTTTGTTGTCAGGACTTCTGACCTGTTTAAACCAGCCATCTCCGGCCAAATGCATGGATTTAAGCTTAGTCAATAGAGGCCCAGGCTAGCAATCCAAATACAGTCAAGTCAAAATAAGCTTTATGAACCTTAATGGGTTCATTTGCAGCATTTACCCCGCCACTGTGGACACCTGGATGATACAATCAATATACATGCTTGGGGAGAACAAGGGGAAATAAACACAACTATTACCCAAACCACCGCTCGCGCAGCATGTTGGTGATTTCCGCTGGGTCAATAAAGAACGTTGAGCGGTATGGCAAACCGGTATTACGATTCGAAGGTCATCTGAAAAGAAAATGCTTACTTGCTAACGAGTAGAAAGCAAAAGTTTTGGTTAGACCATTCTGCAGTGGATGAAAATGCGCAGTTGTTAACTTCGAAGCAAAATCATCACAGGCAACAAGACGTCCAGAAATAAACAAAGCAGGCAACGAATCTGTGGTCAAGCCACTTCGTCTAGAAATGTGTTTAAAATCTCGTGTCAATACGATGTTGACATTTTTACGTAGTTTAGGGGATAGGAGAGGGATGTGGTATAATCAATGGAGGATAACGCGCGGTCATAAATGGGAATATTAAAGTACGAGGTACTATAAGCCACTTTAGTTTGAAGACGTAAAAGGAATATTTTCTAACTGGGAAGAGCTTAACCGACCTGCGTGGACAAAGAGAGGTGCTGGGACAAAGAACGACGAGCTACCTGCCCGTGAAAGTGCTGCCTACGGGATTATCCTTCACAGTACATTATCGCTAAAATCTTTGCGAACCGTGTAGTTCATATTGGGACAAATTCCCATCGCCCATGATTAGAAACACGGCCGCAAAAGTCAGCAACAGGGCCTGGACGTGTTGATTAGCTATTTTTCTAGTGGTTATAATTTTGGTTCTGATCGCCGGACCGCATAGAGTATGATTCAGCGAAGCACACAAATTGCTGTTGTTTTCACTTTATGCGTCTTGCAAAAGCAGGGGAACAAAAACAAATATCCAATTACTGGAGGGTTGGTTTCATTTTTAGTACAAGCGACAGGATACCCGTTAGGTGAGAGCATATTTCCTCCTAGGTTGCACCTCTAGCATCCGGCGATCGTGCATGCATATTTAATCGATGCGCTATTTCAAGGCACCAACAGCTTGCCGTCGACTTTCTTCCCAATATTTGGCGGGCGGACTTTAGCGCCATGTGAGCAACGGCTTTAGTTCTAAACTTTGAGATCTCGATGGCCGACTCCCTCCAGTTAGCCTGGGATAAAGTTAAAGCGTACCTTTCGGAGGCTACCACTTTCTATAGTCCACTCATGAGGAAAAGTGGGTTACGAGCACAGCTTCCCTGGTAAGATACCACAGGCTAGTACCCGCTGAAGGAATGGTCTCTATGCTGGCGAACCCCCAACGCAACTCCGGGAGAAAATAGCTATGGTAGTTAACGACAGCTTAGAAATAAGCTGGAGCAACGTTACAGGTCTGTTCGTTACCAGTACGATCAGGGTTTAGCGGACTCGGCCGCGGCTAATCCCAAGAAGTTTCCTGCTTACTTCAAAAGACGCAGCTGGACAAAAGTGTCTATACCGGCGTTAATGCGAGCAGACAGGACCCGTGCGCAAACTGACTATGACAAGGCTTGTATACTTAGTGATTAGTGTAATGGAGTCTTTGGGCGGGAGACCTATTAACCATTGGTTGAATGGGTTTCAAGCGTTGAAAAGGATGCTAGCCTACCTGAATTTAGCAAAACGGAGACTCAGGCCTTCTAGCTACTGAAAGGCAGTAATCCTCTGAAGCTTCCGGACATACTTCAATCCTTCCGAAGCTGTTTTACATGAATTTGCCACTGAGCTGATTGGTCTTCTCACATGTGTGTTTTCAATGTCGGTTGACAGCTGTGTCCTAACTTTGAAGTCGAAGAATAATAATCTGTCCGCTTTTTTAGAGAGATGACAGCGCTCTGCCCGCGGACTACCGGTCTGTCCGTTTGACAAGAGTAATAGTCAAGTTGTTTGAAAAGCTGAACAGGGACTCAGTGGAGAACCATCTGACTAGGTTCAATTCTCTCAAGGTTGCGCAGAATGGATTCCGCAAGGGGGTCACATGACAGACTAACAAACTTGTAGTTCGTGATAGCTGGGCTGAAGCGGTAGACAGTGTCCACTCTGTGGATGTGCTGTCCGTGAAAGTCTCGAAAGCTGTTGATACTGTTCCTCAGCTCTGGCTCTCAGTGACGTTGCGATCTTACGGTATATCACACTCTTCATTGGTTGGCTGCTTTCCTTGAGGAGAGGGTACAGCGCGTACGTGTGCGGCGTAGCATTTCTCTCAAGCAAACTGTCCCCAGTGGCGTCACGCAGGGCTCGGTATTAGGGCCATTGTTGTTCGCGATTTATGTAAATGCTTTGCCGAGGGAGCTAGGAGTAGCATCACTAATGTTCGCTGACGACCTGAAGCTCTGGAATTTTGTGGATATCCCCGGGGGTCCTGAGGCAATTCAGCATGCTTTGGATAGGCACTGGGAATGGTCTACCTTATAGTTGATGCCCATAAATAGGGCCAAGTGCTCTGTTCTCCGAATCGGAGCTGCTAATCCTCCCACTCGATAACTCCTCAGCTGTGCTGAACTTCTTGTGGTCACTCAACAGGTTGGTTTAGGGGTCGTAAAAGTCCCGTTAATGCATTCTGGCAACATTTGGAAAATGGCTGATAGTCGGGGGTTCGCATTATGTGGTTCATCCGCCGGTCTTTCGGAATTCTAACGGGCGATGGGTTTGTGAAGCCATTCACGGCATTGGTCCGACACTCTAGGATATTGTATCCAGGCTTGTCCATCATGCCTTAGCCGTGAAAAAATGGACTTAGAGGAGGTGTTACGAGTTTGCACTCGGTTAGGGCAGGGTATGTGGGGACAGGCGCATCCTGAACGCTTGCTCAGTTTGGGGGTGTACTCCATGCAGTACCGAAGGGTAAGAGAGGACCAGATTCTCACTTATCGTATTTAGACGGCTAAGATCGGCCCGGAATTCTCATGGCTATTTAGACCCGCTGCGCTATATAGTCGCAGCAGTCACCCACTGAAACTGCATAAATCACGGTCTGATAGGATTAGGACGGAAACTCGTCTGCGGCATCTAGTTATAGATCGGTGGAATTCATTACCAGATCACATGGTAAGGGAAGCTACTTTTAAGGGGCTTGCGAGCAAAATCGATGCTCTAGGGTGGCAACACCAAATCCTTCCTTTTTCTTAAATGACTCACATTGACTTTTTAGTTCTGTTTTGATGACTTAAACATCGTGTATGCTACTAGCTAAGATTTTTCCACTTTTGTTTTTACCTTTGGAGTTTACTTTTTGCTCTATCTTACCTCATTTAACAGGCCAAGCGGGGGCTGCTAGGGCAGGATACATAGGCATTAATAGGTTGGAATGGGTGTGATGCTTTCTTTCTTTTAGACTTATCAGTATTCCAACGGCTGCCAACTTGTTCAACTACCTTCTGAAGAAGGAACAATCACGGGGCCATCCTATGGTTCCAGTCACGCTTGAACTTGTCCTTGGAACCTATCCTGACACGAAGTAACCCGCTACACTTTAATGGTGCAGCCTAAACAATTTCATAGATTTTAATTCAAAAATAACACACCAACCACGACAACTTTAAATGCATAATTTAAGTAAGTTTCTAGGCCGTAGGCTGGAAGAGTTTTAAAACACTCTACAGTAGCTTTTTGGTGAGTTAGGTTCGCGGTGTGCGACATTTTGAAGTTTGTGTGCTGCGTTTCTGCCATGTCATTCAATGCCACAGGTGTTTCAAACTTAATGCTGTTACTGTCACAGGATTGAAAACGGCATGTGCTAAGCTATCCTGCAGGTAAGTTATTGTGTTTGTTGGTTATTTTTGCATTGGAAATAATCAGCTACACGAATTAGGGCTAGTATGATTTTAGCACAAGTATAGCCATAACGTTGGTTTTGGCTCCATGATAAGTTTCTCATAATACACTTTTGACCAATACTGTGAATGAATGATAGAATCAGATCTTATCTCCATCTGCGACCTTTACCCACTATTTCACCTTACCCGTATTCTTGGCTTTCTAGATCTGTGAAACTGACGCCGCTTTAGCGAGTTCCTAGGCACTCTGTTTACACCCCAAAAACTAATAGATCGTTGCATCCTATTTAGTAGCTTATTGCTCTTTCTTTTTCACTTATTCTTCTACGATAATTCTATGCTATCAGTACAGCACTTGTGTAGAAGCTACTTTAGAACAGGGTGTGATGCGGTCTTTGTTTTAGGTCCATCAGTATTTCAAAGTTCGCCAACTCCTGGTTCAACGACCCGCCGAAGAAGGAACACTCACGGGATCTATCCTATCTTTCCAGTCCCGCTTGAACTTGAACAAATTGTTCCGGGCCCGTAGCCTAGAGGTAGCGAGCTTGTCTCCTTATCTCGCGGCGCGTGTTCCAGACGGCATAGGGGCAGAGCGACCCTCGCAGTATCCTTAGCTCGCATGCGACCGCTGGTGGTAGCGCTGCAGCGAAGCGTCGGTACTACATACCAGCGTACTGTTCAGTTCAATTCAGTTCAGATGAGACTGGAACGATAGTAGAATCCCGTGAGTGTTCCATCTTGAGTGGATCGTTGAGCCAGGAATGGATGAAGTGCTTAGTTCTTGATGGATCTAAAACAGAACACCCGTATCGCACCCTGGCCAACCAGTTAAAGCCCACGTTTTCTGCGCTAGCAGTCCCTGCTGTGACAGTCACGTGAAGTAAGCAAAGGATAGGAAGAGAAATCGAAGGTACAGAATAAGGAAGTAGGCTTGAAATAAGAAACTAATACTGATATATGAAGAAAAGTAGAGAAAAGAAAATCGAAATACGAAGAGGCGAGTTACTCAGAAAAATGGAGAGGTTTCGTGTTGTCACCCAAGTGTGTCAAGTTGCCGCTCAAACCCCTTAACCGTAGATTCCCTGATAACACTTTCCGGAAGCATGTTCTAGCTGTCTATGACTCTGCGTGACAGCCGGATTTCCGCCCTAATCCGATGAGTGCGGTTTGTCCAGCTTCAAGGAATGACCGCGTAGAACAGACAATCTAGCGGGACTAAATAGCCAAGATAAATCCGGACCAATATTCCCAGTTATGATACGATAGGTTAGGATTAGGTCTCCTCTAAGCCTTCGGTATTGCATTGAATGCATTCTCAAACTAAGTAGACGCTCGGGGCACGTCCGTCCACGTAATCCCTCGACTAACCTAGTACCCACTCATAAAACTCTCTGGCTCCATTTTGTCCCGGACGAGGCAGGACGGACAAGCCTGGACGCAGTATACCAGATGAGGCCGAACGAAAGCCGAGAACAACCTCGTAAAGACGCCGCCCGTCAAGACTCTGAAAGAACGTCGTATTAACCACAACATGCGGAAACCTCTGCTTGCTGCCTTCTTCCAGTTTTCGCCGGAGTGTAAAGCCGAAGAGTGTACGACGCCTAGGTCAATCTGGCTAGATACATGGGGGAGTTCGATCCCACCGACCACGTACTTCGTAGGAGGACAACCTCCTCCAATTCGAAGAACGGAGCACTTTGCTTGATTTATGGGCAGTAACCATAAAGTAGTCCAGTCCCAAAGCTTATCCATTGCTCGCTGAATAGCTTCTGAACTCCCAGGAACATCGACAATGTTCCACAGCTTCAGGTCATCAGCAAATAGCAGCGATGGTACCTCAAGCTCCGCGGATAGGTCATTCACATAGAGAACAGCAGCGATCGAAGGACCGAGCCCTGTGGCACGCCACTGAGGACAGACTGCCTAAACGATAGGCCCCGATCTACCCGTACACACTGTTCTCTCCCTGCCAAGAACGCAGTCACCCAATGAAGGGCGCGGCCAGATACCCCGTAGGAGGACAGCGTTGCGCGAGCCTCAAATGAGGTACCTTGTTAAATGCCCTCGAAAAGTCGACGAAAAGCACGTCCAGCGCGTGGCCGTTATCCACTGCATCCGCCCAACTTTTGCGGGCCACCCGTAGATTCGTCAGACACGAAAATCCTTTCCGAAATCCTTGTAACACATTGCTAAGTGTATTAAATCTACTCAGATGACTCTCCAATGAATGTCTCACCAGTTTCTCGAGTTGTTTGACTCATACACTCGTCAGACCAACTGGACTGTAATTTGCAGGCAGACCTCTGCTTCCATTTTTGAAGATGGGACAGATGACAGTTTCCTTCCATTCGGAAGGCAATGCACAGCTGTCAGGCGATTTCTGAAACACCATAGCTAGCGGTCCACTTAGTTCGGCAGCCAACTCATGCAACAGTTTCGGTTGAATTAAATCAGACCCAGAGGCCTTAGAAGGGTTCAGCCCTTGTAACAGCCTACGAACTTCCATCTCCGCTACAATACATTCAAATAGTTCTGTACCCTCTGGGGTCCTGCAAACCAGTTTAACACCTGTCAAAGAGGTTTCCCTTACAAACGCTGTCGCCTATTGCCCACTAAGTACGCAGGTATTGTCATAGTCCGTATGCGCATGAGTACCGCCATCACGCATCAATACTGGAATTGACATGTTCGAACCGCAGCGCCTTTTGACATAAGCGAAGAATCTTTTTGGATTCTCTAAAGCTTCGTCCGCTAACCCTTTCTCGAAATTGAGCCGATCATCCCTTAGGTGTTGCTTACACCTATTTCTAGCCTTACGGTACCTGTCATAAGTATCGGTGGATGGAGCATATCGGTAAGTCCGCCAACATCTAGACCTCTTTGTGAGCAGATGCCTGCCAGTGGGATCTATCCAGGCCGGCTGTGCTCGGGCCTCCTCCTTCTGATTGGGATGAAGGGAGCAGAGACCTCTGTGAGGTAGGACTTAAATTTATCCCAGACAACCTCGACAGTATCGTTGTCTGAGATCTCACAATGCAAACCCGAAGCCTTGTCTCTCATGGATTGATAGTCTGCGTGCCATATGTTCGGGCGAGACTCAACAGTACTCTGGTAGCGTCTAGACAGAGTACAACTGAAGAACAAACAAACAAGATCACTGGAATCCATTGGAGGTCCGTAAGTAATGTCACCAACAAAATCGAGTGACTTAGCAAATACTAGGTCTAAGCTAGACGGTACTTGGGCGTACATGTACCCAGTGGGGAGGTCAATGAACTGGTGCAAAGATACTTGGGGCGTAAGCTCAAGCAGGTCAGCGCCGAATGTGCCTGACGCTGAGTCGCAAGAAAGATCTGCCCAGCAAATCTCTGGGAGATTGAAGTCGCCCATCACCAACCATTTATTTGCGAACTGTATGTATGTATGTAATCTCAACAGTCTAGTAACTAGACATAGAGCCAAGAAAACCATGGAAATCAGTGTATAAGAGACAGTCATTGCGTCATAATCGTCATGGCATGCTAGCTGAAGGTGGGCAACACACTTCAGCTAATATGCCGCAAGAAAATGGAATATTTTGACAAAAATACAGAACAAAACATTTTTAGTTTGTTTGTCACACGCCGGTTTTTCTCTTTTTTTGTCTTTTCAATTTTTGTAGAATTAAACATGTGAATCAACACAACACTGTACACAATTCTTCCATTGATTCCGGTTGCGGGCCATGTCTTCAAGTGTCCTAAGCCATTGGCACTCGCCATCTTTGGGTCCCCATCCTGGAAGACGTACGGGTCCAACAGCGGCTAGACACGACGTCAGCGATTTCATGTGCTGCCGCCAAGTGGAAGGCTGACCACCACGCGGTCGCTTCCAGCCAGGTCCTTGACGAGCGAATAGAGCGCGACGCGATAGACGCTCAGGTGCCATGCGTAGGACATGACCGAGCCATCTTAACTGGCGCAACAAAACCAGTTTGTTGAAGGAAATACTTGCATTCCCCAAGACGCGACGTCGAACGTCATTACTGGTAACTCGATGTTGCCACCGAACACGAGCGATCCTCCTTAAGCAACCGTTATCGAACGCAGAAAGACGACGCATGTCTTCCACGCGAATCGGCCAGGACTCGCTCCCGTACAACAATACTGAGCGAACGGACGCGCTGTAAACTCGGCCCTTTAGTGAGAATGAGACGTCGCGACGACGCCACAAGTGCCTCAGATTGACAAATGCTGATCGAGCTTTAGCGATACGAAGCGAAACTTCTTTGTTGATTGTGCCGTCAGCGGAAACACAGCTCCCAAGGTAGACGAAACTATCTACCTGTTCAAGTTGTGCACCTTGGAGAGTGAGCACGGGTGCAGGTGAAAGCGATGATCGAATGTGACGAGCCTCTCATGTCTGTCGACCTTATGGGCCAGGTTTCACAGCCATATAAGAGAGTTGAACGGACGGCTGCGTTGTAAACTCTGCCCTTGAGGGCGAGAGTAATGTCGCGTCTGCGCCACGGGTGGCGGAGATTGGCAAAAGCACCTCGAGCTTTTGCTATACGGTTTGTAACCTCATCTTCAATCCCACGGGTGCTAATATAGCTGCCCAGGTACTTGAATTCCTGAACGACTTCTAGCAGATCACCACCAAGCGTTAGCGCAGGGTCGGGCCCCTGCCAATCTTGGAGAAGTACTTTGCATTTCGATGGAGCAAAGCATAGCCCAAAATGATTGACAGCCAGTGCTAATTGGTCCAGTGCTATTTGGCATGTTTGGGAGCTGTCACAGATTAGGGCAATATCGTCTGCATACTCCAAGTCAAGAAGTCGCTCACCAGGAAGTAGCTCCACACCTTCTAGGTCGTGTCCAGCGAACGCTGTTTCCATGACTTCATCAATAGCGAAGTTGAAGAGGAAAGACGACAGCGGGCATCCTTGTCTCACACCGCTGGTGATACTGAAGGGTGGCGACAGTTTGCCATAAACCCTCACCCTGCCCGAACTATGCGCGTACAGGGCTTTGATAATATTTACATATTTATCAGGCACACCTCTCCTCAACAGACAGTCCCAAAGGGCACATCGATCGACTGAGTCGAAGACACCTTTTATGTCAAGAAACACGACAACGGTGGGTCGCCAATAAACATGGCGGTGCTCCAACACTTGACGCAAGGTGAAGATGTGGTCGATGCAGCCGTGACCTCCACGAAATCCGGCTTGCTCTTCACTAATCTGGCTTTCACGAGTGCCAGTCAGTCTGTGGAGAATGATAGAGGCAAGCAATTTAGAGGCAATCGAAATCAGACTGATCCCTCTATGATTGCCGCATTCCAAACGAGAGCCTCTCTTGAAAATTGGGACAATGACGGGGCGGTTCCAGTCTGTCGGGACTGTCTCCTGCTTCCAAAGTTTTACTAGCAACTCGTGTATATCATCTACTAGAGCAGGTCCCCCGAATTTGAAGAGGGCTGGGGGAATTCTATCTGCCCCTGCGGCCATATGCAATTTCAACAGCCTGATCTCACGTTCGACTTCTGCACGTGATGGCGGATCCAAGGAGACGGCCCAGGGAGAAGGGCGCTCAATGCCCGAAGAAGAAAGCGATAACTCAGGTTGGTTAAATTGCCTTGCAAAGTGTTCAGCCCAACGCTCCAAGCGTTTTGACAGGCTGTGGATCGGCTGCCCACTCTCGTCGCGTATGGTCTCGCTAACATCAGGTCTTCTGCTGCCTGTTTCCCGTATCAGACGGAATAACTTACGATGATTACCACCGGCAGCGGCTGTTTCCATTTCCGATGCACGATGAAACCACCAGGTTTCGCGATCCTTCTTCAGGCTAGCACGTAGTTTTGCCCTGAGTTTTTTGCGAGTCTCATTGTATTCGTTTCCAGCCGGAATACGTCGGCGAGCATCCATAAGTTCCAGAGACTGTGTAGAGACCCAATGTCCGGTCTGGCAATTTGCTTTGCCACATGAAGACATGCCTGCTAACAGCAACGCTTGACGAATATGCGACCAGTGATCTTCAACGGTGTTTAGTGGGCGCCTGCTCAGCCCAGATGTCAGCGCACTTTGGTACACATTCAGAACATCTGGCTTCGCCAGCTGGCTGGTGTCAATCCGTTCACATCGACGTTGCGGACGTCCACCGAAACGCACTCGGAGTTCGGCGCAGACAAGTGCGTGGTCAGAGTCCACGCTTGTGCTCCAAATCGAGCAGCAGTTTTGGACACAGCCTCTCCAGCGGTAACTGATGGCGATATGATCGATTTGCCTCCATGACTGGCCCGAGGCTGGTGACCGCCAAGTCACACTTCTGCGGATGCTGTGTCGAAAGTTAGTGCTCGCGAGGAATAGGCGAGCATCTTCACACAGCTGTAGCAATCGCTCACCATTATCATTACGGGAGCCCACACCATGTTAGCCGCCCAGATGAAGCTCATCAGAGGACAATTTCCCGACTTGGGCGTTTAGATCACCAGCCAACACCACCGTATCCGTGTTTCTTCTGTAACGAAGGAGCACGTGCAGTTGCTGATAGAAATCACCTTTTACCGAATCAGTGCTACAGTTTGTAGGGGCGTAAGCCGCAATGACAAACAGGCACAGTTTGTCCCCGCGCGACTTCATAGCACGGAATGAACCAGCTAATCTAACGGCGCACATCCTACTGTTTACTGGGATCCAGTCAATCAGGGCAGTTTCAGCCCGGGGACTCAAAACAATGCCGACGCCAGCTTGACCGGCATTTGAAGCTGCATCATCGCCAGACAGGCGCAATGAGAATGTGCCGCCAGTGTCGCCTGTAGGGGATCTCAGGGTAAGCACGGAGCTCGAATCTTGCAGGCGGGTTTCTGATAAACAGCAAAGATCGATCGACAGAGTCTCTAGTGTGCGGGCAAGTGCTGCCTGTTGGCCAATCTGCAGCAAGGTGCGCACGTTGAGGCATGCCAATCTTAGCGAGACACGAGGACTCCAAAGGGAAACGGATGAAATGCCGTTGTCCGCTTGGTTGAACATGGGCTTGTCGACTGGATTGGAGCGAAGCCCTGCGATTGTGTGTGATTTGAAATTAGAAGACAAGCGACTACTAAAGTAAGCTGGGGGAAGGCCAAGAATTGGGGGATTGAAAATGGGGGGATATAAGTAAAGTTGGAGCTGGACGATAAGAATGAAAAAGCGCAAGAAGGGGTATAAGAAGACGGGAAGGCCTGAGCAGTAGCATCCTTACCCCTATCCACCCTGCTCGATGCAGCAGATAGGGCGCCGTTTATTACCCTCTGCGACGGCCAGAGCATCAAGAAAGTATTGTAGGAAAGGTTCATTATATTGCGTGGGCAGAATACTGTCAGGTTGCCCAGGCCTAGACAGGAGAACGATTAGGGTCCTCAACCAAAGCCTTTGGTTCAAAAACCTTACCGCAAGGCAGCGGGTTTTGGCATTGGACTACAGAGCCCGTTTTATGAAATGAGGAGCCACCCCCATTCCAACCCCAACCTGGAGGACCAGGAGGCTGAGTTTGTCTGGCCTCTAACCATTGACCAATCTGGCATGAGTGGCTCTGAAGGTGCAAAAAATGCATCACCCAGCATAGCTCAATGGATCTCTGAGGCACGCAAACCATCGCACCACGGTAAGGTCCAGCCTCATTGCGATGGGCCAGCCTCATAGCGTCTTTGACAAGGCATGTGTGCTTGGTGAGCAGTACTCTGGCGTCTTTGTCCGCGAAACAAATATGCCATGCATAGAACTTGCTTAAATAGTCTGACTTCTCTTGTCTGGATGATGCCCCTCGGATCTTGATGGACATTAGTCCGGAGCACACTGGAGCAAACAGATTATATATATATATATATATATATATATATATATATATATATATATATATATATATATATATATATATATATATATAATGGCTCATTTCCGAGTGCTCGGACGATGGCTAACAGTTCTTACTGCTGTGGGGTTATCAACTGTCTATAAGTAACACTTATTTCGGGTACAACGGTCACAGCGGTGCCATTCGACGTCCTCCGGAACCTGGCCACTGATGAATCAGTGGGCTTGTGTTGCCATGGATCGGTACAAATTACCTGTCGGCTACTACAAAAATCGCTTCCAGAGATACTCCGTAAAATTTAATGAAAATTGATAGTGTAGCAGGACACAACTATGATGGACGCACGTGTTTAAAACTTAGCAGCAGTCAGATTTGGAATTAGATCGTATGACATCCGTGGCTACATAGTCAGTTCTAATTCATCGCTGGCCAGGTTCCGTAGGACATTGAATGGCACCGCAGTGACCGTTGTGCCCGAGATAAGTGTTACCTATAGGCAGTTGATAACCCCACAGTAGCAGTAACCGATAGGCATCTCCGCGCCCTCGGAAATAAGCCATAAAATACCCAACCGATATTATGAAGCACATAGACGGCCCACTTGCACATTTATATCCCAGGAAGCTAGAATCCCAACCAGCTTAATGGGGCTGCTTTGCCGAGTGATATGGTTATTGTTTTAGACCTCTCTAGGAGTCTCAGGATTGACGCACATGCAGCAACTATGGTCCAACCGTATATGGAGCTGAGTTTACACTATCCTTAGCAAAATTTGTCAGCGGCGCTGACTACAGATGATTTCCCACCCCGAGAATTCAGCTTTATAACTTGGAGATATTTGCTATATCATGACATGTGGTTGATGCATCCGCCAATTCTATCACGTGCTACCAGTGACGAGAAAACAGGACGGGTGAACTTGGTTCGGTAACCAAGTGAACAGCGTTTATGAACTCTAGTTTCTAGGGCGTAGCACACAACAGCACCGGTGGTATACACACTGTGCGCTGGTGCAAACTTTATTTTATGCGCATTATAGTATAAACAGTAAACATAGGTCAATCCGTAACCGGATGCCGCCAACCAAACATAGCCAGTGAAAGCAGGCATCACCGGGAACGTTCTTGCATGGGTTTCGGACTTTTTGAGAGGTCGGACTCTTCAAGTGAAGGCGAACCAAACGCTGTCTGGCTGTGTCTATGACTAGCGGCGTCCCTCAAAGCTCTGTCCTTGGACCGGAACTTTTCAATCTCTACATTATTGACCTCCCTGCAGCTCTTCAAGCCGACTGGTTAGTCTACGCTGATGATCTCAACCTATGTTCAGAAGTAGCTAGTCTTGAGGACGCGGGCAGACTCCAATCGACGCTGGACCAGCTGCACGGTTAGTCCGTCAAGTGGCAACTACCCGTTAACTACGACAAAAAGTTGACTTGGCAGCGGGAAATGAAGTCACTGACGACCAAACTGGGTGCCGTTGGTCCGTCTCGCCTTCCGGGTTGGAGTCCACGTGACCCACCTTGTGCTTGGCTCGAGACTTTACAGGACATGTCTCGCAACCGACACCAGTGGCGCGTCTGTTGCCGTCTCCTAATCGGATTGTCTGTTTAAAGTGTGTTTGGTGCTGAGTTATCTGCGGGGTAATGGCTGATTATGACGCGTGGCAGTGAAAGCCGCAAGGAAGCTGTCTCGCCGATGCCGCCTTATCTTTGCACGATAGCCATCTGTTTGTGACGGAATGTTGTCTACACAAGGTGTAGGCGCCTTGACCCTGAATGTTTGCTTAGGGCATTAAGGTTTTCAGGTAAGTCCCCCTTCTCTCCCTCTTATTCTTTATTTCATAGGTCCTCATGGTTGTATGGCAGCGAAGCATCAGTTCAAATGGCTGATGTACTTCTGTTGATGATGATGATGATGATGAACTACGACAAATGTGCTGTTCTTCCGATTGGTAGTCCGGATTCATTCGGGGTATACCACATTGGTGGATACCTTCTCAAGAATATTCTGCAGGAGAAGGATCTGGGAGTTATCGTGTCATATGACCTTAAAACTTCCCAAGACACCTTGAGAAAGGTCGCGGACGCAAACAGGATGCTGGTTGCTCTACGCAAGTCGTTCTCCCGTATCACTCCGGCAATTTTCAGAACTCTGTTCACATCACATATCCGCCCGATATTAGAGTATGGATTTCCAGCTACCTATCCTCTCTTTAAATCGGAATGCAACTTGCTAGAAAGATTTCAAAGGCGCTGCTCGAAATCCGTCATGGAACTTCGTTGTCTTGATTACTCTCTTCGACTCAGAAAGCTGAACATGTTCCTAATGGATTATTGTCGGCGCGGTGGAGATCTCATCTACACCAGACAGATCCTAGGAGGAGAACTTGGGGGTGAGGTACAAAAGCACTTTCGGCTCAACATGAACGGCTCAACAAGACGCCACAAGTGGCAGTTGTACAAGAGCCGAATATTTCACGTCCGTCCAGACTCTGCCCTATCAATTCGTGTAATGAATGATTGTAACAGCCTACCGGAGATCATTTCTGATGCACCGACAGAGGAAAGTTTCAAACGGCTGCTTGACTGCCATCTGATGAGTACCGCAGGACTCTGCTGCTCCTACTGCAACTGCGACGATCCCCAGAGGATTACCGCTTCGCAGCCATTTGCGTCAAACCTGCACTAAATTGGAATCGACGGGGCTGACAAGGGTCTCCCCTCCTGCTCTTTACACATCAATGAATCATGGCCCGATAAAGGTTGTTGATGGTAGGAGGCTGTTGGAACACCGGTGCAAATGACAGAAGTTCAGTAAAAACGCGGCTACTCCTTCAATTGCGCATCGGAATACAAAAGGAAAGCTAGCAATAGGGATTGGGAGGGGTGTAAGAGAAACGGTTGAAGGATAAATGAGGATAGGGTCAGTGATTGTCTATATTTCCTTGTCACTGCAAAATGCAGCAGACACGATAGCTTTTTCGTACTTGTACTGTAGCCGATTCGGGATGTTGCGAACGTTTGTTACGTCGTCGTTGTTTGTCACCTTAGGTAATACAGTTGCTTCAAAACTTAAACAAGAGAACGCAAATGGTCCTCACCCGAAGCCCTTATGTGAACGTTAGACCTCAGGGCAGCCGAACAACGATAAGACAGGATAAACAACGATAAGACAGGCTTCTTTCACGGAACAGACGATCACTTCTGTGCTGGCCCTTTATCTAGTGATATAAGAAACTTGGTTTGTCTAGCCAGTGACCACTTACCTAGGAGTAGCTATCAAGATACCTAAGTCGCACTTTTCTGTGATTCTGTGGATTGGAGAGTTAGCCAAGTCGTCGCATCAGGTTGAAACTCAGTCTCTTTGCGATGTATAATCTCCACGAAGCCACTACTTTGGTTATCTGCTTGTCCGTTAGTTTCGTCTACCAAAAGCATCTTAACTAAAGAACTGTAAATACTCAACGTTTTGCTTTTTGTGGCATTTAAGGATCACAAGCCTGCCTTGTGATCTGAGCGCACGGGTTCGAGCCTTCGTAGGGACCGGGCGTTCTGTCGAATGCCCTAGAAGGTTTCCAACATTTTGGCCTAGAGCTTCTACCGGGTGAGCGCGCGACCGACTTAGATTATGCTGATGATATCGCCTTACTTGGTGACGATCCTCAGGGTATGCAACTCATTCTGGATCGTTTGGCGGTTGAAGCATCTAAGTATGGCATGAGCTTCGCCCCATCGAAGTGTAAAGTACTGCTCAAGGATTGGCTTTCACCTGCACCCGTGCTCACTCTCCAAGGTGCACAACTTGAACAGGTAGATAGTTTCGTCTACCTTGGGAGCTGTGTTTCCGCTGACGGCACAATCAACAAAGAAGTTTCGCTTTGTATCGCTAAAGCTCAATCAGCATTTGTCAATCTGAGGCACTTGTGGCGTCGTCGCGACGTCTCATTCTCACTAAAGGGCCGAGTTTACAGCGCGTCCGTTCGCTCAGTATTGTTGTATGAGAGCGAGTCCTGGCCGATTCGCGTGGAAGACATGCGTCGTCTTTCTGCGTTCGATAACGGTTGCTTAAGGAGGATCGCTCGTGTTCGGTGGCAACATCGAGTTACCAGTAATGACGTTCGACGTCGCGTCTTGGGGAATGCAAGTATTTCCTTCAACAAACTGGTTTTGTTGCGCCAGTTAAGATGGCTCGGTCATGTCCTACGCATGGCACCTGAGCGTCTATCGCGTCGCGCTCTATTCGCTCGTCAAGGACCTGGCTGGAAGCGACCGCGTGGTGGTCAGCCTTCCACTTGGCGGCAGCACATGAAATCGCTGACGTCGTGTCTAGCCGCTGTTGGACCCGTACGTCTTCCAGGATGGGGACCCAAAGATGGCGAGTGCCAATGGCTTAGGACACTTGAAGACATGGCCCGCAACCGGAATCAATGGAAGAATTGTGTACAGTGTTGTGTTGATTCACATGTTTAATTCTACAAACATTGAAAATGACAAAAAGAGAAAAATCAGCGTGTGACAAACAAACTAAAAATGTTTCGTTCTGTATTTTTGTCAAAATATTCCATTTTCTTGCGGCATACTAACTGAAGTGTGTTGCCCACCTTCAGCTAGCATGCCACGACGATTATGACGCAATGACTGTCTCTTATACACTGATTTCCATGGCTTTCTTGGCTCTATGTCTAGTTACTAGACTGTTGAGATTACATACATACGGGGACCGGGCGACCCTCGCAGTATCTTTAGCCCACATGTGACCGGTGGTGGTTGCGCGGCAGTGAAACATCGGTACTACATACCGGCGTACTGCTGATAACTTTGTGGCATATCTAGAATTTTGTTACCGTTTTCGCTCTCGATCTCTACTTAACTTGACCGATTTCCATCTCGGATATTAATCACCCAAATGTGCCCCGTTTATAGAGGTAACTGTTTTCCCCAGTATATCACTATGAAAACTTTCTCTGTTGCAATTTCAGAACACACGGGTGGGATCTGCTCAGGCTACTGTGTACTGCTCTGTCTTTCTGCTTATCTGCTTGTATACCTATGATTTTCTTTTCATTTGTGTGATGTCAAACATCGATTCACTTCTCGTATTTCACTCCTTATTGTGTTCGATCGTGGGGATGCCGAAATGTGGATTATCCCTTATGTTTTCCTTCTGATTTCCCTCGGTGAGTCACTGCGTCACGCCCTGATCATTACTTTTTAGGATGGACAAAAGCGACAAATAACGTACTCCAATATATAGTCACTTTCTCAGTGGAATTTCCGGACAAGGTGTGTTATCTGCCCATGACCACTTATGTTACCTTTTCTGCAGGGCATCTTCGACTTGTTTCCGAGTGAAATCAATCTCACCTTTGCAATTTCTTCCTCAAGTCACAATTACAGCTTATCATTTTTATTATCATGCAAAGCTCCTCTTACATCTGTGGTTGTGGTATATCGAGCGGAGGAAAATGGCTCATACCAAGAAGTGAGTTAAACATGCTCCTTGTCTATCATCACTCGCACACTAGTGTCTAGTTAATAGTTCCCTTGCAATATCACAAAAAACTTCCTTCATTCTCTATTATTGATCATTTATGGAACTTTCTAATACTTTATCGGCCTAAATGTGCAGAGCCGCCATTTCAACCAGGTCAGCGTCAGTCCGTTTCTAAAGCCAACCATAAATATTAACCAACTGTTTTCCAACCCTTCTGAAATCAGATATTGCTTCATTAATTTTACCTCTGTGTTTTTGCTGTCATCATCATCATCATCATACACGTTAGTTAGAGGTGGGGAACACCTCAGCTACTGTGCTACTGTTCTCTTTCATGTAGTGCTGAGAGGCCTGTTGGTGGGTGAATATTCTTTTCGGATCGCCGTAGCATTCGTAAGGCTGGACCTTTTTGTGTCGCCTATTCTGCTAACAACCATCCCTAAGGAACATTTGTTTTTTTGGTCCTATAGAACCACGATCTATCACCCTGTGCGTTTTAATACAACTGCAACAACTTTCGTTTCATCGTACACCAACATTCATTAATACACTACATTGTGTTTCAGTTCGCTTGATATGTGCATCTTTGTTGTTTGTACTTCATCAGAGTCCACTCCAATGTCTGTGCCGGCCATCCTTTTGGTCCATCACTTCAAATGGATTTCGTTCGAGCGGTCATTTATCAAACACTTATCGGCTCCTTTCCTTGTGTGAGAATGGTTTAAAGTAAGTGTCGTAATCTGCACTGAATTTCCACACATGAATAGTGCCTAAGTCCAGCAGCCTAGAGTGAGGAACAACCGCTAGCTTTTAAAACAGAAATAATGTTTTTATTGTTATTGGGCAGCTATATTAGCACCCGTGGGATCGAAGATGAGGTTACGAACCGTACAGCAAATGCTCGAGGTGCTTTTGCCAATCTCCGCCACCTGTGGCGCAGACACGACATTATTCTCGCCCTGAAGGGCAGAGATAACGCAGCCGTCCGTTCAACGCTCTTATATGGTTGTGTAACCTGGCCCATCAGCTTGACAGACATAAAGAGGTTCGTCATATTCGATCATCGTTGCCTTCGCAGCTTAGCTCATGTCTGGTGGGAACATCGTGTGAGCAATGAGCGTGTTCGACGTCGCGTACTTGGTGCAGGAAGAACGAGGGAACCGCTCAGCACCATCATATCACGCATCAGGCTCCGATGGTTGGGCTACGTGTTGCTTGGCTGCTTGGCTGGGGTCCCAAGGACGATGAACACGTTTGGTTGGACACACTCGCTGATATGGCTTGGAGCCGGCCCCAATGGCGTTTGTGTTGTGAGTTCCTTTGTCCATCCCCCTCCAATCACGATCTCACTCGTAAGGCATAATATGATTCTCTTTTCACTGCACGATAGCCAGCTGTTAGCTCTCCGGAATGATGTCCATCCTTTGCTGGGGACTCAGCCAGCGTGCCACTGTTTTTCTTTTCTTGTCTTTAGTATTGCGGCACAATAGCTGAGATGTCTTCCACCTCCAGCTAACGTGTATAATGATGATTATTGTTATTACGCATCTCGTATAAGATTACCATTGGAGGGGAGACCGAGTGAGATGACGTGGGACAAAAGCATCAGAGAGGTCGACTATTTACCATGTCAACAAGCATCTCCATCCAAACATGTTCATCGTATTTCGGACCCCAAGTCGGGAGCCTGGAGACATCAGCTGAGGCCAAATTCGAAAGTAGAGCTCACCTTTTCTTGACCAAGTCATCAGCTGGGTTCCCCTCCTATTTTCCTATCTAAACCCCGTCGTACATATAGTGTGAGTCGCGGGATCCGGCGTGCTTGTATATGTACCACATGGCGGAGCAATTGGAGCCAAGTGTGCATAATAATGGTAGTGAGAGATTCAGCTGTTTGTATGTCAGTAACAAGCACTGAACCAGCCTATTATTTACGCAGTAAGGAACAAAAAGCCAAATGGGTTTAAACAGTAGTAACCTCATACTTATCGTCCCCACTCTACGCGGCAGTTAACACACCATTGTTGGTTATCCTCTACGGCGGCCAGAGCATCGAAAAATTGAATATAAAGAGCCCGTTTTCTTGCGTGGGCGGGATGATGTCAAGTTGTCCATGCTTAGACAGGACAACGATTAAGGTTCGTAGTCAATGCCTCTGATTCAAAAACCTGATCACAAAGCAACGGGTGATTGGCATTGGGCTACAAGTAGTCCACTCTACGCATTAAGAGAATGCTTTCACCACAACCCGGAGGACCAGACAACTGAGTTTGTCTTTCTATAACCATGCATCATTCTGGTATATATAGCTCTGAAGATGAGGAAGAGCGCCGTCCAGCATAGCTTGATGGATCTGCCAGCGCAGTGTCTGCAGCTTGTGTTCTGCACGTCGTAATGGCTAACTCTCCGGTATTCTGTAGTAGCCCTATTGTTTATTACCATACCATACCATACCTTTCATACTAAGACCCATAGACTGTGTTGTCCATATACAGCATAGCATTTCCGCTGGTTTCCTTGGTCTTTTGTAGCGCTTGTTCAAAGTCTATTGTTGTTGTGAAATGACTTGGACGGTTGCGTCCGCCGAACTTCATTTCTGGAATCTAAGTCGATTAACCTACCTGATCGGCAAAATCGCTAACGCTAAAGAATGCTACTATAAAGTCGCTGAAAGGATAAAAGACATACATCACTATTTTGTGGGGGATTATGTCAAACTGCAGAGAAGGTAGACAGCACCGGCGCAGCGTTTGTAGGCATGCTGCATTCGATTTACTAACCGCGTGCTTGCATGCTAAGTCTCTTTATTTCAGGTGGTGGGTTTTCAATTTTGCTTGAATGCTTTTATTTCTCATATAAATGTCTACCTGTACTCTATCCCATTAACTTGCACACTTCGCTTAAGCCAATAGTGGTCGATTTCCATAGCATTTTGTGTTCGAGGTATTCCGTAAACTATACTTTCTGACCTCGTGCACTTATCTAGGATTCGTTTGTAAACAACTTATTACATATGCTCATTAACTTAAGGTTTATGTCACCGTTTCCTTATGCATTATTCGTTTTTCTCTTTTTTCTTTCTTTCTCTCTCAAGTGTTTGGCTGTTGTCTGATATCCCCGGTGTGGCTGCGCTTGATGTGCATGTTGACAAGGTGCCTACCTGTCTATTACCCACTACATCGTCTATACTGGTTCCAGGAGACAGTTGGTCGTTGCTGGAGGGGACGGGGTGCACGGTCCTTGTGGCCGTGTTAGGCTCGAAGAGTGGTTCCATGCACTCAGTATGGAGCGGACTACGGTCCAGCCACCGCCTTGTGTGCGGTTGATTCCCAAATACAGCGTGCTTGTGTTTGCCTGTGAAGAAGTGTGGGCCGGCTCCGTTGATGAAACGTGGCTCCCATCCGCATGCCTCCCGGTCTTATTCCTTCGGATTTACACTGGATATGGGGTGTGTGGTTGGAGCTGTGGATGGTGCAGCGGAAGCCACCCATAGTCCCTCTGTAGGCGCAGGCGTCCTGTGGCTTGCCACAGTGACAGGCAAATCCGAAACCGGATGCCGCCAACCATGTCAAACTGTCACGCCCATTCACTACCTCCAGCAGTGTAAGACAAGGATGTCCAATGTCACTTTCCTCTTCAACTACTCTATTGACGACATCCTAGCAACTACGTCCACCTGACTCAATCTGAAGTATGTGAGTTGTTTCCAACCTATCGACTTCTCGACTTGGATTTCCCAATCGATATTTCCATACTTTGTGACGTTTTACATACTCACCAAGCAGCATTAGACAGGTTAGCGCTAGCTGTTAATTGTCTCCAGTTGTATTTCTCACGGAGGCTGCAGAAGACCACTCTCTACCCTAACCCTTGAAGGGAATGATGTGGAAGTACTTCAGCAATACAACTACCCAGGAAGTTGTATCAGCCTCTGTTGAACAGATAGGGTCACAAATCGTATGTCAAGAGTTCGCGACGCTTTTGCTGATCATAACCATTTATGGTGCAGGCGCCACATCACCCTCACCCTATTGATTATAGTCTGCAGTGCTGTTGCTTATTCACCTTTAGTGTACAGTTGCCAACTCTGCCCTATCGGATCAACGCATGCAAAGAAGCTGTTGTGTTTTCCGCTGATTATACGGATACCCTGCTGTTACGGCGTAAGCTGACCGGCCGACTTTTCCAGGTTAGAAAGCCACTGCCACACAGGAAGCTGTATTGAACACTCGGCAAGTATTGTAAGCAAATCAAGTAATAGGGTCGAAACAATAGGTAATAAGGAAATAGTCCTGGCGCTCACGGCGGGCTTCGGGGTAAACAGTCCTCATTGGCAGCGTTCAAAGTGAAGCGTCAACATCAACCCACTCTCATTGTTTGGCTAATAAGCTTCGGTCTGCGTCATGGTCAACTGTTCCGGCTGCTATAAAAATGGGTCCCTCCCCCGTTAACTTATGCCAGTTGCGTTCGACCAACAGTGCCTTCGCTGTTTAGCGCACACCCGGGGGTAGTAGGCTGTAAGCAGTGAGCGTATTTAGCGTGTTGTTTTTTGCGCAGAAACAGTAACTGCATCTCCCACACCACCATTATTACACACACACACACACTTGGCTTCGATTGTTGAACCACATGTTGCTCACACTGTCGTGCTGACTCCCTCGACGTACACCGTATGCGCAACCGGAGTCTAGAAATAAAATGGGCGGGGACGCCAGTCGAGGTACGAAGTCCTTCACTTACTTGGCCTCAGTTGATGTCTCCGGGCCTCTGAATTGGGGTCCGAAATAAGATGAACCTGTTTGGTTGGCGACATTTATTGACACGGTAAGAAGCCGACCTCAGTGGCGTTTTTTCCTCCCAATCCTGCTCAGCTTCCTCTCTACTCACATTCTCATATGAGATATTTAATTGCAAACAAAGCACACCGTTATTGGTTTTAATCATTTTCCTTTTTTCGGCCATCTACTTGAATCGGAACTGAGCGCGGTATCTGAGGTGTTTCTCACTTTTGCTGGCGTGTGGAATGATGATGATGATGGTCTTTTAATCGGTTGGTCTACGGTGGTGCTCCAGGCGCTACAGGATCAGTTGTGACCGAAGTTCAGTTAACCCAGTCACGTATATTTATTGGGCGGACAAAGGCGGGCTTGGGACTGAGTTTCGAGGAAAATTCTTCACATCTACATTCGGTCTGACGGCTGCTGCACATACCGAAAAACAATTATGACCGTTTAATCCTTCTGGGAACTTAACTCGTACGTGAGGGCACTGCGGTTCTAGTCCTTCCGTTTTCTGCTCGAGAGGTGACTACGAGGATACTGAGTATTGTATTGTTCGTATAAATAGAATTTTTAATCTGTAAAACCATCGCCGAAGCCACCAGTCACCTTTTAATGCTGATCGTTCTTCAATTTCTTACATAACTGTTGTACATCTGTCTGTCACCGTTCCCTGCATGATACCGTACTTTGCCTGGTTCTCCGATTCTCCCATGTGCAAGAAAAACATAAGTCAAAGCTCAACTGACTTGTGTGTTTAGGACGGAAGGCCATTATATTATTCAAACACACCCTTATGACGACGTCTCTGCTTTTCGCTTCTGTGTGCCTTGGTCTTGTTTTGTCCACTTGTCAATCGCTTGGCTGAGCTGCTATCACTCGCACCATATTTGGCCGTTGCTCACGTCTACCACATTACCCTGTTGCGCCGTCATTGGCTGTTTGCTCACATGGTCAGACGTAGATTTGGCGACGCTGACGATGGCGACTTATCTCGCCCGCTCCTCACGCCGATAGCCGAGGCGCGCTCGACACCGTGAGGCCGTGTGTCCGCTTTCATTCGGCGTGGCCACCGGACAATAACAGTAAAACTGTCTCATTATCACTGGGCACATAAGTGTGGGTTGCCACTGTCAGCGTCGGGGTTGGCCGAGGGATCTGCACGTCTGTCTTGCAATCATATAGTCACGAGTTCGAATCCACATAGGGGCAGGCGTCCTCGCGGTATACTCAGCCCGCGCGCGACTCTTGGTGGTCGCGCGGCAGAAAAGCACCGTTACGGCGTAGTGCTGACGATTTATTTATGTTTACTGTCAGTGTGCAATCGTCCTCTGAACCGAATACCGGTGAAATGTAAATCCAACAAAGTTTTTAACTCCTGTACAGATTTGGCCTTCACGACATGTTTTGGCAGACTGTTAGAAACATTTACCATTTTCCGTTCGGTATACAGGGTATAAGGAACTCGCTTCAGATCCGGCACCACAAACTTGTACCGGTGTCCGCTTGTTTTTGCGTGGCGTTTGAAAGTGTGTCAGTAACCTCCCCATGGGAAGTCCTTGAGATCTAATATGCGGTAGGGTACCATAATATCGATTTGCATTCGACAATAGGACCGGGTTTAGTGTCCTAGTTTATTGCACCGGACTTCCTACGACAAGCCCCACAAACTCGGGATGAGCGTGTTAGCGATGTGCTGGTCCCGTTTGATCTGTGCTTCGACTCAGGTGATCGGGCTGTAGGTAAACGAGCCGTACTCTAGCGTTAGTTTTATACTGGAAGAAAGGAGGCGAGTAACAACGTTTTCAGACCAAGTACAGAAACTGCATTTTTGTAATGAAAGCATGCGCAGTCCGTTACCATATAACCTCTTCGCACTGCTCATGGACTTCAAATCGCAGAGTGAAAGTATGCCTGGGTCCTCCACGAAAGGTGTTAGGTGTAGCAATTGGCCGTCTAGGGTATAAGTTCGACTGTCACCACTCTTCCCCAGCCTCGTAAATACCGACTTGCATAGATTGCCCGGAGAGCGGAATACTGCAGACCATCTTGAGATACAGTTGAGGTCATGTTGAAGTGGGCTTCAGGCATTGGAAGTATCAGTTACTGTCCAAACCCTCAGGTCGTTCATGAACAGGTCGCAGGGTTACCGGAGAAGTTAAGGTCGATCACTGAGGTGGATGACGGACAAAGTGGTTTTAGCACTGTCTTGGAGCATACCACTTGTAGAGAGATACCAGTGGGCTAGAGTATCTCCAACCTGAACCCTCCATTATTTTCCACTGAGAAACTCCCGGATCCATTGGTGCAATGAGTACCAACATTGCACATTCCCCCTTTGTAGAGGTGCACCTCTTGGTTCACCTTTCCGAACGCTTTACTAAAATCGATGCAAACCATCTCAACAGACTTCCACTAGTTAATTACCTGCAATCATACATGCCTCTTCATCATCAGATTGATAACACATGAACGACATGCATGAAACCGTGCTGTGCGTGCGTCAGTATGCTGTCGAATAGCCCTGCGATAGTTCAAATAAAGTCTGAGCAACGATCAAACTCTCTTATTGAAAATCAAATCATCGTTTAATGCTGTACAAAGATGGCGAATGGTTGTCTCTTGACATTGTCTACACATTGGTCGCCTTCTCTTCCTATGAACGAAAACGCTTGTATATATTTAGGCTGACCAGCCTCTTTGGATTTATACCCCAAATTCACGGTCGTAAATCTGTGCGAACCGGTGAGTACTTCATTTTGATTTGCTACCATCACCAACGATAACAATTTCTTAGCCAGTTTTGCGTCGTACCACTTTATCCCCCTAAAACTGTTATACTTCTACCTTTTATCTCACTGACGCTCCTTACTTCAACCACTTATGTGGTTTGCCAATTTGTCAGTATTTCTATTACCAACCTGCGGGACTCGTTAAGTGTATGCTTTTTTACCCGTCATATACCATTGTTCCATTGTTCCATTATGGAAATTCGCGTTACTTTACGCTCATTGATTTCACGCACGGCTCGTCTCCGTCGGCTTCTGCTCCATCTTCGTACATTTGCCTTGAGCCACGGTTGCCTACGACAGCTCCGCTTTGTGTCCGGTCTGTTGTGCCTACCTCGTGTTCTGGCCACACCGATTAGCCACTGAGCTAACCGTGATTTCTTTCTCTGACTGGCCAATTTGACATATGCTATTAATTTCCTTTCACTCAAGTGGCTATCCGGTATCACGCACGCCGGATTCATTCGTAGGCCCTGATTGGCCAGCATGGCTACGATCTGCTCCTCAGCTTTGCTCAAGTGACTAGTTATTACCACGGATACCTTTTCGTAGAAACTGCTGTAGTATACCCTTTCTCGCTATCCTTCCTGCCACCTTAGGCAAAATAGAGGTCAGCAAATTATCCTGTGATTGTGCACTTTGCTGTCGTTACTGACCTTCCGAATCAGCTGTACTGCCTAACCTTTCTAATCGCTTGCCAGTGAACCTTTGGAGCGCGACCTGTTGAACAAGTCTATCACGGAAAGTGAGATGATGGCCGTTATGGCCTCGAGAATCAGCGGGTGGAGTCCGTCAAGGCCAGCAACTTTAGTGCCGTCAAGGTTGGCGAGTAGTTGGTGCACCTTTTCCGCACCACAACCCAGGCTGTTGAGTGTGATACTGGCAGTGCAGATCGAACAGGGTACGTACACCTGGTAAGTAGCAAACACGGAAGCGATGATCGCCGCTAATGCAACTCTCTTATTGTTGAATATATTTCGCTACTTTTTACACACTTCCTAGTCCTCTACGGAGCCAGAGATTAAGAATTTATCCCAAAGTCCGCGCCGCCACCGAGACATTTTACCATGCTCCTTGTCAAACCAATGTGGCTTGCTTGGTCCGACTTTCCTACACTTCAGGGTTACAAAACTAGAACATGACAATCTCACTGCTTAACAGTCTTCCACTGATGCATCTTGAGGCAGAAATCCATCCAATTGGCTCTCGATTCGAGTAAGACCGTCGAAGTCCGTTTTCATTAGTTTTAAACTGGATACAGCAGACGGGGATACGGCAACAACAGTCTTATGTTGGCTATGAGCATTGTTGTCAGGGCCTTCATCAATCCGAGTATAATGCACATGTTCGTGGCTCGTTACGACGGAGTTGAGCACAGCGCTATGCGTGTCGGTTGGTGAATGTCTTGTGCTGAAACACTTTCAACCACCACCTCCGCCAACTTCCCTTCTAGCTCACAATGTCCGAGCATGAGTTGGACTTCATGCCAACTTACTCGACGACAATTGTAATCACTCATGAGTAGAAAATGGGGACGACTCATATGGATTCGAAAAGGCGGCAGCCAATCCAAACAACCACTCAGGGGATTGCGACAAACGGTACCCAAGCGCAGCTCTTTGTGTCTGAGATAACTCGAGCGTCGCAGTTGTTCACACTGGCTATCGTCGCTTTGTGAACGCTCACAAGTCTCCCATACAGAGCAGACCGGATGTGGACCAAGACGCCACCGCAGGCAGTCAAGAGTCGGTCGTAGCGCAAGCACAACTAGCTACTGAGCTTGACTTTCTGGACGATTACCTCGGAATTCATCCACTTCTCTGCGGGTCACACTACGTCTGGTCTCTCAGATGCAGCAAAACGATAGAGTTAATCGCAATTGCTCGTAAGACTGCAGACGTTGGTAGACGTTGCGTGGATAGCGTGCTAGGAACCACTGGGTGTGCTTAAACAGTAAGCAGTCTGTTTATTCTGCATCATGAAATCCTGGAAACTACCTGAAAATTTACGATACGGAGACGCTTTCTGCATCACCATCACGTCTTTTCAGTTCGACGATGGTAGACTTGAGATCAATTAAATTCGTTTGTGAGATGATTCTGAAAGTTGAATTCCAAGCTGTCTGTCCCTGCCAGATACGAAGTACCATTTGCGATTTGTTTGTTTGCTTCCGATCGCATATTTCCACCGATTATTTACCCACCCTATGAGCATTCTGATTTGATTTTTTCTTTTCCACTGGTTTTCCCTAGATGACGTACAGACGTAGTCCATTGGTTACACTCCCTGCTTTCCTATGGATTGTGATATAGTTCTTTACATCGCCTCAAGTCAACCCAGTTATACATGCGCTTTTCCCGGCGCAACACAACTCTCTACTCACCTACATGATGTATCCATCATTGGCTTCGCAGTGCATGCTCTACTACCTGTTTGGCCTTAGGCGTTCTCGCGTTCCTTCGTTAGTAAGAAGCGAACACGTGTGTACCTTCGGCCGTAGATACATTTTCGACGTCTACCAAATACCGCCGCACCATTCAGCCTTTTCCCGTTGTCGGCACCTCGTTTTCAATGAACCGGAAACCGCCTCCACGCTTGCAGACGGAAGTCACATTTGTCCTTGAGACGCTAATGAGTCACTCAAAATGACCCGTATGTAAACGTTCACACCCGTAGGCGGGCTCCAGTTGCATGTGTATGTATTTCTCTATTCGGCGCGCGCGGTTGTACGTGAAAGGCACCTGGGGCGTGTCTTACCGACCCACCTTGTCCGATTGAGAGCCATTGGGTACTTAGTAGACTAGTAGATCGGTTGTTTAAATTGCCAACACAACTTTTCAACTGATTTATCTAACAAAGCATACTCACCTAAGATTGTTAGACAAGGCTTGAAGTAACTATGAACTCCATCGGTGCAGGTAACCATTCTCAACCCTGCAATGGAGCCCCGCTATGATGTGTCATCTTATTGTAAAGTAACTTTCCCTCGTTTCACTTTGTGCACGAATGATGTACTTTACGTCATCGTACTTGGGTTCTGTTACGTGGCGTTCCCATCCATGGGATTGCAGGCACGAGGCGGCTCCACTACATGTCGGGAAGTATTCCCTTTTATTTATATATTATCTGATACGTTTGCCCGTTGTTTCTTATTAGTAAGGAGCGGTTAACATACTTCTGTCGCTCTGCCTTGAGCTAGCTGCTGTTCGATACTTTTTCACCAATCGTATGTCGATGGATCTTCTTTGCTGGGGTGCAGTGATCGAAAATGCAAGTCTTGCTATTCCTCTGGTCGTATTGGCTGAACAGTTTGCTCCTATGCTCTAGGTTGCATGACTGCTGATTAGCGTTTCTCATCTAGTTTTCGCCGAGTTTTACTCACTTCTTGTAATGCGAAGACATTAAAATTTATTCATGGTGAGTGGGTAGTAGAATTAGTGTCGGAAGGATTCTTGGCCTAACTGACTTCCTCACCCTGCGTTGCGGCCGTTTTCACCTTCGTCGTTGACCTCCATCTCATTGGACACTATCGACTTTAACGTTACATCAGACGTTCCGATGCTTAAATTCGCTCTCTTGGCGCATTTCACTAACCACAGACACACCATAACGTTTACAATTTTCCGGAACACCGGTAGCTCAGGTTGATGCTCCAGTGACTCATTCGTATGCCGAGCTTAGCAATTTCTTTGCAAACGTTTCACCACCATACGAGGTGGCATCTTCAGTGCGCTGCGATGCGGTGTGTAATCTCGCTGATTGAACCGTCGATCCGTGATCGACATGCAGGCGACTTTTGAAAGTGACGGCTTCCATTTGCGCCTGATGATCTCTACCCATTTTCCCCGCGGCGAAAGCCCTCGCTCGAGTTGTTCCAATTCAAGCGGCGTCTGGTACTTTCTTCACGTTCTTTCCGTCGGAGGGGCTGGTTTGCTGGGTCGATGTCGTGGTGCATGTTGACTGAGTCTTTTGTTGAGAACCAGGCTTCCAGGAACTCCCTTTCTCTTCTTGTTTCGCCACGTGCCAAGACTTCTGTTTTGGCCCAATCGAAGGTGTGTTCCTTTGCGTCTACGTGCGCTGAAACTAGCGATGATGCATAGTGCTTTTTACACGCCTTTTCTGCCCTTGAATTTGTGTTGCTAATTTTCCTCCTCTTTGGCCAACATAATCTTTTTCGCAATTTCTACAACGTAATCTATATACAACGTTTCGGTGTCCATTCGCTTCCAGTTTTTCTTTTGGTTTTGACAGGGTTTTCTTCAAGATGACAGTTGCTTTGTGTGCTATGATGAGATGATGCTGTTTGAATAGTCTTGTTGCCATTTCGGATATGTTCTTCATCTAACTCAAAGCAACCGTGTCTCCGTCGTTGGTGTAAACTGTCTTTTTGTGTTGTTGTGGTTCAGACACCTTCGGATGAAGCTTCGCGGGTATCCGTTGCGTGGTAAACTTTTGCATAAATGCTTCTCTTAGTGTTGCTTTGTCTCTGCAGTACTGCAGTATGTTTGGGCTCTACGAAAAAATGTCCACTCACAGCTTTATTTGTGGAATTTCGGGTGGTTGTTGTTAACGTTCAGAATTTCGTCCATATGTGTGTATTTCCTGTAAGCTGATGTTTACAGCCTCCCTTCAATGGTTCTGGTTACTAATACGTCCAGAAAAGACAGTTGGCTTTTATTCTCCAGTTCCATGGTAAATCGGATGTCTTCAATAGCGTTGTTCAATAGCTGCTGTGCGACTGTTACTTGACTGCGTTTAATGATCACAAAGGTGTCGTCAACAAATCGGACCCACAGTTTTGGATTAATGAGTGGGAGTACATTCCCTTCCAATTTCTGCATAACCCATCACCACAACGAGTCATGATACAGGTGATCCCATTGGCGCGCCTTTCAATTGCTCATAGATTTTACCGTTGAAAGAGAAGTAGGTTAACAGACAAAATCGGAGTAGCTTGCACACATTTTCGGTCATCAAGTTCCCGATTGGTTATTCACTGCTGTTCAGGCGTTCTGTGATGACCGTTGTTGCAATTCGTTAGTTGACAGATGTAAAGATGGCAATCGCGTCGAAAGATATCATTGTTTCATCGTCATTTATTCGCAGGTCTTTAAGCTTTGTAGAAATTGCTGGGCATTTGTTATGGAATATTGCGATCCGCAGTTCAAGTGGTTGTGGCATCCCCACATTTCTTTCGCCAAGTTGTAGGTGGGTGTTCCTTGTAGTGACACGATCGGCCGTAACGGTGCACCATCTTTGTGTACCTTTAGGAGTCCATAGAATTGCTCGATGTTCGAGTCGCGGGCTCATATTTTATCGCTTTCCTACGTGATTTGGTTCCTTTCCTGAAGCTGTTTCAGTATTCTGTTTATTTTGTTTGTCAGCTGCGAGGTTGGATCGATCTCGATGCACTTGTAGGTTGTTGTGTCTTTCAAGAGACTTAAAACTTTCTCAGTGTAATCCTCTCTATCCATTATAACAGTCATCCGCCCATTGTCTGCCGGCAGGATGATGGTCGTTTCGTCGGACTTCAAGGTTTTTATTGCCTCCTTTTTCTCGTCTGATTTAGGCATATCAGCGCACTGAGGATGCCACCTCGCATGATGGTGAAACGTTTGCAAACAAATTGCTAAGCTCGGCGAACGAATGAGCCACTAAACCATAACGTGTTTATGCCGTTGTGTATGTGGCCCATTAATGTTTACGGTCAACAGCTGCTAACTCTGCTCCCTATGTCTAGCCTGCCGGCTGGCGAACGAGTGGTTCAAGCCTCTATGTTGTCACCCCCAGACCATCGTTTCGAGTCTGCTTGGGTTCGGGTAACCACACATTCTTCCCGGCTGGCATGTGGCAGCGACGCACTGTTGTGATATACCGGCGTACTGATGATGCCCTTCATGCATAAGAACTGGCCAAATCATTGCTTGAATTCTTCAGGTGGTAGTGGCTCGAGCAGAACCTAAACTGATGAACGCTCGGATGTCAGCTTCGTTTGCGCATCATTACTTAAAGTTATCGCTTCTACTCCAAAATGAGAATCCATCCCACATAACATAATATCTAGACTAGCCACCTTGTTGATGCATCTACCCTCTCATGCCTTTTTGATTCTGTACAAACTGGCGCACCGCGCTTGCCAAGAAGATGT
>OX104064.1:181807809-181912108 GCA_944474145.2 Dicrocoelium dendriticum
CAAAGTAGAATGCCCATTTGTTACGTCAAGTTTCGAAAGATAAGCAAAACACGAAGCTGTGAGCAAACAATTGTTTTCGATTACTTCTTCATCTGGCTTATACAGTAATATACATTATGTTAACGTCTGTTGCAGTCGTTAGTGTAACAAAGAAACAATTGCTCAGAAAATTTAACTTGTGATCATGATGAGCTTCATCTGATCACTCGACTGAGGTCAGGTGAATTTGCGGAGTACCACTGCTTACTTCACGGCTGGTGGTCGGCCAGGGAAGTTGTAGTGTTTGTATTAGTTTCTTCTGAACATAATTGTTTGCTCAAAGCTTCGTGTTTTGCTTATCTTTCGAAACTTGACGTAACAAATGGGCATTCTACTTGAGTTGAAACACAGCAAATGCGCCCAAACGCGCAAGGAACTTAATCGGTATATTAAGTTCTGCGTGAGATTTGCCGAAACCGAAGCATCCATTGAATTTCACAGGCTTTGCATCGAAACGCGAGATTACCCAAAATCCTTCTGGAAAGCCCTGCGGAGACAGCACATCCGACCCAGTGCTGCTACTTTGAAACGGCACGCACTCAACCTTATTGAATCAGATAAAACGAGACTAGAGGAAACTAAACGACTTATTGCCCAAACAGAAGCCGCGCTGGATAACCTCCGCGATGAAGAACGTATCCGTTTTCTTACTTATGTGCGAGGCGTAACATCTAAACAGGTAGACAAGAAACGATGCAAAATGCAGAAAAACTTAAGCGAAACAAAGTGTCAAACCAGGTTTCCATCAGTTCCAGAACAATACGTGCACAATCTTTCTAGTGTTCATTTAGACAGACTGCAGCTGCAAGCACTTTCACTTGGTCTAAAATTTAGCCATCCGCAAAAGAAATACAATCGTGTTGAAATAGAAACACAGTTTGAACACCTATTCAAGCAGACGAACGACTTGGTGGCCAACTCTGATATGGAACTTGAACAGTTCAAATCAAGTTTGGTCAACGTTTGTTTTAAATACCAAAGACAACCAATAGAACACCGTCGACTACTGACAAAAGCGCCCCTTGATGCTTTGACAGAACTTCAGAAAAACGAATATCTCATCATAGCCAAACCAAACAAAGGACCTAGGACTGTGCTGATGGATCGTGCGGATTACATCAAGAAAATGAGAATGATACTCTCGGACACTTCACGTTTCGTGAAATGTGAACAACAGAAAGATAAAACAGAATGTGTAGAAAATCAATTGATCAAGTGTTTAAAATCACTAGTGAACGACGGCGCCATCACCAAAGAAACGTACGACCGACTTCGTCCCATAGGCTCCACTACTCCTCGCCTTTATGGTCTCCCAAAAATACATAAACCTGACACACCATTGAGACCCATACTAGATATGAGGAATTCACCGTACCACAACATTGCGCAGTGGCTGACAAAAATGCTGAATCCCATCAGACAAATGATTGCTCCTCACAGACTGGCAGATACATTCCAGTTCGTCAACGAAATTCGAGATATGAATGCCCAGGAGCATTGGATGTTTTCCTTAGATGTTGTTTCATTGTTTACCAACGTGCCTCTGGTAGAAACAGTTAACTACCTGTACTCGTACATTGACCAGCATGGTATAAATATCGGTATACGAAGCAACCAACTGAAACAACTGATACTCAGATGTACGTACAACGTTCAATTTCAATTCAATAGCGAGTTTTATAGACAGGTTGATGGCGTTGCAATGGGCTCCCCGCTTGGTCCATTGTTAGCGGATATTTATATGGGAATGCTAGAAAACGGTCCATTAAAACAGGTCATATCCGGTCTGAAATTCTATCGGCGCTATGTGGATGATATAATTTGTATAAGTGATCGGACCACCAAACCCCAGGATATAATCGACTGTTTCAACAATGCGCACCCCAATGCCGCATTTACAGCTGAGGAAGAAAACAACAACCAAATGAATTTTTGGACGCAAGTCTTATCAGAAGAACCGATGGATCAGTCCAAAGAAAAGTATACAGGAAACCATATTGGACGGGACAATACATGAACTTTCATAGTTTCGCCCCACTCAGCCAAAAAAGAACGCTGGTACGAACTCTAACCGATCGGGCATATAAAATCTGCAGCGAAGATACCATAAAAGCCGAACTCGTACGAATCAAAGAAGCGCTTCTCGAAAATGGATATCCGGAGCGATTTATCGAGACCCATATGAAGCGATGCATACCAAAAGTATCAAAACAAACCGTTGAAAAGAAACAGCTTTACTTGACACTTCCATTCAAAGGAAATAGTGCGGCTGAGACATGCACACGTCGACTACAGCAAAGCTGCAAAAAGACCTTTAATGCGGCTCAGCTGAATATGATTTTCACGAGCAGACCTTTACTAGTTCCGAGATTCAAAGACCGAGTGCCTGATCATCTCCAATCGATGTTAATCTACCGGTTCACCTGCCCGTGCGGGGCCAGGTACGTTGGACGGACGACCAGGCATCTAGATAAGAGAATTAAGGAACACCTCCCAGGTTGGCTCTACAAGCGCGAGAATAGGACAAGCTGTAGTGCGATTACAAACCATCTAATAAACACAGGCCACCAGATAGACAAACGAACATCCTTTCAAATTCTCTACAAAATACCACCAAGACAAAACCATCGTGTAAGAGCAAGCCTACTCGCCACCGCTGAGGCAGTATGCATACGCCTAACAAATCCGGACTTGTGTGTTCAGAAGAAGCTAATACAAACACTACAACTTCCCTGGCCGACCACCAGCCGCGAAGGAAGTAATGGTACTCCGCAAATTCACCTGACTTCAGTCATGTGATCAGATGAATGCCATCATGATCACAAGTTAAATTTTCTGATCAATTGTTTCTTTGTTACACTGACGATTGCAACAGACGTTAACCTAATGTATATTACTGTATGAGCCTGATGAAGAATTAATCGAAAACAATTGTTCGCTTAAAGCTTCGTGTTTTGTTTATCTTTCGGAACTACTGGTTCTCGCTGATATCTCTCATGCAATCTGCGTAATGATAACACAGCACCCATCGTCCCCCTAATGTACTCATTCTGCTTTTTAGGTTTAGCTCAAAGCCACCTCGAGTCGCGCTTTGGCGTATTTGCGGTACTTCTCTATCACGATATGCTTCCCACTGTCTGATTTCGCCCATCCCTAATTATTAATCATCTTACCATGTGACAGACAATTTCGGACATGAATCAGTGTGACGAAGAGACACTTTCTAAGCACCGTCTTTACTCGTGTCCACGTTGGATCGCGACGCAGTGACTAACACACTGGTGTGTCTGAGCCACGGAACCGTCTGCTCACAATATGACCACACCCTGCGCCAATTTGTTGTGGTGCACCATGGACGGCCGAACGTCACCCTCATGCTAGATTAGGAATGTTGAATGTCTAGCTAGCCAATCAACTACATTGCCTTCCGAGATCATCCTGACGTTTGTCAGTAGACAGTTTAGTCTCACCCGCTTGACAGCTGTCGGACGAACTAGACGGTTAGCACCGTGTGCCATACTACGTGTATACACACACACACACACACACACACACATGATCACATAACCGTTGCTCTCTTCGTTCACTTATAGTCGGCTCGGTGCTCTCCCGTTGCCAGGTTCACCGACTTGTCGGTTGTTGCGCGCAACGTTGAGTGCTACTGCTTGCGATTTGATTAGGATGAAACCTTAGAACTTTGCTCGCTTAAATTTGTTTTTCACATGCGCATCTTCTCCGGCTCACCCCTGATAATCTTCTTTCGCCCCTCATCTGTTTGTTCAAGGTGGCCAGCTTCCGTGGGAACTACGATAAACTGATTTTTCGTGTGAACAGCTTAATTTCGCAAGTAAATGAGGTAAGCTATGTGGGTATGCATGTACTTTCCACCACTCTGGCACAATCCAGATAACGTGGCAAATAGCTCTGGCTTCTCCGTCTCATCCTTGAATTTCCACAGTGGTTTGACTGTAGTACGAAATGCTCACGGCACGCTAGCTCATACGCAAACCACTCATCCATTTCCTTTAACTGCGTATCGCCAGCAGTGTCTGACGAAATCACACCGTTGCACAGTCTGCACTCACAGTTTTCCGTAAGTTTTGTTATTTCGTGAAAGTAATGGGATGTAAATGGTATGAATTGAACTCGCGTCAGACGACTGCTGTAATAGAACGCAGCTCATCCAATGCCAGGCTTCTTTTGACATCGAAGGTTCATCAACGACAATGCGATGCATTGTAGCGATTCCCATTGAGGTGACTCTTGGTCATTCGATCACTAGGATCGTAGGATCACTTCATTGGGAATCGCAGTCTACATTGTGATTGCGCGTCGCAATCCACTCACACAACAAGTACTTCAAAATGACCCTCCCATCAATCTTTAACCATTGTGCCAAGCGTTGTCCGCCTTGAACCAGTAACCAAAGGGGTGGAGGTTTCGGCTACTATTCCAGTGGTCGCGGGTTCGATGCCTGCTATCTCCACTTGCTGAGATCAAACAAGATGTAGACGCGTCATGGTGTGCAGTGTACTGAGTGAGTACCCAATTTCCCTCTGCTCATCAACATGCTTCATCTATTTCGGGCGTCTATTTGTCAAGCTGCATGGTTTCATTCATGAGTCTCACTCTAGTCTGCAGTCACGGAGTTTGTGAGTAGTTATCGACACCCACCCACCGTGACTACCTACCTGGCGAAACGTGAATGCACCGGGGTTCCCATTATGAACCGGCGAAATCGGTAAGAAAGCAGCACTTCTTATGGGCACCTTCTCCCCACCGTTAAGTGCTCATTTACTGTGATTACTGGTTGTGCTACGGCTTCATGCATTCACTTATTGACAATCGACCCAGTTGTCGGTAACGTCTCGACATTATGGTACCATGAAGCGTGTCCCCCTGGTCCTCCCTTAGTTTGGTTTCTGAGGCAATTTCATTTGTCGACACTGCACTATCTTGGTTTTACATTTTGGTAGTTCTATTCGCAATGAATCAAATCACACACGGGTTTTTATCGATCCCATTAGTCAGCGCATCATAGGCTCCTTACTGTGATCTTCTAATCACCTAGGGAATATGTACGAACTAACTATTCAATTCTCATCCATATTTATTCAAATCTACGTTTAAGCCCATAATCTACGCGGCACCCTTCGTAATTTTCGCCTTTGTCGGCTGGTAGCTAATCATTTATTGTTTTTTATCCGGAACACTTTATTGCACTTTTTATCTGTGTTCCTCCACCCTTCGCCCTCGTGTGGTCGCTACGAATCAAGATTGTCAACCATGTATATTTCTGTCCAGCGTTCACGCCCAGTCCAGTGTGCACTGTACATTTTCAAGGGCTATGCATTGATCCAAAGCTGTTTGCGACTCGTACAAACTGGAACAAGTGGCGTATAGCTGTTAATTGATTTGCACTTCCCGATGATCTTATTATCCTTAGAAACTGCCAAAAGTCATGTTGTCGGGTACGCTTGCCAGTCCATAGAGACAATGACACACGACCCGGCTACACTGCGAGTATTTCTGTCGCTAGTGAAGTGTGACTTCTCCAGTTCGAGGACCATCATCTCCGCGTAGCATCGCTCTTGTCCAACAGCGTCCTTGCACTGGAAGCGCGAAGGCCACCCATTCAATTGTCATACCCACCTGCTAGACAAGCGTACACTCGAACCCTTGTTCGTCAATGCAACGCAAGCAAAAGGATAGGCGGTTGTAGAATAACCTAGGGTCAATAGGACTCCGAACAAGTACATTCAATGGAGGTTCATAAAACTAAATATATGTTCTCCACTGTTAAAATGCACTAAGTGGGATTTTGTAGGTGGGCACCTGAAACTAGCGCTCACGTCGCGCACATTCTTAAAGTCACTTTCGGTAGACGTTAACATGAGATAAAAATGCTTTAGGACAATATAGCCAATCCAGCACCTAAAAAAGAGACAGCATTCAAGCACGCGGTTAGTAAATCGCATGCACCATGCCTACAAACGTTGCGCCGGTTCTGCCTACGTTCTCTGCAGGACCCGTCGTCGCTTCGGTGGTGGCCCCGAGTGGCCTCGCTCATGGCTCACTAGGCCTGCCTGACTCAGGCACTCGCGACGTCATATGCTACAGCACCACGCCCTCGCTGTCGATGGAGTACAACCCATCGGCACCGGTCGCTTCTTTAATTTCCGCTTCTTCTCTGCATGCACGAGGGATTTCTCTTGCACCTTGGCAACGGCCTTCGTGATCAGATGGCGCCATGCATGCCGATCAACCGCTTTCGATTCCCATGACCTGAAATCACGATTAGAACCTGAGAGGCTCACGTTGATCATGTCATGGTAACGTAACCTCCGTTTCCCCAAATGCCGCTTCCCAATATTCAGCTAACGGCATAATAGTTGTTTCGGTATCCGCGTCGAATCCATACGGCTCACATGACCGAGATACCTCAGGTGTCTCAGCAAAAGTATGCAGTCGATTGCATACATTCTACTTCGGCACAACACTTACGTGTTAGCAACTCTGTCGCACCAACCGATGCACCAAATTCGTCGCAAACACTGTTGATGGAACCGCTCGAGATATCTCACCTCGCCGGTACATCGTCCACGCTTCGCTGCCGTATAGAAGAACGGACAGCACCATGGATTTGTACACCATCAGCTTCGTGCCAACGCTAAGCTGATAGTTGTTCCACACTCGGTACTCAATCTTCCCGAATCCTGCCGCTGCCTTAGAGACGCGACCACGAAGCTCACTGTGAAACTGCTGATCAGTCGACATGACACTCCAAAGGTAGCAGAAGCGATAGGTGGTTTCCAATACTTCAGCACCGATGCTGATTTTCGGCAATATTGAAGATTGCACCTCCGGTGAAGGCTGAAAGAGACAGACAGTTTTGATTGTGTTGATGGTGAGCCCGAATTTGGCCGCTGTCGAAGCCAGAGCACTAGTCATGTGCTGCGACTCATCCGCGCTGTGTGTAAACAATGCAGTCGTCAGAAAACAGCAACCTACAGATAATTGTCTCACAGCCTAGGGTTCTCGCACCGAAACAATGGATGTCCAGCAACTCACCATCAATACGGTGCTTCACACGAACACCTTAAGCACAAGCCGCATCAAAAGCACAATACATCATTGCATGAAAATAAATATTAAACAGTGCAGAAGCTAAGACACAGCCTTGCTTCACACCAGAGACAACTGTAAAGTCATCCGAGGTCTCTCCACTCAGCTGCACCCTCGCCTGCATGCCACTGTGCGGACATTCAATTAACCTTACAAACTTACGCGGGCAATCAAACTAACCCAACACCAGCCACAATGCCTCGCGTTTCATCGTATCAAGTGCCTTGCTGAAATCAAGTAACTGCGAGTACAACGACTGGTTTCGTTCTCTGCACTTCTGCAACTGGCGAGCCGCAGACAGCATATCTATAATGCTGAGACGCAAACGGAATCCGCCAAGTTCCGTTCCACAACCTGACTGACGAGGCCGTTGAGCAGGATTCGGGCAATCACCTTGCCCACACAACTCAGCAAGTTGATGCCACGATAATTCGTGCAACAATGCTTGCTACCTTTGCTTTTGTACAGTGGTAGCACAAGGGCATCCTTCAGTTCAGGAGGCACCTCCTCCTCAGTTCATACGCGTTGCATCAAGTGGTGCAGCGCAGTCACCAACCTAGGTCCGCCGTGTTTCAATACTTCAGGCGAGATCCCGTGGGCACCGGCATACTTGCCCTTTCGCAGCTGATCAAGTGCTCTCTGCGTCTCACCCAGTGTTGGCGTATCCGCCTGACTCGCTTTCACATCGTGCTGCTTCAGGCCGTTCAAAGTAGGCCAGTCGATCTCTGAACGGTTGTTCAAGAGACAGACAAAATGTATTTATCAGATCTGTAGTCTGTGTGCAGGTAGCGCCTGAATTACCATCGATCAGTGTCCTCAGCGGCTCCAATCTCAGTCCATACTCCGCCTCCAAGGAGCCCAAGAATTCTTTGTGTTGGCGGCGTTCGGCATAGCATTCCATCTGCTTCGCCTTCTCCGTCCACCATACATTTTAATGCGAGGGATCTCTCAGGTCAATCGCCGTCGAAGTTTGCGAAACTGACTCTTTTTCCCCAAGTCACTGGGGTCTGCCACATGTGCAGCAAATGCTGCATTCTTCTCCGACACCAATGTGCCAATCGTCGCATTGTTCACATCAAACCAATGATGACGCTTGCGTTTTGCGCACCTGATGCTCTCCATGGCAGCAGCTGTCACCTGGTCGCGAATGTGGTGCCATAGGTCGCCCACTTGGCTATGCCTTCCACATCATACAGGCGTACGGCCACCGCCTTCTCTAGCTCAAAACGTTTCGCCACAGTACCGAGGGAAAGAATGTTAAATTTACGCCGATTCATGGCGGGGTGCAATAGATAGATTCACAAAATCATTTGTACAGTTTGGTCTGAACCAATTTGTGATCAGTGCCACACTCAGCTACACGCAGTATACGTGTCATGCGCACTTCACGCATATCACGCTGACGTACGATGACATAGTCGAGCAGTTGAGCGTGACCACTCCATGGGTGCGTCCAAGTTGCTATATCACTCGCACTCAGTGCAAACCGAGTGTTCGTGATCGTCAGGCCGTGAGTTGCACACAGCGAGAGCAGCCTATCACCGTTCGCATTCGCTGAACCAATGCCATGCGAACCGATGACATCTGTCCACACCGATTCATCATGCCCAACGCGCGCGTTGAAATCACCCAGAAGAAATAGTCGGTCGCTCCTCGCCACAGACCGTATTACGGAGGATAGCTGAGTGTAGCATTGACCACACGTGTCATCAGGATAACACATGGTCGGACCGTACGTACTTATGAAAGTGGCAAACTTACCTTTTCCGCGTCTTAGTCGAACTATCATCAGTCGCGCGCTGATGTCTGTTGGTTCACCCACCAGCTGGCCACGGAGGCGATCGGATATTGCGAATCCGGCCTTATGTTCACGTGGTGCTGAGGCGGCGTTCCCCACCCAGTAGAACGTGTAGCCAGCACATTGAAAATCATTTTCGTATCCTGCGTAAAGCGATCTAACTTCCAGTCATTCAATTTGCGGAAGCACAAGGCGACCTCTGAGGGGCTGAATTTCAGCAAATTCACTGGCATTGTTTGATTGTTGTAGAGCTATCCCGGCAGATTCAAATAGTAGTGCATTGCGTCGCATTCTCAGCCAACAACTTAAGCAAAACCTGCGTGCGGATCGTGAAACTTGGTGGTCCCAACGGGCCTCAGAGATGGAAACGGTAGCCCTCTCTGGAAACTTCCGCAAGCTCTTCCTGGTCATTCGGGCCTCTAGTCACAAAAGATCTGGTGTCAGTGAGGTCATTTGCGAGGTTGATGACGCGCCGATAAGCAAATTACGCAGGCCTATGTACCGCTGGGCTGAACACTTCCGCACTCAATTCAGCTGACCTCTTCCGCCGGCGTGTCTATTGAGTATGCCTACTTGCTCGCCTTGGAACCTCTCATTGGAACCACGCACTGAAGCTTAGGTCTGCCTTGAGCTCCGACACTTGAAGCGATTCAAGTCTGCTGGCCCAGACGCACTTCCTCCAGAGCTGTTCAAGTTCGGGCGCGAAACACTTGTCAACCAGTTAACAGCTTTGTTCTCTAAGATCTGATGTGAATAGACAGTTCCATTTGCTTAGAACGAGTCAATTATCGTCTCGATCTTCAAGAAAAGTGCCCATACCCCATGCGCTAACCACCGAGGAATCAGTCTAATGTCCGTTGTCACCAAGCTATTAACATTGATTCTACTTCGCAGACTAACGCCGACTCGAGAATTGCACTCCCGTGAAGAACAGGCTGGTTTCTGCCCCGGTCTAGGGTGTATAGACCACTTGTTTACGCTCCGCCAACTCCTTGAAACTCGTCATCTTTACCGCCAGCCCACTATCGTTGTTTTTCTGGACATCTGAGCCGCTTTCGACTCCGTCGATCGTCCAGCTTTATGGCGTTGCTTACAAAAGAATGGATTACCCGAAAAGTATATCGCCATCCTTCGAGCATTATATTACAATGTCTCAGGTAAAGTGAGGGCTTATGATAACTTCTCTTTACCTTTTGCCGTCACTAGCGGTGTACGACAGGGTTGCCCCATGTCCCCGTTTCTCTTCAATTTACAATCGAGGATGTTTTTTAAGCCCTCTCGAGGGCATTCAGGGTTTTGGTGTAGAGCTTCTTCCTGGCAACCGCGTGACCGATTTAGATTATGCTGATGATATTGCCTTGTTTGGTGATGACGCACAGAGCACACAAGCCGTTCTAAACCGCTTGGCGCTTGAAGCATCAAAATATGGAATGACCTTTGCCCCTACGAAATGCAAACTCCTGGTCCTGGATTGGCATCCACCTGCTCCAGTGCTCACTCTTCAAGGTACGCAGCTTGAACAAGTGGACAGCTTTGTTTACCTGGGAAACTGTGTCTCTGCTGATAGTAGCATTGGAAAAGAGATTTCCCTCCTCATTGCCAAAGCCCGTTGAGCATTCACCAACTTGAGGCATCTGTGACGACGCCGGACGTTTCACTATTTGTAAATGGCAGGGCCTACAACGCCTATTTTCGCTCGGTGCTGCTGTATGGGAGTGAGTCCTGGCCAATTCGTGTGAATGATTTGCGTCGGATTTCGGCCTTTGACAATGGATGTCCGCGGAGGATAGCTCGAGTGTGGCGGATGTACCACGTACGCAGCGATGGTGTTAGCCGTCGCGTCTTGGGTAACACGGGACTTGCACTTGACAGACTGGTACCACTGCGCCAACTGAGGTGACTGGGCCACGTTTTGCGCATGCCATGCGAACGGCTAGGCCCGACGCACTCTTCGCTCGCATCGAACCAGGCTGGAAGAAATCGCGCATAGGTCTGCCTATCACGTGGCGACAAATGATTAAAGCGCTGACTTCCAGTTTGGCTGTCGTAGGTCCAGTGCGTCTACCGGGCTGGGGGATCAAAGATGAAGAACACCGCTGGCTGCAAACTCTTTCGGAGATGGCACGGAACAGGCCTCAGTGGAAAATGTGTACAAATGTTTGTCTTGATTTGGTTGATTTACATCGCAAACATTAAACACAAAAAATGATAAAACCGCGTGTGAAAAAAACAAAAGTAAAGACGAGGTACAAAAAACTTTTTTGCAGCTTTCATTCTTTTCGTTGTGATCTCTGTATTTATTACTTCCGTTCCATGGTTTTCGCTGGCTCTATGTCTCTCTTGTAGACTGCTGGTAATATATATATATATATATATATATATATATATATATATATATATATATATATATATATACCGCCAACCATATATGGTCGGCGGCGTCCGGTTTCGGATTCGCCTGTCACTGTGGCCAGCCACAGGACGCCTGCGCCTACAGAGGGACCATGGGTGGCTTGCGCTGCACCACCCACAGCTCCAACCACACCCCCCATATCCATTGTAAACCCGAAGGAATAAGACCGGGAGCCATGTGAAGGGAGCCACGTTTCATCAACGGAGCCGGCCCACACTCCTTCACAGACAAACACAAGCACGCTGTATTTGGGAAATCAACGGCACACAAGGCGGTGGCTGGACCGTAGTCCGCTCCACACTGAGTGCATGGAACCGTTCTTCGAGCCTAACACGGCCACAAGGACCGTGCACCCCGTCCCCTCCAGCAACGACCAACTGTCTCCTGAAGCCAGTATGGATGAGGTAGTGGGTAATAGACAGGTAGGCGGCACCTTGTCAACATGCACATAAAGCGTAGCCTCACCGGGGATATCAAGCAACAGCTAATCACTTGGAACGACAAAATAAAATAAAATAAATCTAATAATGCATACAGATACGGTGGCATAACTCTTCGCTAAATTAGCATATGAAGTAAGTTGGTTAGCAATGAATCCGCGATAAGGAAAAAATATCCACAAATTGCTCAAAAATGCTACAACGCAACAAAGTTACCGAGGATAAGCGCAATTAGCGGAAGCAACATGGCCAGGTAATAGAAGATTATTCAGATAGGCAAAACAAACCAACTAAAGTGGAATGAAATTTATGCAGCTTAAAGAGACCTAGTTTAAGTTTGTTTTAGCCCATCTGCGGTGAAGAAGCATCAATAATGCAACGTCAGCCTCAGCATGGGGCATATATATATATATATATATATATATATATATATATATATATATATATATATATATATATATATATATATACCATGCAACTTACTCAACGAGCCGAGTCTCACTGAGCGCCGCAATATCCATGTGACAGCGCACCAATTCCATGGCAACCAATGTAGTGCGTCACTCGCGGCGCTCACTCAAGTTCCGGTCCAGTAGTGGGCGCACGTTCCAGCACCGGTGGTTGTGCTTTGGAGTTTTGCTTGAGGGACTCCACCCGGAGCCTTTGGCTCAATAGCCTGACCCACAAGGCAATGGGTGATTTGGTTTGCTTGAGGTACACCACCCGGAACCTTTGGTCTAATAGCCTGACGCACAAGGCAGTGGGTTGTTTGGAGGTTTGCTTGAGGGACTCTGCCCAGTGCCTTTGGCTCAATAGCCTGACCCACAAGGCAGTGAGAAGCAGATCCAGTTCGAGAATGCGATTGCAGAGACTGATTGGGATCTGTTTGACGGCCGTCACACGCGGCTTTTGTGGTACTGGAACCATTTATATATGTTTTGCGACCGTAGTAGGATACGCACGTGCGACCACGGCCAGACGCAGTTGGGTTTTGGTGGGTTTGCACCAATTTGACCAGGGGTTGTTTGGCTTGAGGCGAGCAGTAGCAAACTTGTGAACACCCGGAGGTGCTATCCCACCGTCAAAGACAATGTGTGGCGCTTATGCCCTACGCCGATCGAGCTATGAGCTTAAACCCCGTAGACCTGTTGTCTCCCATGGCTATGTTTTACGGGAAGAGGGCTATCGACCACTTCCTAACCTCCGAAGAGGATGGACTAGGATACTGGCGGGACGCTCACAGTTGACAGGAGAACGACTCGGATCCTCAGCCAAAGCCTTCGATTAAATGAACACCCGAAAGGCAGCGGGTCTAGCACATGGTCAGTTAGCCGACTCATGCGGATTGGTGTCCTTGATCTTAGCAGGGATAAGGGCGAAACCCAACTCCCATTCAGCGGTCGACACGAGGAGGCATCCAGGACATGAGCCAATGGCACAACAGTAGCAGCAGTGGGTAGACCATCTGTCAAGATCTAGCCACCACTAGTCTCAGAGCACCATAGGCTCACCCGCCGTGTCCAACTGCAATGACATGGAAAATGTATGAGGCGGTTGAGTGAGGAGCAGCTGAGCCGAACGGGTTTCAGTGCGTGCGTATTTGTTTGCGACTGAATTGCACACTTGTTTCCAAGAAAGAAGTACCTTGCTTGGGACATTGCACCACCTTGCTTCTTTTATTTTCTGGTTGGGCGACCGGTAGGCGTATACGGCTTTACTCGTCTCTTGTCCTTAATTCAAGTACCGTAGCGAAGGAATGATGCTTCACTGCTTTTCATCTACGGTGATCTAAGGCACGAGGAGTAATAAAAGAAAGAGAAGAGAGACTAGCATGCAAACTTAGCGTCCTAAACAAACACCCATTGTCAAGGCGCCTATATTTTGTCAATAACATACCATCACAAACGGATGGCTATCATGCGAGGATAATGTGGTACAGGAGAAACAGCTTCATTGTTGCTTTCACTGTGCCGTCATAATGGTCCATTACCCCGCAGAGAACAGCAGCATACATACCTTAGACAGGCGGTCCGGCTAGGAGATGCCAGCAGACACACCACTTGTGTCGACTACGAGTCATGTCTCGCAACGTCTCCAGCCAGACGCAAGGTCACGTGGCATCCAATCTGGAAAACGACAGACCAAGTGCACCCAGTTTGGTCGTCAGTGACTTCATTTTCCGCCACTAAGTTAATTTTTGTCCATCTCAAGCTTTGCGCCACCCCACATCTGGCAAAAGAAACAAAGCCCTCATCAGTAAGCGATGACTGGGCACACGTTATAGGGGCCCATGCTAACTCAACTTATTCAGTGCTATCTGCTATTCTAAGGAAATACTAGGAGTATCACTGCCTAGCACTCGCGTGTGCACGTCATCCTTACTGACACACTGATGCCATCCGACACCAGCAATGATCCGCAGATAGCGATGCTCAGAGACTTGAAAGCGCCTCAGTTCGTAGTTGCGAAGTCTCACCCCTATGGAGCAGGACAGATTTTACTGTGGCCTAGTAAACACGGGCTTGCACACCCAGCGAAGCACACTCCACTGATGTCGCTGGTTCCAGAAGGCAGTCCTAACTCGCAAGAAGTGAGCTGACTTCGCTTACGTACTCATCGTTGTTGATGCAGCTGCCAAGGTTAGTGAATTTGTAAGTCCGAGCTGTAAGCGAACTTCTATTGGTCCAAATATGGCTTATACTTGATGCATGGGTTTTGACCAACGAAACATCTCATCTTTGCGCGTCTTGTTAGAGGTTGTATAGTGCCGGTTTCTTTGTGTCTAGTGGTTGTGTGGTGTGTATAGCTAATGCGTCCAACCCTCGCGCGCATACAGCTGCGGTTCCAAGGTGTTCCATTCCTTTGAGAGAGCCATTATCGCCTGGTGGTTGCCGTTTCGCATCCGCCACTTCCACACTACTGATGACCGGCGCAGTAGCGTATGCCTTTAGTCCACCACAAGGTGACAACCTACGAGTTTTTCGTTATCAGTTGTCAATTGCTCATCAAATGTCTGACGGTTCTTTTAACAGCACTTAGCAGTTTGCCAGTGCGAAACGCATGCCTCATGATGGAACCACTCTTGAGAGTTTATGAACGGCTGACTAGGTCGCCCCTGTTGCAGAACCCAGTCAGGGACAAGCGTCTATTCGATAAAGAGAACTCGGCGCAAATTATAAGACGCTTGGCAAGCCATTCTCCTCGATAAAAGTTACGCGTTTACGTCCACAACTAACGACTCTTCTGAGGCAATTAGGTACTTCATTTGACTCAGTTAAATAAACGATGAGTAACTCGCATGAATGTCCGCCAATCCATGTCCACCAATCAAATCGGTTACACCCGTCGACCATTGTCTATCAGGCTCGTTCTGTTGGCCCATCCGTTCACTCTGGTATGACACCCATCACAATCCCAACATCGTTAAAGTGCAAGACAATATCGTCCACATAATCAAAATCAATTAGTTTCTCACCAGGCAGCATCTCGACGTATGCATCGTAAGGCTCCGCAAGGCAACACTCTGTGCTACAGTCCACGACAAGTTGAACAAGTGGAGAACTTGGACAGCCCTGACAAATGCCACTTTTTGTCGGAAACGCATCAGACCAATTACTGTCGACCCTAGCTCGGCCTGTGTTGTTCGAGTATGGAGGACGTAAAATGTTCACATATTTCATGGGAATACTTTTCTGCGTAAATATTTCGAACAGAATGAATCGGTCGACTGAATCGAACACACTCTTGAAATCAAGGAATTCAGCTATTGTCGGCCTGTGGTGTGTGTGGCGCTGCTCTAGCATCTGCCGCAGAATGAATATGTGGTCTATACAGCCCCGTCCAGTTCAGAAGCCTGCCTGTTCTTCTCTCATCCGCGATTCCCGTTCTACAGGGAGGCGACGAAGGAGAATTGAGGCTGATAATTTTTTCACAACCGGTGTTTGGATACTACTCTTGTATTTATGCACTCGGTCCTACTGCCCTTTTATGTCGGCACGTTAATCTACTTACTCTGGTTTACTTGGATGGCATCTTCCTTCCAAACAGGGTGGTCAATGCTTTGCAGAGAAACACCACAATCCTAGTATAATGTGGATGCTAGGGTATCCGGTCCATCAGCTCGAAAGCGATGGAGGTCTTTGATCAGATTTCGGACTTCAGCCTTGGACCGAGCCTCTAAGCTAACCGGCCATGGCTTAGCCTGCATCACCTGAGTGGTAAGGGATCCAGAAGCAGGGGACCGACTCGAAAGTGCTCCGCCCAGTGAGCCATACGCCACCCGCGTTGTCTTTGATTGTCTCACGGAAGCCTGGTTTTTTGGGACAAGTGGTGTAGATCAACTAGAAGAGCTTGCGATAATTGCCTGCTGCTCCGCCTCTTCCCTTTCTTGAGCCCGACTGGTTCACGGCGCTTCCTTGTCAGTACGCAATCTCCGCTTTAGTTCCCATCCTTTAGTCCGTCTGTTCAGTGCAAGCCGGGAGTTTTCTTTTGGATTGCAACGGGTCCACTGACCTCTCGGATATCCAGTGGCTGATGCGGTGACGATTGATAGTGTCACAATTGGAGGCTCCTGCATGGTGCATAGTGGCTGAGATCCTAAGGCATTGAAGCTCTGTATCATTAGAACAAGTGAGCGGATCTTCATTAGGAAGGGCATTCTGGTGGGCTTACGTAACCGATGGTTGAGATAACTTATCTGTTGCCAATCAAGGGAGGCACTTGTTACGTATCCTGGTAGCGTACATGGAAAAATGGCTGCGTACCAAGGCACGACCGGAGTCGACGCAAGTTTTCCAGAACACGGGACAGTTCATTATGGAACCACGCCACTTGTAACTTATGGCAACCTGACCAATTTGGGTCCATCACTGGCCGGCTGTAGGTGGGGCCAGGTGGCACTCCAGCGCCCAGTGTATCTAAAGGCAGTGCTGCTAAGAGCTGCCGGGAGTCCACTCACAGTTGCAACAGACGCTCGTCGTTGTCCGTCCGGTCGAATTATCTCCATACCTACCACCTATCTGAGAGTCTGACGAGCTTAGAAAACATACTCGCGCATTCGTATGTCCTGCTGCAGCCTAGCGAGTGTACAAAAGCATGCTGGTACTTTCGCATGTCTTCTATGGGATTTATCGCAAGTGGGCCTGTTTTCTTTAAAATCACCTTCCATGCACACTCACACGCCCCGGTAGATGACACTAACTCGTGTCGTTAGTTGGTGCTGCCAAGGAAGCTGTGCCTCAACTATGTCTTTCCATGACAGTTCCACCACTTGCAACTTCATGTCCGAGTCACTACGTTGATTACGGTGTTACTTATTCTCTGCTTCCTCTGACCACTGTGCTTAACCACACTTGCGCTCTTGGTTTGCATCTCGGGCTGTCTTGACACAGCACATCATTGTAGTGCAGATATAACATTATTGATAGCCTCATTCTTGAGAAAGCAGATTCCATTCTCAAGTGCGTTCATGGGATTTAACTATGCAGTTCTGTTGGTGACTACAATTTTTCTTTGGTACACGGACGATGTTTTTACTTGTCCATCAGAGCTGTCTCATTCAAACCCAAAATAAGCCAACACCTGCCCGCTTGTTGGACAGCCTGAGGAACAAAAGGTTTATTTATGTGCACCCGAACTATCGCGTACTTTTCTCTTTTCTATGTCTGTGCCTTTGACCTGCATAGTTCCTAGTTATCTCTTTTCACCTTTCATCACGTGCAGCTCTTCGCAACGTTCAATATCATCATCGTTGTGGTTCGCTTGGAGATTTGGGAACAGGATCGAGTTCGATTGAACTTGGAGGAGCATCATCTCCTTCCAACTTTGGCCCAGTTCAAGCGTATGCATGCAGGCGTCAGACATGACTGTCTGCACGCATTGTTGTGAGTGCACCAGCCTAGTTCCCATTGTTGATAATGCGGTTTCGTTCAATCAACCCTTCAGTTTCGCCAGTAATCATCCGTTCACTGGTTAACTGTTTCTTTTCCAATGCTTCCTGTCACGCGACCGTGTGTCATTAGTTGTCTGAATGCGCTTGGTGAGCAGATGTCCATTTTGCGGACGGTTTATGGATGACACGTGGCCTTTTTATCACTGACCGTCTATAAAGTTGTTATCCACATCCCATTTATTCTCTTGTTGTTAGACGTTGTTTGGGATATGCTGTAGGTGGATCCCGTTTTAAACTGAGGACCTGAGAGGTGTTGCTTTTTCCACTCCATCTATCTGGTGATTATTACAGTGTTTTCCGAATTCATATTACTCCCTTCTGGAACCAACTTACTTGATAAGTCTGTCTATAATAAGGCGTTATCTCCTCATACCAGATGTGAATCCCCTTTGGCCATAGCTCTGATGCGTGCTATCTTAATCATAACACTGCATGCGGAGCCGACGACGTAAGACGTTATCATATAAATCCAATCACCGTTGCAGTCATCCGTGCCCAACTTCCCCCGATCTCACAAACCTACTAAGGTTTCGTGTTTTACCCTCGGCTTATCGCATTCGCTGTTGGCTAGCGTAGAAAGGTGGGTTAAGTGGCATAAGTTGCATTCATTGCATTTACTCTCAACCGGACTGCCATCAACCTCTTGCGAAACTGCTTATGATGCCATAGGTTAACTAGTGACTTCGGTTTGCGAAGCCGTTGTTCTTGTGGACAGGGGGTTACCCTATCCTATGCATGGCTTCGTAGTATATCACAACAAGTAAGTTACTCATATCGGCAGGCGGTACTGTTTGTATTTCATGGGCTTCAGACTTTACTTACAAATCGTAGAGTCGCGTATTCTGAACTCTCACCATCCCAATAGGATAGGTACTACTTAGGGTGACTGTGTTCTTCCGGGTATTATTATCCGTTTGACTAAATCTAGTCGTGGGGACTTCAGTTTCGTCAATGTACTGTCCACCGAGCGCATGTGTGTCGATGAAGTATTTCTAAGCTTACCCTACATGTTTTTCGCATTTTCTACTTCTCCATACTGAACCAACTGGTCTAGCGTAATCTTGTTGCAGTTTCCCAACTGTCTACTCATTAAGTGATGACCTTTTCTCTCATTTTGTTCCATCGCAGGGGTGAAAAAGCCATATTCTCGTTGAAACGTGGGAGTGCAAACGCCCGAACGATGTGCGTGTTTTCCAACTGCGTTGGCTACAGTCGCGTGAGTTTTGTCAAAACTGCACACGGTACTAGTCACGAACGATGTTATTGTGCGCTGAGCTCTGCGGATACCATGATCCAGATTCGCCACTGAATCTTAACCCCACGTGGTTTGACAAGGCTTTCTGTCGTTTCAGTGCACAAACCACGACAACAGCGTATAGCTTTCCGCCTGTTATGGGGGTACTGAATTGCACCGATCTCTTTTCAGTGCTGAGTTCTAGACGTGATTACTACTAGTCGCACCACCACATGGCAGTCCTTCTAGCTTAGTGCTCTTGGCACTAAAATCGCGTCCTGTTGAGGTGGGTTTGAGGATTAACTCACGGCTTCACTAGACAGCCAATGTTGCTCGGAAGACTTGTTCAAAGCAAGCATCAGCCGAGAACTGATTTACTCTCGGACTTGCCAATTTGAATGTTGGGTTCAGCTTTATGAACTTAAATAAGTAGTCTCATCACATCTAGACTCGGACGGCCATCACACACCTGGAAAATCACTGTACGGCCGTTTCATCCTTTCGGGAATCGTCAACAGTGTGCATTTCATCTGACCCATGTGGGGCTCGAACCCGTAACTCGACTATTGTCTATCTGTGGTTGGGACCACTGAGCTACGGGGACAGTAGGGACCGCCGTGACTAAATGCTTTTCTGGGCGTGTGATTGCCTTAAGCATCGCAAGCCTGCCTTGTAATCCTGAGGTCTCGGGTTTTAGCCTGCCTAGTGGGGCCGGACGATCTTCGCAGTATGCCTGGCTCACACGCGACTGGTGGTGGTTACGCGTTAGCGAAACGTCGGTACTGCGTGTCGGCGTACCGATGAGGCTTTTTAATCTACTCTTATATCCCGCTTATTATCTTGAATGAATGTTCTGTCAAGTAATTTGCTGAGAAATTAAAGTACGTTCCCAACCTGAATGCGACTCCCAAATATATGTTGCTGACTCTCATACTAAAGAACACTGCACACTTCCGTGTGTGCTTTTCTACATCCCGCGTGCGTGGAGCTGTGATGACACGGGCCCCACATTGCGTCCATTGCCCGATTCATCGAATGACTGCTTCTTCTCACTTTACCGAGCGCACCACCCAACTCCCGAAGAAGTTGCTGCGCGCCCTATCCAGCTTCACATATCCGTTCAAAACTTGATTCACCTGAGAGGAACGCTGGACAAATGTCTGCCTGCCAAAGAAAATTTAACAGCACAGGCGTACGACAATGTTACGGCTTTGATATTTGCTTTTCCCCTTTATGGATTCGGGGTGATTGCCTGATGTGAACTAGACTGCTTATGTACATGATATGTATACTGCTAACCTGCTCTCTCATACTGCATGTGGTCGAACAAAACAGCAGTTCGATTGGGTAACGGTGCCAGGAAGAGTGAAATAAACCTACCTGAGGCTTGGATCCTGCTAGTGATCGCTATTTTCTTACATGAGGCCAAAGCATCGTTCACATCAGTGATAGGAAATCCACACACGTATGTTCTAGCCGCTGAGTGAATGATGCCGTTGCATTCGGTCCCGCTGTCATAAATGCTTACCCTCTATCCAGCGGATTGAGCTGTTATCCTCCGAGCTCCCTACATGAGCGTTCCTTTCAGTTTTCCTTCTCAAGTAAAAATACTTGTTCTTATATGAATATTTCATTGCAATCACTTCCTCTCTTTCGCCGTTCGTTTTACTCTACTGAGCAGCTCCTCATCTTGTCTTCTACGTTGGCCGTATCTTTTCCCTTTGTTGCACCGCTTTTTGCATTGAAACTCGTTTACCGCCTGAATTATGCGCTTCATTCCACGGGTCCCCTTCCACTTCCGATTGTAACCAACTCCGCCACCTTTTCGTCTCTTTTGATAGGCATAATTTTAATTGCGTTGCATATGCTTTTTCTGCCTCCATTTCTAACAGATTTTATCTTGCTGTTCTCCTCGTCCTGTTCTACCAGCGCACCAACCACGCTGTTGCTACTTCCCGTCATTGACGTAATTTCCTCCTCATGCTTACCAAACTATATCTTTTTCACTGTTCTTTCGACACTCAAAGAAGCTTTAAGTCTGTCCCCAGCAGCGACTTACTACTCAAGTACGCTCTTGACCTTACCTTTAGTTTTCTCCGACACACACACACACACACACACAAACCTGTGGTTTTACAAGTTAGCTTGGTCTGAATTACAGAATGATCGGAGACCCTATCCTGGTCATTGGATACTATGCGCCTAGCCTGTATCGGTAAACGACACCTGGTGATCTTTATGGAGCACATGCGACACTCCTTGCAAATTAGACTCTGAATATTCACAATAATAGAGTGTATCTCTTGGGTGCGCGACTGCTCTTGTGAGGGGGACGAATCGCTATGCACAGTTTTGTTCATACTCTCGCATGAATATGATAAGTATCGGTGATGTCTGTGTTGTTAAAACATTATGTGACACGTAGCCTCTATTGGTGATGGGACTGTGTTACTGTTGTGCGTTCCCACTGGTTGTATGTTTTTCGGTCCATTGTAGAAGAAGTAGCTTGGTGATTCATAGATGAGAGCATGCTCAGTATTGAGTTCCGATCGAGATAACTTTTACACTCCATTCGCATTTGCACAAGACCTGAATTAGTTAGTAATCTATTCCACTGTACGTTGTATCTGAGCGGGAAGAAATTGAAGCGAATAACTCTCCTGGTCCTTCGCACACTTCATATTTTGGGTTTGGATGTAATACCGAATTGCACCATCGCACTTCTCCCCATTATCTTTTCGACTTTGCTGGTACGTTCCGCCAAAATACTGCAACTCACCTTTCATCTGGACCTTTTACTGAGAGGTATTAAGTCGGTTCTATAAATGTGCCTGCTCGAATGCAGGACAACAGTGCCCTGAAACCTTTTTCAGTTGCATTCCTCTTATACTCCTGTGCGAAAAATTGGCACGGGAAATTCGACTCCGGTGGTTGTAATAACCGCCTCCTCTTGCCTCGTCCTCAGTCAAAATGTGCTTTTATTTTTCGCTTCCTCAGTCAACAGTTATCACCCACTTCTCCAGTATGCCTCATCTGTCGTTGCGTCCGCCTTCTTTATGCACCGGCTGTCTTGACCGTTGCCCCCTACTTAGGGGGTTGTGAATTTGATCCAACGTATTTATTCAAATATCACAGACTTTCCATAGAACTTTAACGCCCACTGTACCATAGTTACCGGTAGCTTGGCATTAATGTTCCGTTGACATCCGGATTAGCCTTCATGGTGAGCTCGTTCTGTCTGTGATCTGTTGCATTCGTTTCGCGGTTGTACCAGATTGACCGGGAATTCCCCACCATGATACATGGGGCGCACACGGTGAGTCATCGCTCTATTTCCGTCCCTCTCTCCCGTTAAGCTATTGCAATATGCTTGTGCTGCTTTGTACAGCTTGCTAACACGATTGCTCTGCCGTTCGGTCGATTGTTTGCTTTCAGATATCTCGGTACCGTGGCCTGAAGATAATCCCCGCCTGTCATCACTATCTCTTACGTTGGGTGTACGATGCATTTCTTATCTCTAGAATGAAGTGTTTGTTGATTCTCGTCACATCTACACTCACTCAGACGGCCGTCACACACCCGGAAAAGTACTGTACGTGCGTTTCATCCTTTCGGGAATCGTCAGCTGTGCGCATTCCATCGGGCCCCGGTTGGGCTCGAACCCGCAACTCGACTGTTGCCAGTCCGTGGTTGAGACCACTGAGCTACGGGGGACGGCAACGACCATCGTGGATAAGTTACTAGATGTGATATAGCGCCGCTCACTATCCAATGACTTACACGTTACTGCCATGCAGAGGACTGGGTAGCCCCTTCAGCACGCGACGAGCTTACCAAACTAAAGCCGCCAATTGGCTTATGGCATTATAAGAAGTTTGGTCTGCGTACTGATTACAGAGGAGGAGTAGGGGGAGTTGAATGGTATAGTAACTTATTTACGATGGTCGTAGCCGTCTCCCGTAGCTTAGTGGTCTCAACTACGGACTGACAACAGTCGAGTTGCGGGTTCGAGTCCTACCAGATTCTGATGAAATGCGCACTGCTGACGATCCCCGAAAGGATGAAACGCGCGTACAATGCTTTCCGGGCGTGTGACGGCTGTCTGAGTGAGTCTAGATGTGACGAAAATCAGCCTATACCATTCAACTCCCCCTACTACTCCTCTGTAATGATGTATTTCCACGGTACCTCTTTAATGCTGATCATATCGTCCTCGTGTTGAACCCTAAACCCCATGTGCTATCCAGCAGCTTCCAACTCATGGTGTCGAATCCACGACATGCCAGTCGATGAGGAGGTGTGCAGTGTCTCGCCCTTTTCTCGATGTTGCATAAGTACACAATCGACTCTCGCTAGTGACACCGAGCAACCCTTGATTTCGCTCATGTTGCAACGTGTACTCTGCAGTGGGACTCGAGAGCCCACTTTACAACCGTGTCTTCTGGTATCTTTGTAGTGCAGAATACGCTTTTGGGTACACCTTGCGATGGGTTACCAGTGCGCTTGCGTCTGTTCGCGTCCACTCATCCTCCAGGATTTCCGATCTCCTCGCTCCATTGTACTTCCTCCGTACTCTCCACTGTACACGAAGACTCAGTTTTACGTTGGCACATGCATCTTATCTATGCTAGTGGTCTTAACAACGGGAAATAATTGGAGGTCATCTTGAAATGCCGTTTGTGGGAACGACTCGCGACCTCATTAGCTGCAAATGTAAAACATCTTAGCTATTGTGCCGGGTTAGATAAGAAAAGAAAAATGCATTCAACAAAGGCACGCCGGCTGTGTCAGCAGTAACGAATGGAAATCCTTCCGGAGAGCTAACAGCCACGTACCCTGCGGGAAAAAGTTACCTTAAACCTAGTACCTGAGATCTTTTTTGAAGGGGAGGCTTAGCAGGAGAGGGAAAGGCAGCGAACCTAACAACACAAATGCCACTGAGGTCGGCTCCTTGCCATGTTAACAAGTGTATCCTGTCAAACCTTATCGTCACAGCTTGCAACATGCATACTCAATGGTGACCGCGATCTACTTTGAAGCTAATTGTAGTCAGTTCGCGTACTGGGGCTGTATCCGCAGCAAGCGATTATCAGGCGCTGCTTACTCATTCGTACTCAACTCGCATTGGGGTCTTGAGGACATTGACCAAAGCGCCTAGTTCTAAGTCCATGAGATAAATTGAACCCAGCGTGGCTTTTACGCTGGCGGAAAGGCAACGGAATATGCGAACCAGAAAGATGAAATTGGCGCTTCATGTTAAATCATCCTCTTTATGTATCACTGTATTTGAGGAACCACTCATGAAGTTTTACGGAGATGATAGGACTGCGAATCATGAGAGTCGTATCACAAGCAAAGCTATCGTGTATGCTTACACGTACCGGGTAGTCTAGGCTCATGCGATGACTAATTAGCTAGTGCACTTGAGGCGCCGAGACTCTTCATCACACATCAAACCCTTAAGCGAGTCTCTAGGATCTGCTTGTTTGTCACTTGCTATGGGGTTTTCAGAGATTTCCCAGCTTATCTGGCTTTCTGGGCTGCATGCATTAGGTACCCAATCTTCTGTTCAACCAAAAGACTACCACGGGACTTGATCGTTTATTCTAGTGCCATGGTATCAAGCGGCGCACCTAATTGGCTACGTCCAGAGTTACGGGTCAATTCATGTAGGCAGTAAGGCGTTCACTCCTTCGATGCTGTTGCGTTCTCTGGATCATTCAGAGAATGTCAGATTGGCACAGGTCGTCGGAGATTCATAACACTATGCGCTTTTTTCAACTACACACCAGTGCACTTGAACGCGATACAAGTAGAACGATCCAGTGTTAGTCGTCCTTTTCCAATTTGGTGTCAATAGATCTCTGCTATCCACATTACTACCACACCGAATAAAATCGGACGGGATTCCATTGATCTTCATCATCTTGATCCCACTTTATTCCTGCGGTGCACGTAGCACATATAACTTGGGTCCTGGTGGACTGGCATTGTGACTAGGGGAGTTTATAATGAACCGAAAATCACGTTTGACTGTACACCACCGAGTGAGCAGTGTGCATACCTACAGTGCATGGTCATCACTTTTTGCACACTGCTCTGCTTGGATCGCATGTAGTCCGACCTAGATGCTGTGTAGCATTATCCTGCCTTCAGGAGACGTTAGAGGACTAGTATGCTCGATGCAGCGACTATATAGGATTGATTTGGTGGCAATTCTTAACTTTTCTTCAGTTACACATAAAGTCATCCGGTAGTGTTGTTGCCAATGAGCTACCTGTTTCCCCCCCTCACCGATGTGTCTAGGTACTTTTTTTTACTCGGTCGTTCACTTGGAGAAAAATGATACGTTATAACCTAGTTGGTGCGGATCTTTATAATGTTTGCCAAGGTGCTTTTAGTTAGAAAATCTTACACTTAAGCAATTAAATAAGGAGTGATGGAACACCCAGCGAGATCATGCACCTTTCAACTGTCCTTATCTGCTACCAAGGTGTCGAGAGATATGTGTTGTGTTTAGTCATAAACTTCGATGATGACCCTATGACAGGCTGTTCAGTCACCATCCACCTCGTGGGTTGCCGAATGAAACATCAAAATAACATGCCTCATTTGGCACACCCAACCTGCGCATTTTATACTGTACCTAGCTGCGTTTGTCCACTTTATTGCTTTGTATTCCTTTTCTGAAATGATACCGCAAATGCATTAAAACCTGCGGCGTCCGACTCGGTTGTATGTTATTCACCCCGTTTCAGGATTCGGCTAGCGTGGATCTGATGGAAACTGCTCGGACTATGGCACATGAACTGGGTCACAACTTCGGTCTGCGGCACGACACGGAAGAATGCAGTTGCCAGAGCTGCATTATGGCAACTGGTGTGGAGTGAGTTTGACCGCATACGCGCCCTGTCGTATTGTTCACTCTATGGCGAGTGTGTATCATACTGCCGCTGTGGCACAGCCACGGACGCGATGAGGTTCCCATATTCACGTCTGCGTTGACTTTTTGCCTGGTGCAAACAAAAATATTCGCAGTTACATCGACCACGCGCACCTACAAGTAGTTCTCCACCCTCCTTATTTTCGTATTCGCCTTTGTTTTGAGCATCTGAAGCCATCGTTTCAAATGATGAAATTAGATTAAGTGGAGTCTGTCACAGCTGTTCAAAGCAAACGCTGGTCATGCACACTCCATACATTCCGCATAAGTCGCGGTTTTTCTTTTTGTGTTGTCAGGCAATGGTTTATGCCCGTGGTTCGTGTCAGATATGGGAAGTCGATGCTACTAGATAAGTAACTTGGTGCAATGTATCTCATCTTCCATTGCCACGAGGGATGTGCACCAGTTGTCACATGACGATTTCTGCTTCGAACTGATTGTACTTTTATGTGAAGTGTTGGATGTTCGCTGTGACGTACATTGTTGCATACATCACTTGCCAATAATTGGCCTTTACATGTGAGACCACACATGATCAACGGATGTACTGGTTCAAGGCATGCAGAGATTAAACGACGGGTTTAGTTTGCAAGGTGCACGCTACTCCTTTCCGTAAGGCTTAAGAGACCAGCTACACCATTGGTTAGAGACTCTCTGGTGACTCAGTTGCAACCTCGTATGCACTTTCGTTTCTATCCCATGGTTGCGCATGTTTCTTAGTACTTTTTCCTTGTTTTTTCATCGGTATATCCACTTCCGTTCCCCCACATTTTCAAAAATGTCGTTGGCTATCAGTGTTATCACTACGCGGACCATGGTAACCATGACCATAGCATTTTCTTCGAAGTATTACAACTGCACAACAGAGCATAACCATGTTGCATTCCTGCTATCCGTCCTCCGCTATCCCATCGATGTGTGCATCCAATGTTACCACCATTGTCGCCCCTTGTCCAAACGGACAAGGGTGCAACGGTTACGTTGCACAGATCTACAGCATGTTGCTCAAAATGACGAAATGTTCTACATGTTGGCGAAAAATCAAGTCGAATGGGTTCACCTGCTACACATTGACGATATGTACTGCGCATGGTAGTACATATGCTAGCAAGCATTGTTTGCCAAATTCTGGAGCCAAAATTTGTAAACTATGTTCAGACACAATAAGCCAACTGAAATATTTAACCCGGAAAGTGTCATTTAGGACACGCCTGCTGTAATCCTGGTGAAAAGAGCGCAATAACCTGTTTCTTTCATTGCATCATTTCAACACGTTTACTTGCCAAAGTACTAAAAAGGCATTTCCTTTTCAAGTATTCAGCTGGTAAATTCACTAGATTATATCCAATCTCGTGTAGGTATCTACTTCGTATGCCTAGCTATTCGAAGTAACTTAATATTCTGAATAAAATCAGTCAATATGTATTGCCAGTGTTATCTGTGTTTCTATGAAACTAGCCGGGTTGTCACTACCAACTACTCGCTTACGCACATCATCGTCACGGACACGCTGGTTCTATCCGACACCAGCAATGCTCCGCAGATAGCGATGATCAAAGACTTGAACGCGCCACAGATCCTCAGATCGGAGGACCTGTTTCGCTTCCATACAGTATGATAGCCCTCACTTAGGCCTTGTAAACACTACCTTTCAGATGGAGGGAAACCTCTTTCTGACGCCACAGATGTCGCAGATTCAAGAAGGCAGTACTGTCTTTTGAAATGCGTTAACTGACTTCAGTGGTTATGCGCTCATCGTTGCTGATACAGTTGCCTGGGTACGTGGTTACTGATTACTGGTTGGTAGCGGCAAGTAGAGTTTGCTCTGTGTAACTGCATCTAATGTCACTCAGGGACATAGACCCGTTATGTTGTGTTGTGCCCAATATATTTTGCGTCGGCAAACTGTTTGTCCAGGAACTTCTCAAATTCCGACATCGACTTTGCCTCAACTACATGCTGTGGCAGACCGTTCCATACATTCACCACTATGCGTTCGAAACAGAGTTGGTGAGCGACACGCTTCAAATCCGGTACGACAAGCTTGTACCGCTGTCCCCGTGTGCTGCTTGGTGTGCGCAGATGAAGCAGCGGTCTCAACATGGGGCAATCTCCCAGATGTAATATCCGGTGCGTCATGATGAGGTCAACCCGTATTCGACGATAAGCAAGGGTGTACAGCCCTAGTTTCTTACACCGGTCTTCGTACGGCACAGCTCGTAAGTTGGGAATCAGCCTGGCGGCTGCATGCTGCACTCGCTCAATCTTTTCTACCTCGCTCTGGGTGATAGGATAATATGCGGGAGAGTCATACTCTATCATTGGTCGTATTATTGAGACGAAGAGGCGAGTAGCAATTTCTTCGGACCAAGTGCTGGAGCTGCACCTGAGCGCCCAAAGCATACGAAGGCTGTTTTGGTACAGCCTATTCGTGTTGTCCATGGACTTTAGGTCGTAGCGTGAGAGTACACCGAAGTCGCATACGAAGGGTGCGGGATGGAACTGTTGATCAGCCACGGTGTAGGTTCGACTGTGCTCACATTTACTCAGCCCTAATGAATTGCGACTTGAGCAGGTTGGTCGGAAGATTGACCTCTGCAGACCACGTGGAGAGGCGTTCGAGGTCCTGCTGAAGTAGGTCACGATCATTGGGTGTGCAGATTACTCTCCACACCTTCAAGTCACCTGCGAACAATACACAAGGTGATTGGAGTAGCTGAGGCACATCGTTTACATGGATGAGAAACGAAATCGGCCCAAGTACAGTGCCTTGGGGCACGCCACTGCTCGATGGATACCAGTCGGTTGAATGCTTGTCCACCTGGACCCTCCACTTTCGATCAACAAGGAAATTCCTGATTCATTGGTGCAGCGAGCCACCAACACCGCACACCCTCAGCCTGTCGAGAAGCACTGCATGATTTACCTTGTCAAAAGCCTTACTGAAGTCAATGTAAATGACGTCCACCGATTTGCCTTGTTTCAGCGCTTGTAACCATTCGTGCCTCGTCAACAGTAGGTTGGTGATGCATGAGCGACCTTTCACGAAACCATGCTGTGCGGGGGTCAAGTGCCTTTTCGACTCAAGAAGCTGCAGAAGGCTCCTCTTCACGATCTTCTTGAGCGTCTTTGCCAGAACAGCGGTCAGGCAGATCGGCCGGTAGTTATCCATTTTGCTTGGGTTACCACCTTCCGGTATTGGCTTTACGACTGAGCATTTCCAGTCGCCCGGTGATATTCCAGTGGATAATGACCTGTTGAACAGCTCAGTTACAGAAGGCGAGATGATGGTCGATAGGGACTTGAGAATCAGTGGGTGGATTCCATCTGGCCTAGCAGGCTTCGTCCCGTCAAAACTTTCTAGAAGCTTGCGTACATCTTCAATGCTGCAGTCTAGACTGTCTAGTTCAGTGGGAGCGGTACTCGTCGAACTTGACATAGACACCTGGTCACTTGCAAACACGGAAGCGAAGTGTGCCACCAATGCGGAAGCACGATCTTTGCTCGAGGTTAAAGGCTGTTCTTCGGAGCTTTCCAACACTGGAACATTGCCTGCAGGCCTCAGGGGCCGCTTCAGGTAGGCGAAGATCCTCTTGGGAGCAGTTTTTGCGGCGATTGAAAGCTGCTCTTCGAAGCTTCTACGTTTTTTTGTTTTCGCGTTGTTGCAATTTCGCTGTACCTTGTACGCCTTGTAGTCCTCATCATATCCAGCTAACATGAATTCGTTTCATAGTCTACATCATCGTCGGGCCAGTTTGTTGTACTATTTGTCGAACCAATGTGGTTTGACTGGCCCAACTTTCCGATACTTGAGGGGTACAAATGGGGCGCACAACAATTTCACTCCCTCTTTAATGATAATCCAACAGGTTTCAATAGCCGAATTCTCTGGTAAAGCCCCGTCCATCTGTCGCGCTGCTCGAGTGAGGCCATTAAAGTCCGCCTTCCAATAATTGAAGGCGAGCTCCAGCGAGGGAGAATACGGCAGCGGCAGTCCCAAGCTGGCTATAATCATCGAGTGGTCACTCACTTCCAGATGCTCTAAGATTTGAATGTCATGCACATGTTGCTCACAACTGGTCAGAAGCAGGTCTAAGCACGATGGAGTCGTGCGCGCAGTTATGCGTGTCGGTTGGTTGATGTGCTGTGTGGCCCCGGTTTCAAATATCAACTCCGTAAACTTCCTCTCTACTTCACAATGGCCGGGGAGAAGTTTAGCCTCACGCCACTGTATTCCGGGTAAGTTGAAATCACCCATGGGTAGGAACAGCTGCCGACTCATGTGGTTGCGGACATGCGGCAACCAGTCCAAGCAGCGGCACAGTGGACTGCGATGTACCACGCTTGCGACCATCTCGCAGCGTCTGAGGTAGATCGAACACCATAACTGCTCATATAGACCATCAGCGCTTCGGTAGGCGCTCACTAGTCTCCCACACAAAGAAGACTTTATGCAAAGCAGAACGCCACCACGATTATTTGATGGTCTATCACAGCGGAAGCATGAGTAGCCGCTGATTTCTACTTCTTGGGCGGTTACGTCGGAGTTTAACCATGTCTCAGCAAGGCCTAATACGTCTGGTCGCTTAGAGCTCACAAAGTAGTACAGCTCCTCGCGCTTGTTCATCAGATTGCAAATGTTAGTAAAGGTTATGCACAGGCTGCGGTAGGAACCTCTGGGTGCGCCTGAAGCATCAGAATCCTGTTGATCCGGATTCCTCCGCGAATCCGGGTACCTACCCGAAAATTTACCATACGGAGACTTGTTTCTCCATCATCCGTGCGTCGCTTTAGTTCAGTCATCGCAGACTTGAGTTTCTGTCTGTCTACTGGGTCTAACTCAACTACTTCGAGCTTTTCGCCATCAAGGGTCAACGGGGCACCAAGTTGCTGGTGGTCCCGCAGCAACACTTTGCGCTCTGAAGGTGCCCATCGCATGCCAAATGATGGCACCTATCTTGAAGGCTATTCAGGGTTGATTGTGTCGCCTCAACATCTTTTCAAAGCAAGGCAATACCGTCCACGTAATCAACGTCAACTAGGTTCTCTCCAGGCAGCATCTCGACGTGGGCATCATAAGGCTCCGCAAGGCAAACTCTATGATACAGTCCACGACGAAGTTGAACAAAAGTGGGAAACATGGACAGCTCTGACGAATGCCACCTTCTGTCGGAAAAACATCAGACAAATTACTGTCGACGCTAGCGCGGCCTGTGGTATTCGAGTATGGAGCACATAAAATGTTCACATATTTCATGGGAATGCTTTTCTGCGTAAATATTTCGAACAGAATGAATCGGCCGACTGAATCGAACACACTCTTGAAATCGAGGAATTCAGCTATTGTCGGCCTGTGGTGTGTGTGGCGCTGCTCTAGCAGCTGCCGCAGAACGAATATGGGGTCTATACAGCCACGTCCTGGGCGGAAGCCTGTCTGCTCTTTCCTAATCCGTGATTCTCGCTCCGCATTGAGGCGACAAAGGAGAATTGAGGCCAGTAATTTTATCACCACAGGCGTTAAGCTAATGCCCCTGTGGTTAGCACAGTCGGTGCGATTGCCTTCCTTGTATATCGCCACTAATTGTTTCACTTCAATTCACTTGGATGGTCTGTGTCTTCCAGACCTGTTCGAACAGGCAGGTCAGTGCTCTGCAGAAGACTTATCCACCTTCCTTAAATAGTGCGGATGCGAGCGAATCCGGGCCAGCAGCACAAAAACGATTAGGGCTGTGATCAAGTTTCGGACCTCAGTCTCTGACGGAGTATCTAAACAAACTGGTTTAACCTGCGACACTTGAGTAAGAAGAGGTCCAGAAGCAGCGAGACAACTGGACTATTCTATATTCCACCAACCGAGCCATTCGGCGCCCCTTATTTTGAACCAGTGCACCCGCGCTGGCTCTGATTGTTTCACGGACGCCTGGTTTTCTGGGACGATTGGTTCGTTTCAGGTGGAAGAGCTTGCAATAATTGACTACTGCTCCTTCTTTCTCCATTTCTTGAACCCGACTGGTCTACCAGGCTTCCTTGACAGCACGCAAGCTTCGCTTTAATTCGCGCCTGTTAATCCATCTGGTTACCTTGTGCTGAGAGCCAGTCGGGAGTTTTCTGGATTCTAACAGGTTCGCAGACCTCGGATATCCACTGGCTGATACGGTGCCGATTAATAGTACCGCAAGTGGAGGCTCCCGCATGGTGCATAGCGGCCGAGATCCTAATCCATTAAAACTCAGAGTCATTAGGTTAAGTGAGCGAGCGTTCGGTGGGCAAGACATCCTGGTAGGCTTGTCTGACCGAAGGATGAGATAACGCTGCAGTTGTCAGTCGAGGGAGGTGCTTGGTACGCCTCCAGTAATGGTCATGGAAAAACGACTGCGTACGCAGTCATGATCAGAGTCGACACAGATATTTCAGTACAAGCGACAATCCAGAATGAAATTACGCCACTTATGGCAAAGTGATCTATTTAGGTCCATCGGTGGGCAGCTACAGGAGGACGCTAAGTGGCACTTGGGCGCCCACTGTGTTTGAAAGCGGCCCTACTAAGCAATAGATGGTGCACCGCGCGCATCTGTAACAGACGCTCACTATTGTCCGTCCGTTTGGAGTTAAGCCCATACTACCTAGCTGAGCTTCTAAAGAACTCAGACAATCTACCTGCGCATTCATATCCCCTGCAAGAACTATGATTTCAGAACTGGTAACATTGCGTTTTAGCATGTTCAGTTCGTGGTAGAAAGCGTCCTTCGCAGCATCAGAGGTGCAATCGGTGGGTGTATAAGTGGAAACGTCAAACAAACAGCGCCTAGTGCCACTCCGTGAATCAACCCAGTTGGTGTCACCAAACGAACAACACACTAACGGCTGTTCACGTGAAACCAATCAACCAACAATGGCTCAGCCTTGGAGCTGAGAACAGTGCCCACTCCAATTTGACCAGTGGTTTCTGAATCAGCGTCTCCGGATTTCAAACCCCCAACCTGGTGGACCAGGAGACGGAGTTCGTCTGACCTCTAACCATTGCCCAACCTGGTAGGAGTGGTTCTTAAGAGGCCCAAGGGCTCCATCTAACCCAATGGATCGATGAGGTACGCAAACCGTCACACCACAAGGCTCGTCGTGACGGAAAAGTGGCATCAGCATTACGCTGGTACGCAGTACCGACTATTTGTGCCGGGCAACCAGCACCGGTTGCACGTGGGCTAAGGATGTTGTGTGGATCTCCCTGCTCCTACGCAGGCTGGAACCCGCGCCATCAGATTGCGAGACAAGGTTGTTACATTTAGGCTTGGGGCCAACTAAAAATCGTCAGATATAGGCCGCAACGCAGCTTTGCTACCGCGCGACCATCAGCAGTCGCACGCGGGCTGAGTATACAGCGAGAACGCCCGCCTCTACGCGGATTCGAACCGCACAAATCATCCGCCAGCCTTGACGGGGGGTTTGCACTGTCGTATATGAGTTTACGCGGATAAAAAACGTACCCTTTTTGTCGGTTACTTCAACAGCATGCAACCGAATAGGTTGCATTTGTTCTGATTCACTGCGCTATGGCAGCGTCTAACTTTTATGGGACGAAAAGACGAGTTTGTGCTGTTCTCGATATGGCTGTAAGGGACAGTGTTTAAATCGCACATATTTGGCACGATTTCCTTCGACCTTTTCTTCTCGCTTCTGGATCCCAGCACGCTCTAGTAGGGTCATTTGTTTTGCTCGCTTCCCTCATTTCCCTAAGTCATTTCTTCTTTTGGTCACCTCAGCTGAGTCCAAACTGGCACGCTATTGTCAATCATGCGTCCTTGTGGTCATTTGATAAATATACATAGACCGATCAAACCCGCATGATTGGCCTAACACAAACGTACGGTTTAGAGTCTAAATGCAGATCTATTTTCAACCACCGGTCATCGGCTTCAATCTTACCTACCCTATACTCCCGCCATACATAGAAACAGTTCCCCCGTGTCTTCAACACCTAGGGTTATGTCCCCGGCACATACAATTACACTAGCCTCGTTGGGCTGCCGTGTGCCGTACACTTGACTTGTGACGTCGCGCCGCCTCCATAGGCAGCATGGGTGTTGAAAGCCACACACATGTTTTCTATGCAAACGGACCGGTTCTTAGCACCCAATCGTTTGCGTCGCTCATGGACTTGTATGGTCACTTCGTTTTTATCATATGCAGCCAGCATATGTTCTGTGCTGTCGTATTTGTATGGCCTATCTTAACTTCGTAATGCATGCTGTTCACAACTTCCACTATTTTGCCCATCTGACGGGCGAATGCTGAATTAGTTCCGTGTTGTCTCCTTTGTATGCCCTCTGTTCGTCCACGAGTGTTTCTCACCTTCAGTTAATGTGTACTGTTGATGATGTTCGTTCACCTTACCTCTCAACGTACCTTCAGATTCGGCAACAACCGAATGGAGTGGTCCCCATGTTCGGTGCGTGATTTGCCCGTCCTGCTGCAATACGGTATGGGATTCTGCTTGCACGACGTTCCCCAGAACAGTGCTGTCTCCCTTCCTGGCGCTGCACTTCAGCCGATGCTCACCGCTGCCTCCCCTGTTCACCGCCGCGCTCCCAACCCCCCCTTAGCGCACTCTGTCGTCCAAGTGTACGATTGGCAGAAAGAAGCGAGCGCTGTGTCAGCCATTCGAGCTTTCCGTTCCAACCGGGCTCTCTCTGCGGCCACCGGTTTATGTGGTAATGGAGTTTTGGATCCGGGTGAGGAGTGCGATTGCGGGACACGGTGAGACTTCTCCATGTTTGTATCCAATTTTTGCATTCCACCTTGGACAGCCAGGTGTCCGACAATGCTTTCCCATTTACGCCTTTGTGTGATTATGAAGTCTTACTGCGTAACCGATACAACTAAACGTCACTGCTGGGTGCTCCTAAGCAAACCCGAATATTTGGGCACCATAGAATTCATCGATTTTCCTGACGACGTTGACAATGTTTGCCTCCACCGGTGGCCCGTTTAACTTCCTATTAAATCAGTGTGTGCCCACGACCATTTATACTACTGCCTACTCCCACTACAGAACTGCCGGTCTCGATGGTGCACTTACTTTCCACTAGGCGTGAAGGCGTCATCGCTTCCCAATTACTTGTTTAACACAGCTGTTTTTCATTGCTCCTTTAACGAGACGTTTAACTGACACCTGAACGACTATCCACTCTCCCCGTTCCTTCGGTTTCCTCACTTGTTCTTTCATTTGCAAATGGTTGCGCCGCGTCAAACATGGGTACAAGCTACAGATGACGTCGCTGCTTCTAATGGTGCACGCTTGACATCATCGAAACAGGCGCATCAGGCTGCCTTACCGTAGCACACACACGCACACACCGTAGAGCAGTACGGAACTCTTTTATCACTATAGCACTTGAGCTCGCTGGGTGTGGCATTTGTCATTAATTTGAAACACTCCACTATTCGTCTCCAAGGCAGAATAATATCGAATCCGTTTCCTAAGATAGCAGTTACGCTATGTCGTGATGATCTTTTACGTCTCGAGGACCTAATATGGGCGATATGGCCCGTGTTGTTTGGCGGCATACGTTTCCGGATTTGCGTGTCGCTGAAACTGTGAACTGCCACAGGAGGCCTGCGTGTTCGGGCAAACACAATCACCTCTGATGCTTAGTCCAAACTAGGCACATTAGTTTGGACCATTCGCAAAACCTGAGTCACACGTGACTGCTAGTGTCGGTCGAATGTCATGGGGGCTGAAGGTGGTGAGGCTGGTGTGGGGTCATGGACGTAGACTCATCACCTTTGCCAGGTAAGGAGAAAACAGAGTGGAATTGATGGACGAGAGACGAACTGATTGACTTACCTGTAACATGTAACGCGTGCAGCCAGTGCGCAATGCCTACTTGAGCAGGTGAAAAAGGCGCGGTTGAAATCATCACATGTAGACACACACACTGACAGAGACGGGGAGTTACCCCCAAAGCGACCTGACGATGAGGCATCAATGGAGATGGGTTTTTTATCACGCAAGTCCGGCAGGTAGATTTAGCTTGCAAGGTGCAAGGCATTCCAACGAAAACATGGGTGATAAGCGTAAGGATGGCCTACTTCTCTTTCGTGCGAATTTCACCTTACCGATCCACCGTTTGGCTAATTCGTTGGCTCTTCGTATATATATATATATATATATATATATATATATATATATATTACGTACTTACAAGTTAGGAATCAATTTCTGCTCAATCTTGGCGCTATATGCAACCAAAAATTTCATTCACGCTATTTGGTAAGGGAGCGTCTGAAAAATGCATTGAGTGACCAAAAAGCGTCCTAAATGTTTTCCACTTACGGTGAATTTCGGTCACTTACAGACATTTTCGGTTTAGTCTAACGGTTATTACAACGGCATAATTACAATTTCGGAATCGCTTTCCGCTTAATGTTGGCGGTATTTGCAACCAGGAAAAATGCAGTCGCGTTACATGGTAAGGGTGTGTTGTAAGAAAACATGCTGTGTGACCAAAAGTGTCCAATTGGGACGGCCAGGGGCACAAAAGTTGGTCACTCAGCGAGCTCCAACGGACACTTTTTGTTCCCTCTTGCGGACAGCGTACTGGGCACTCCAGGATCCTGCAGGGTTGATACTATCTCATCCTGAGCGATGCCACAACAACCACACCTGCAATCCATCGAGGACCGGGAAGAGAAGTAGCTGATATGGGACCTCCCTTCTGCTCTCTCTCTCTCTCGACATATATGTATATATATATATATATATATATATATATATATATCGATTCGATTTACTAACCGCGTGCTTGCATGCTAAGTCTCTTTATTTCAGGTGGTGGGTTTTCAATTTTGTCCTAATGCTTTTCTTTCTCAAATAAATGTCCACACGTACGTTCTTCTATAAACCTGCACAACTCGCTTAAGCCAATTGTAGTTAATTTCGATAACATTTTTGTGTTTCTGTCATTTCCGTAAAATATACTTTCTGAACCCCTGAACTTATCTAGGATCCTTTGTTAACAACTTATTTCATATGCTCATTAATTTAAGATTTTTTCACGTTTTCTTATGCATTACTCAATTTCTTTTCTTTGTTAGCTTCCTCTCAAGTGATTGATTGTTGCTTGATATCCCTGGTCTGGAACTTGTGGACACTTTTTCCTTATCGCGGGTTCGTTGCTAACTAACTTACTTCAAATGCTAATTTAGAGAAGAGTTATGCCACCGTATGTGTAACATTATTGGATTTGTTTTATTTCATCTTGTCGTTTCAGGTGATTGGCTGTTGCTTGGTACCCCCGGTGTGACTGCGCTTGAGGTGCATGTTGACAAGGTGCCTACCTGTCTATTACCCACTACCTCGTTCATACTGGCTCCAGGAGACAGTTGGTCGTTGCTGGAGGGGACGGGGTGCACGGTTCTTGTGGCCATGCTAGGCTCGAAGAGCGGTTCCATGCACTCAGTGTGGAGCGGACTACGGTCCAGCCACCGCCTTGTGTGCGGTTGATTCCCCAAATACAGCGTGCTTGTGTCTGCCTGTGAAGGAGTGTGGGCCGGCTCCGTTGATGAAACGTGGCTCCCATCCGCATGCCTCCCGGTCTTATTCCCTCGGGCTTACACTGGATATGGGATGTGTGGTTGGAGCTGTGGGTGGTGCAGCGCAAGCCATCCATGGTCCCTCTGTAGGCGCAGGTGTCCTGTGGCTGGCCACAGTGACAGGCAAATCCGAAACCGGATGCCGCCAACCAAGTATATATATATATATATATATATATATATATATAAGGATGACTGATTAACACATATGCTACCCACTACTTCACGGCATAGCTAGTACATCTATCTGTTTCACATCGGGATAATGAACCCTTGTCTCACTGTATACATGGCAGAAGGTGAGTCAATCGTAAGGGCTAACGCATTTGTTGTATCGTATAATACGATTTCATTAAATAGACAAGCGACCTGTGTGTATTGCATTTTCCAGTGTCATCACTTGTGAGGTTAGTGGGTGGCGTGTGTTCATCAGCCATCCTTCTGGATTTGGGTGCTTCTCCAATTCGGGAAGGTCAAAATAAACCACCTCGGCGAGTTCACCTTGTTAAAGGACTCGCATTATACTGCTCGAAACGTCTGCACATTACTAGAAGGCACTGCTATCCCACTGCTGAAGGCGATCAATTGTCCTGTTAAATTCAGTCATGGACCGGATCAGAGAACAACCACCCTGTGTGCAATTTGTGTTCAGCCTTATCCTCGCTACGTTTCATCTATGGCCATAGTCGAATTTTTTTACGGTAATAAATATACAGAGTGAACTACATTGCAACGACGGCGAAATGAATTATGGCTGAGTGCAATCGTCGTCATCGTTATTCAGTCTCACACCAATGTTGAGCCCCTTTGATATGCGCATCGCCCTCACAGCTGGCGCTTCGTTAGCTTTGGAGATGCCAATTCATGGAACGAACATTACGGTGTGACCTGAGTATACAGTCTCTTTCGCTGCCTGTTACCTGTTGATTTCATTCATTTCCCTTTTATATCCGAGGTTTCAACTAGCGTTCCCCGCATCAAAGTGACTTGTCTCATTTCCAACCGGTCCCAATACAGTCCGATGTGCCATCCGTGCTCAATTTCCCAATGCAAACCACAGCCATAGCTCAGTGAAATTAACCGTGAGGCTCGTATTGGTCTCCTTTCTACCATATTTGCAGGTTCCTGATGAACCGTAGCCATTGACTTACACCTTGGCTATCAGTATAAGTTATACCAGATACAGTTCAGTTCTACACAGCGCTACCGGTCTAATACATGACTCCTTGCAATTGGCACCGTCGCTTGGTGCCACTTCATGTAGGGATTTGTAACAGAAGGCAACAATTACGTCGGACATCCTTGCATTTTGTTGATTTCAGTCTGTCGTGCCCTCAGGAGCTACAAGACTGTTGTGATGTCACCCGATGTATGCTCAAGTCATCTTCGACCTGCGCAGGAGGGCCCTGTTGCCAAGTGGAGCGACGCACGGATTCTTCGCCATCCGTCCATTTTCACTGTCGACTGGCAGATGCCGGTACCATTTGCCGAAATGTAACAAGCACTTGTGATCTCCCAGAGTATTGTGATGGTCTAACACAATGGTGCCCTCCCGATGTGTACAAAGCCGACGGAATAGCATGCAGTACGGAGGAGGGATCGAAGGTGATTAATTTTTACACGCATGTAGTATTTACTTTTGTTCGCTTGACTATCCGTTACGGTTATCTGGATGACTTGATGATTGACCGTTTGGTCGCTATTCTGCCGGCACCTCGGCCTCAGTGGAATGTCCTGCCATATTACTGTTACATCACCCTTACTTCACCCATTGAATCAGTCTGACTCAATCGGACATTCTCTGGACGCTAAAATTGGGGTTCAGAGTACCCCGTCACAATTTTGCCACCTCTTTCCCGTTTTCCTGAGAGTTGATGATAAAAGTAGTGACTTTGCGCACTGAATTTGTTCCATCAAACCAAAGAACTACTAACTTTACCATGTCCTCAGGCTACTATCTTGTTCACTTAGATACGGGGATATTATTACTATCAGGATGCGAACTTTCTCCCGGTGCTTCGGCCTTTTCAACACATGGATCTCTGAGTTACGATCATAGCCGGACCATTAGGAGTGAGGCTCGGTGTTATCCTCATAAGTCAACGGAACATTAACTGACTTCCTAGAGCATGGGCCCAATATGCCTAAAGGCGGCCAGTGCGACACACTATGGTCAGTGGCTGTCTACCTTATCGCCCCACAAAGAGCAGTCAATACTTACTGACGACAAGCGGCTGACACAGAATCCCAATATCTGGCTTCACTCTACAACGATCTGATTGATGCGGGTGTTTGTTGGCTGTGGCACTAAGCATTTTTGCTGTAAACGCTTCAGATGCTAAATGACTAAACAGCTAGGGGAACAGCATATTGACATTTTCAGCGCTTCACTACACTTTTCTCCTCAAATTTCCTTCACAAGCTGACAGTTACCGGATATCACGTACATCGACACGGAGTATTTTGTGCCTGATAGGCGTTTGTCCTGAGCTTCAACTACCTTGTTAGTTAACACATTTTGAAGCAGGCAAAAGGATTGCATTAGGTTTTCTAGGCGTGCTAACCGTGGTACAATGGCTGTACGTTGCTCACATGAGCGTATTTGCCACATTTTCAGGCGCAGCAAAGCTATAAAAGCTTAACGACCTAAGTACATTGGGCAGCGCATCTGGACATCATATCAGGAAGTTTGATTAACAGAATTCCTCCTTCCACCGACACACTGGTTCTTGGGCGTTATCATGCAGCAGTAACTCGTACTTGCTTAGCGTGCTGACACCGTGAGACGTTTCGGAGAATGGTCCGTGAGCAGGGATATTCGACAAAGGAATTGAGCTTAAAGTATACTGTGATGTTGCTGTTTGTTCACTCTTCTCTAATTCCGTGGTGGGGATGATACGCGGGGTTCACTAAGGTGCCACTTGAACTTTGCACCATTTGCATGTCGGAGTCAGTTTAGTGACTATCGCAATGGTAACCCGAACAGCCCAGGCTAGGCCCTTAAATTTGGTGTGCATACTAGGTACGCAACATGTCCCTCATGTTCAATCTGGACTGTGGTTTACTTCGAATTAAATTTCCTTCAGTCTTATGTTGTGAATGGTACCTGAAGTCGACACAAATCTAATGTTTGCTCACCCCAAGCGTGCCACTGCGCTGCTCAACTTGAGATGGGTCAATAACGAAAACGTTTCCAAGAAGTTGGACTTGTACTGAGCATTTGAACACGACTTCGTCTGGTACGCATGTACACAATGTGTATGCATGAAGCAGTTTGCTTTTACGTCATCCTTTAATCCTGTCACCGTATGATGCCCACAAGGCTACACAACAGTGAGACGCAAACGGCTTCGGTGATTAGGGACGATCATCATCATCATCATCATTACACGTTAGCTGGAGGTGGAAAACACCTCAGCTATTGTGCCGCAATACAAAAGGCAAGAAAAGAAAAAGCAAACAGTGGCACGCCCGCTGAGTCCCCAGTAACGGATGGACATCGTTCCGGAGAGCTAACAGCTGGCTGCCGTAAAAGAAAGTCATATTATGCCTAACGATTGAGATCGTGATTGGAGGGGGATGCTAAACAGGAGGGGGATGGACAAAGGAACTCACAACACAAACGCCATTGGGGCCGGCTCCTAGCCATATCAGCAAGTGTGTCCAGCCAAACGTGTTCACCGTCCTTAGGACCCCAGCCAGGCAGTCGGGATGCACCAACCGACGCCAACTTCGAAGTGAGGGTTTTCATTTCTCGCGACCAAGTCATCACTTGGCCTCCCCTCCTCCTCTTCCAACCGCACCCACAACGCGCAAACAATGCACGTCGTGGGAGTCGGTGTGCTGGCATGCGCAAGACGTGGCCCAGCCATCGGAGCCTGGTGCGTGATATAATCGTGCTGAGCGGTTCACTCGCTCTTCCTGCACCAAATACGCGACGTCGAACACGCTCATTGCTCATGCGGTGTTCCCACCAGACATGAGCTAAGCTGCGAAGGCAGCGATGATCGAACGTGACGAGTCTCTTCATGTCTGTCGACCTGATGGGCCAGGTTTCACAGCCATATAGGAGAGTTGAACGGACGGCTGCGTTGTAAACTCTGCCCTTGAGGGCGAATGTCGCGTCTGCGCCACAGGTGGCGGAGATTGGCAAAAGCACCTCGAGCTTTTGCTATACGGTTCGTAACCTCATCTTCAATCCCACGGGTGCTAATATAGCTGCCCAGGTACTTGAATTCCTGAACGACTTCTAGCAGATCACCACCAAGCGTTAGCGCAGGATTGGGTCCCTGCCAATCTTGGAGAAGTACTTTGCATTTTGATGGAGCAAAGCATAGCCCAAAACGACTGACAGCCAGTGCTAATCGGTTCAGTGCTGTTTGGCATGTTTGGGAGCCGTCACAGATTAGGGCAATATCGTCTGCATACTCCAAGTCAAGAAGTCGCTCACCAGGGAGTAGCTCCACACCTTCTAGGTCGTGTCCAGCGAACGCTGTTTCCATGACTTCATCAATAGCGAAGTTGAAGAGGAAAGGTGACAGCGGGCATCCTTGTCTCACACCGCTGGTGATACTGAAGGGTGGCGAGAGTTTGCCATAAACCCTCACCCTGCCCGAACTATGTGCGTACAGCGCTTTGATAATGTTTACATATTTATCAGACACACCTTTCCTCAACAGACAGTCCCAAAGGGCACATCGATCGACTGAGTCGAAGGCACCTTTTATGTCAAGAAACACGACAACAGTGGGTCGCCAATAAACATGGCGGTGCTCCAACACTTGACGCAATGTGAAGATGTGGTCGATGCAGCCCCGACCTCGACGAAATCCGGCTTGCTCTTCACGAATTTGGCTTTCACGAGTGCCAGTCAGTCTGTGGAGAATGAGAGAGGCAAGCAATTTAGAGGCAATGGAAATCAGACTGATCCCTCTATGATTGCCACATACCAAACGGGAGCCTCCCTTGAAAATTGGGACAATGACGGAGCGGTTCCAGTCTGTCGGGACTGTCTCCTGCTCCCAAAGTTTTACTAGCAACTCGTGTAGATCACCTATTAGAGCAGGTCCACCGAACTTGAAGAGGGCTGGAGGAATAGTATCTGCTCCTGCGGCCTTATGCAATTTCAACAGCCTGATCTCACGTTCGACTTCTGCGCGTGAGGGCGGATCCAAGGAGACGGCCCAAGGAGAAGGGCGCTCAATGCCCGAAAAAAGTGATAACTCAGGTTGGTTAAATTGCATAGCAAAGTGTTCAGCCCAACGTTCCAAGCGTTTTGACAGGCTGTGGATCGGCTGCCCACTCTCGTCGCGTATGGTCTCGCTAACACCAGGTCTCCTGCTGCCTGTTGCCCGTATCAGACGGTATAACTTACGATGATTACCAATGGCAGCGGCTGTTTCCATCTCAGAGGCACGATGAGACCACCAGGTTTCGCGGTCCTTCTTTAGGCTAGCACGTAGTTTCGCCCTGAGATTTTTGCGAGCTTCATTGTATTCGCTTCCAGCCGGAATACGTCGGCGAGCATCCATAAGTTCCAGAGACTGTGTAGAAACCCAATGTCCGGTTTTGCAATTTGTTTTGCCACATGAAGACATGCCTGCTAATAGCAACGCTTGACGAGTGTGCGACCAGTGATCTTCAACGGTGTTTAGTGGGCGCTTACTCAGCCCAGATGTCAGCGCATCTTGGTACACATTCAGAACATCTGGCTTCGCCAGCTGGCTAGTGTCAATCCGTTCACATCAACGTTGCGGACGTCCACCGAAACGCACCAGGAGGTCGGCACATACAAGTGCGTGGTCAGAGTCCACGCTCGTGCTCCATTCCATTCGCACTGCCAGACCGGATACTTTTGGTGTATTCACGCCATCTCTGTGGTGCCACATTATTCGACTGCACACCCAATTGATAACCTCATTGTGAGGGTTTGTGGTGTACTGTTGGCCGACATCTTTATCTGTATGCGTCATATTAATCAGACAACTCAGTTGGACTCTGTCTCGCACTGTCATGGTTGAACCGTTTATTTATTTATTTATTTATTTATTTGCTTTTGTCCATCAACCGTGATTTCAGCAGCGAATGGGGTGGTCGGACCCATTTATCGTGATCCATGTTCTTACGTTTAGAGTGACTCACAACTTGGGTAGTCGGGAGGGACTAGAATGCATCCATACAGATAGAAATTCAAGGAAAAAGGAATAGTGGACCGGATGGAACGCACGCAATCCATCTACCCTGCCATTACATCGTACCTGGTGCAAAGCTCTCGAACTATTATTGTGGTTGGCCCGCTGCCTAACAGAAACTTCCCTTTCGCAGCGTAATCGAACGAACACCTTGGTATACACCGTATGCCGGGGTAAGCGGTTGACCACTTTGGGAGTGCATTGCATAGACAACGTAGATGGCTCAGTTTCAAAGAACGATGCAGTGCGGTGTCACTGAGTTTTCCTACTAACATCATTTCGCATACCTCCTATGTGTCCACTCTCTTGTTTAACCTGATACGAGCGATCCTGCATTTTATCACAATTCGTCGAAGACGACCAACCAGTTCATGTCCTCAGCTCGCAGTGACTGTGGCCCGGTCTATGTGGGTCGGGGAGGGGGGGGGGGCGCTGCGACATCATGCCCACTGTTCACAATGAACCGGTTGGCATGCCTTCATCTCCATGAAAGGTTGAGGCTTTTCTACACCTTAAGGTACTTATTGATACGCGCAGGCAACTTTCCAATGGTGTAACGGTCAGATATATCACAACAACCTACTAAGCACTTACTGTCCTTGCAGAATTGTCGTTAGGTAGCTGAATCAGGAATTTGTTTTATCTAGGATTCAGAGGTCGGTTTAATTACTCTGACGAGACACTTTTCGGGCCATACTTTTCGTATATATTTTTATCCAACACGCCAGATTTTACTTATGTTCAGTGTACTCAGTGAGCAGACTTTAGATTAGACTTTACGGCGATATACTTAAGGGAAGAGAAGTACGACCGATGGACTACATCTTCCTACCAATATTTTTGCACACTAATACCGGAGTATGTTGGTGGCAAGCTGCCATTACCGAAATTAGCAGTCTGTTCGGGCTCACTGCAATTTTGACCGCGTTAAGAGACCTTACCGGCGTGGGCTGACTGCACATTCGAATGCCAATTACCCCGGCAGTCACACATCTATGGTTTTTCCGTCACACCTTTCAACTCCAAAAGGCTATCCTCCATACATTCCATTCGACTAGAAATTTGTTGCGCTGATGCGTGCGAATCATTGTGAGGCTAATTATAAACCTCGACAGCTTATCTTCCTTTTACGTTTCACACTGCTGAACGAACAACCATTTTTTAAAACGGCCCTCGGTTCGACTTGATGATAAGACCTCATACAGATCTCTTGCTTCATCTGCTCCTGTGATATTCTTGCATGGTAGCGGTGTAATGAGTTTTAGCTTATCCAGTGACTTAATCTTATGCAAACATCTAATGGAATCTCCTGATGATTCTGCCGGTGGGTTGTCATGGACAACTGTTCCCATGCCTCTTGAGGTGAACAGCTTAGTCTCGTTGCATTGCATGTTCCTTTTGTCAGCCCACTTGGGGCCGTCGATAACATACTGTTATAGGGTTGCATTCGCAGAAACAGAACAACAGTTTCGCGGTTTTCACCATTCACCACCAGATTAGCAGCACAGACTACGAATATTGACCAATTGGTACCACGAATCCTAACCACTGGGTAGACGGTGAAGACCATCATCCGAAACAGGGTGACCCCAAAGGAAAGCCGATACTCGAAACTGAACCACACACCCTGATAACACGGCTAGTCTCTAGGACGATCACTCCTATTAACCTAAACCAAAAGTGAGCACGTAAATGTGCACCCACAGGATTTGTAGCATATTTATTTTCTCATGAGTAGGGGATTTTGATGTAATTATGTGAGGTCCATCGCAGCGCAGACGCGCTATATCGCAGTTAGCTTGTAAATCATGACGGTGCGAAGCTGTCCCCCGTGGCCCAGTGGCATAAGCTGCTGACTGGCGGTTCAAGCCGCTGGTGGTCATGGGTTCGAATCCTGATGGATCCGATGGATGCGCACTACTGACGATGCCCAACAGGCTGAAACTGCCGTCTAGTGCTTTTCCGGGCATGTGGACGACTATCTGATTTGGAAACTGGCTGCGATGGACCTCACATAATATTTATTTCCGTCGCACAAACTACCACTTTGACCAAACCAGAGAATAGTCAAACCCGCGTGTGTTTTGCATGGGTGCCTCACGGGTACACTTTTGGGGAGTAATTAATCTCCACTAACACAAATAGTGCCATCAAAACACGTCCTAGCCACTCTACCTAATAATAATAATAATTTGTTTTGCTCGTGCTACTTACTGAGAAACTGTGATCACAGAGGGACTGATCGTATTTACGTGTGCAACATGCTCACGCGTGTAGGGTTGTCGGTGATTGGGGCTTATGCAGGGATGCAATAGGTACGTTTTGGGAAAACTATTTGGGGCTATCACTGTTGTTTTCTATCAGAACACGAGCTTTCTCATTTTTTTCAGGTGCAGATCGAGGATACCCTGTAGGTGGCGTGCTCATAGAATGGGAAGAAACGTTAAAGGGGATGAAGCAATCGTAACCATCAACCAAAATCAGACGAGTAGCACACACTCGTGCATAATAGTCTGGAGCAATACAAATTAAGTTATCTGTACTTGGTGTAGTTTTACTCATATGCGAATTAAGAGAGCTAGGATTAATACATCAATGTAGTCGTATGTGAATCTTCATAGCTTCAGCTGCGTTAACCAAGTAATTTAAGTTAGTAAGCACATAGGAGCGAGTGAAGTACGTGGACATTCGTAGATCTAGCTATCGAATTGATCCGATCAAACAAGATGTAATGTGTGGTACGGAGTTGTTGTGAGACTGAGTTCAATCGGTTTCCTTCCAAGTGAAGATTTAGGGTCTGCGCGGCCGTGTAACGGACGAGTTAATATTGAAGTGGAAGGAGTAGATAAAGAAATAGATAGATAAACATTTGTTCTGTGCAATGCTAGACATGCTCATCAAGCCATGATCGACAAATTACAGTCATATACAAAATATCGAAGACTGAGTGATTAGGAATGCATACAGACAGCTTACCGGCTTTTGGCATAAATATAATAAGTCACTGCAATAAAATCAAGAACGTAGTCTGAGGAACAAATTAATGGATGCTATCGGTAAGACAATAGGAGGGTATAATTAAAGTAACCAGGAACATACACTAATCCTATTCAAGGCAAAGAGAGAAGTATTGCAAGAAGGTCAAGCGAAGTAGTACTGTCATCCTTGGGACTATCTCCTTGGGACCTGGTTCTATGTGGGACAGTCACTCGTGAGGTTTCATCCTCACCTCCACACCCCATCTGGTCATGTGTCATTGTGACTCAGAAGCGTGCTAGCCATCACCGATTTTGCTTATCAAATGGACTTCTTTTTTCGTGAGCTGGCCACAGCCATTCAGCCCGTTTATCATTCATCGTTTTCTTTGTGTGTGTGTGCACATAATGACCGAATTCACCGGAATTGCCGGCCTGTGCCATTAACAGTTCAGGGTTTTTTTTGTTCAGCAGCCTTTTTCTGCTCACCAGGGAGTCTTTGGCTATTCGACTCGTGTGGGTAAACATTTTGCTTGGAAGCTTCATTCCAACACCTCAGGAGACAGGCCTAGTCGTGGTCAGCAATAAAAGAAAAAGTCGCCGAATTATATATAATGAAATATGATAATAAATATGAAAGATAGAAGTAACAAAGAAATACTTATACAAATAATAACCTGTCACACGACAGTGCAGGAAGTCATCATATTGGTTAGTGGGATAAATGTTTACAGAAATTGGAACAGCTTTCAAGTTATTAATATGTTAGCTCCCCACACAACGAACGTAAAGGTGTGAATTGTCACGTTGGCATAGCCGAGCAGAATATTGAAAGCATACGGAAGAGGTAACGAGTAAGCGATACACAGGTAGTTTTTCTTCACCTCCAAGTGAGGCGTCAAACTTGGCATTTCCATGTAGATATGCTGGGATTAGATGAACCTGAATCATCTGTCATATATTGTTTGACCAGATACAATTAACACATCTGTAGGCACTCGAAAAACGAATATTCTCATTATATTCGGCATATTGAGGAAAGCCTCCAAATTCAATTTAAATTTGGCTAGTTTCTCACTTGCACGTGCTTTTAATAACAGCTTGTTCCATAAATAAGTATACCGTACCAGGAAAATGTTGGAACGGATTTTTAGTTTCTCCTTTTGTGTGGGCAGTTTGTAACCCCTATTTCTAGTGGGATAGTTAGAGGAATTTTGGAAGGTGAGGGCTATTTCCGTAGTGTATACCCGGCACTATATAACACTGTATAAAAGAACAAGTCTGTTGCTCAGTTGGTGTAGCCACGGAGGGTCTGATTGCAGGCGACGAGAGCAGTAGGTCGTTCACTGACCATTCTTCTGAGTCACCGCTGGATATTATCCAGGACCATTTCATCGGTCCTACGCATGTGACTGTGGATGATTGTGCAGTATTCTAGCATAGGTCTCACCATGAGCTTAAACATTTTTAATTGCGCTCCGGGGAGAACAAAAGACTTAAGGACGTGGGCTTTTAGTTGCGTTGTTTTTGCTATCTGGCGCGAAACATGCTGGGCAACGTTGAGGAAGGTAGCGTATATTATCTTAAAGTCTCATACTAATGAGGAGTTTGGAATGTTTGTAACAGCCAGAGTGATGGCACCATCAGGAATGCAGCATTCATACCCAAGCACTTGCGATTTTTCAACGGAAATGTTCATGAATCAACTTCTATTCCACGAATTTAACGCAGATATGTCCTTATGTACATCCCTAAGGCCCAATTCAAGAGTAGCAGTTGGAAATGAGTAAACGAATTTAATATCGTCCCCAAACAGATATGCTTGTCCGTATTTTATACAATCACATATAGTGTTTATATGGATTGAGAAGAGTAGTGGTCCAGGCACACTTTCTTGCACTGCACCACTTGTGACTTGTTTTGAAGAGGAAAGGTGCTGACCGATTTGAACTCCTTGTTTCCGATCTTCCAAGTAGTATTTGAACCAGATTAGAAATGGGTTTGCTGATTCCGTAAGAGTTCAGGGCTGATAGCAGTGGTTAGTGTGGCACACGACCAAAGTCCTTCTAGTAGGATGACGATAACTGCTATGCCACTGTCAACGACGGATGTTACATGGTCAAAGAGTTGCAGTGGACATGTTACGCTGGATCGCTTCGTAAGAAATCCGTGTTGTATGCTGATTATCTGGTCTAGTCGTGTGAGCAAGTGAACAAAACCATTCTTAACTATTCGCTCCAGAGCCTTAGAAGCGGCCGCAGTATGACTAATCAGGTGATAATTTGGCATTGCAGTTCTTGGGCCACCTTTGTGCTTTGGTGCTGTTATCTAGTTCTATCACTGTGGATGGCAGCATCCATTATTTAAAGGCTAAGATTGGATCATGGGTTAAAAATAGTGGCTCACAAATCATGGTATTGATCAGGTTGTTGAAAGTGACCCAGTCAATGAGATGAATGCGATGGACAGGCTTACGTGTCACTCTCAGTTTAGCTGCTGTTTCGAGTTTTATGCTGTATAACGATTTTTCTGTTATCCAAACGGCTCATTATTGGAAACACTGCACTCAAACACATGGTAAAGAACGTTTGCTCACTCATTTGCGTGCCTTACTATGAACACTGTCCAACTACCGTTTGTTGCGCTGCTGCTTCATCTAACTGGCTACCGTGTGATTCCGTTGGCGCTGATTCAATGATAAGTTGTGTTCTACTTCCGTTATTAGCATTGGAAGGCTAATCGGTCGAGGAGTTGCTGATGCTTTTGCATTCTGTCTACTTCTCCGAATTGGCAACATTTCCATCTCAGGCTTCCAACACCGTCTACCTCATTTCCCTCCACTACCGTTAAGTACTATAATCAGGACGACCTTGGTCAGTAGTGCAGTGAGTGGTCCTCTGCACCTCTTTTATGTCCCCCTCGTTTTAGCCACCTGATAGTCTCATAACTCCCTTACATTCATCATTCCGTCCCGTGAGTGCACCTGCAATGCATTTTAGAACTGAAATAGTACCATATCTAAAGGCAGCTGAGGTGGTACCTCTAAAGACAAGCGGTATTTGTATCTTATCCCTTTTGATGGTAGGTTGTCATGGCTTAGGTCTTGGTTGCACATTCGAATTGAACATTCGAGCGAAGTGCATGAACTACTATCCTACTGCCGCTTTGTTAACACTGTGCTTTGCAGGTACACCGGATCACCACTGCTTTCGTTAGCAACACAATCTTATCACTATATATATATATATATCTATATATATATTTCAACCGTTTACGAATAGACATAGAGCCACCAGAAACCATGGGACTAAAGCGAAATTGTAAAAGAATGCACAACACATCAAAGTCCATGGTTTCGTCAGAGGGCGAGATACTACCCGGTTGCTCAAGATGAAGTAGGGTGTTGATCTACGGGACACTACTCCGAGTCTTTGGCCGAATAGCCTGCCCGCAAGGCAGCGGAGCGAGTTCAGGGAATCGTGCCCATTGGGAGCCGGTGACTGATTGCTCAGTTCATACACCTTTCGTTTGTTTCTTTGTCAAACAGGGGCCCAATGCTCCCCAGAGTTACAGCATAAACTTGCTAGAACACAATGCTTCGCCAGGATGAAGCAAGGGGCAGTGACTTTATTTAGTGGCGAGTCACATCCGCCACGTCACAATGTTGTTAAACGGACATATGTGGCTTTTTGTAGGGAAAACGCTTGCCAGGCGAAACCCACGACGTCCTGGACACTGCCTCCAAACCATTTGCTGGATTTGGAAAATCCTGAACCACGAAGCTGGCACCACGATGAGGTTGTTCGGCAAGCCAACCATTAGTTAATTCTGAGTGCATTCCACCCTTTTTCTTCGCACTCTTCGAGCTTCAGGATCAGTTATCACTCGTCTTTGTACGATTATTGCGAAGACATTGTCCTTCCAAAGTCTTCCCAAATAACCGTACGGTCTAGTCAGATCCTTTCCATATGTTGCACTATTCACCACAGCACGGTGCTTGAATCATGATCACTGGTAATGTTTTCTGGTGTCTGTTACCGTGAGGGTCATTTATTGCCTCATGTTAGCCTTTGTACAAACCTTTGATAGTGTAAATTTCTAGCCGCAACGCTTGCGCATTTTTAGTGAATACCCGACTTGATGCGTTACGAGATCCAACATGATTCCAATTCGGCATCCGCTCGTCCATCTATTCAACCTCAAGATATTTTGCAGACCTCTCACCTTCAAGTCTGTTTTAGGACATCCCATCAACATGAGCAGTCAGTGGTAGAACGTAATCCATCCTTCTCTCAAGTTCTTTCTTCTGTTCATAATTGACCTCTATTACGAAAGCATACTCTCCCAACTATGGCGATTTCTGGCACCAGGGAGACTTTGTATGTTGTCACTGGACACTGTGAGCTTTGAGAACACCCGACCGATATTGTCAATATTTTCGCGATTATCTCATGATGTGACATATCACATTGATTCATCCCAATCCCCTAGTCACTGTATCAGAGTTGACAAAACAATTAATCGCTCTCAACACACCGAACCGACAACCAGATCTGCATAGTGAATGTGTATACGTATACCTTTACGATAGGCACATATCACTGCGCTGTTCATTTCCTCATTTGTACATCGTTTTTGTTTATCCATTCGCCTTCAGCTTTACCTACTCAAAAAGATTGCATTAATGGTTCAAATGCCATAGCACCCGTGATCATGTAGCGATTCGTTGAATCACAAATGTTGCTTCTAAAATCAGTTTAAACAGAACTGTGTCTATTACACTAATTTTTCCGTTCGATTTAAGACAGCAACAGGTGAGTCCTCTGAACCAAAGGCACTAATGGGGCGCATTGCAACCTGTCTGCTGCTGCTCTGCAGGCATCATACGCACACGGAGCCTAGCTCGGTTCCTGGAGCGACAGGTTGAAGGCGCGAATAATAATGCCCATCTGTTTTGACCCAATAGGAGAAAGAAAGCGAATGCAAGTGGTTCGTACATTTAAGAAACGCCTCCGTTTCACACACGTGTACATATTCTCTTTCCTTTCTGCTTGAACTTGTCTTCGGATGGTGCTTCACAATACCATCGTCGTTATGACAGCCTTGTCACATAGTGAATCCCATCACCCCTTTTACAAATGTCACGTTGATTAGTCGAAATATTTGTATTCCCTTCCATCATTCTGCCCTTCTGTGATCCTAGTCTTACTGCATACGAGGTGGTTGCCGAGAGTCGGACAGTTGGTGTCGAGTGCTGTGGGGAAAGACGGCCCGAATTGCACATCCAAGCTGCTTTCACGAAAACGGTCGCCGACACTCGGACGGTAAGGTGGATCAAGTTGCAAACTGTGGCAAACGACGACCACCCGAAGGCGAACGTTGGGAGGGTGCGAAATCGTGGCCCCCCATCGAATGTGCCTCATGGTGAGTTTCAGACGAACGGTACGTTCTTCCTTTCACTTCAACATGTATCAGCCGCTGCACGATAGCTGTCGATGCATCTTATGGGAATACTTCTCTCTTACTGTTCTTCCTTGATTCATTTCTACCCCTTTCCGATCCTTTTAGGTACGACACCGAGTGCGGCCGTCTATGGTGTCATCATCGTAACGAAAAGGCGTTACTTTTGGGAGTGGTACAATCACAGACGCGAAAATTGCCGTCGGTGAGGGAAACATGCGCTTCTGTAGTCTACGATCCCCTCTGGCCGGCCGCCGATCCGACTACATGGGCCACGAACAATACGCGTCAACTCAACTGGAACGCAGCTGCTGTGGGCCAGTTAGGTGCGATCACCCAGGATGCTGGCATGGTTCCGGACGGGACACCTTGTTCACGCGGAGTACGTTGTTCGATCGTGCAAGCTTAATAATTCGTAAAGTCATGAGTTTTGTCTATCATGTCTGTTATAGGCCGAGTTAATGAGTCAGACAGCAACCTCGTATGGTAATGTCCTTCGAATAGCGGCGTTGTCTCATTAGTAGGCAAACCTTTCGCTTTCCTATGAACTGGTATGAAATATCTTTCTCATCCCGGGCCTCGATCTCGGACGGGCACCTTTTGCAGCCGGGCAGCCGTCGCGTAATGAAACTCGACCAGGTGCGCTCAGTAACGAGCCCAACACCGATATCCGCCCAGCAAACAGGTATGTCCATTGTGAAGCGGTTAAGCATAATTAGCCATTCAGTTTGCTGCAGAGCACAAAGACAAACCAACGCACAGGACTGGCGACCACCGAAGGTTCATGGGAGACAAATACGTCAGTTGCACAGAGCTATATGCTATGCAAGCAATGGCTTCTTAGTTCGCGAACTCTGTTTCTAAGCCCATTGATTGTCCTAGTTGCGAACAGTCGCTTCTGCTATCCACACTTTTACACACACATACTTTCACAAACACATACACACTCACACACACACACACACACACACACACTCGTAACCCCTCTTAAGCCCGAGAAATTAGGCCGAAGCCATGAGGATACAGCTGACTCACGTGAAGGTTTACGACTGACAGCTACTAAGCATCAGCAGCAGCAGCACAGGCTATTTCACACGCCATATCTATTAGACAGATAGTGTGAAAACTCAATGGATTAGTCTATGCTTGGAAATACAGCTGTTCGGAAACAGCAAAAAAGGCGTACACATTCGTCTCATACAGGAAACCGGGCAGTGGAATGCAAACGGCGCGAGGTATTTTCATTCTTCGCACTCAATCATAGTCGCTATTTTTCACTAGATATCGTTTTGCCATATTTTTCTCGCGACTGTCTTCTTCATCCTCAAAACTATCTGTTATTAGAGCTGCTCTCCGCCTTTTGTGACCTGCATCATACCGCGAAGTCACAACCGTCTTGGTTCACCGTGTCACTTTCCCTCTGGTCCCATTCATTCACTTTGATCACCTTAATACATTTTCCACAAAATATTCCAGAAAACGGATTCATCGTTGTCTTCTGATCAACTTAACCATTGGTCTGATTTTCGCAATTGGTGTGGTTGGGTTTTACTGTGGCATTGAAGCCAATCAGAGACAGCGACTATCATCAACTCAGTGTGGTATTCTCATTTTGTTCCGACTCAGCGGAATTAATCCTAGCTCCATAGAGCGGTGTTTGCCTTTGGAGTCAAAAATGACCGATTCAGGGAAGCAACGAAGAAGGCGCAAACTGGTAGCTCTAAACCCAATGAGACCGATGTGCAAAACAGCTGCACTTGTCGGATAAAACTCCAACGGTAGGAGGCTGTTTGTAAGAGCGCCACTGAATTGGCTACTGAACCGCGATGGGTAAGGTCTCTGCCCTCTGACGTGGCCAATCCCGAGACCTCCATCCCTAGATACGCGTATCAACCTGACCGGATTTCTCGGTTGGTTTCTTGCTAATTTTTTTGCCCGTTCATTTATTAACTTTCCAGTGATTACATTCGACCGGAACTGTCGACTGCAGATATGGCGTGCAATGGTTACCGATCCGGACGCCTATAAACAACTTAAATAGTTCATGCTTAGTGGACTGCCCATTGTTGCACCAGATAATTTGCCATCAATCTCCAACGGATAAAGCACGATATTACTCACCCAGTGATTCAGCCAAATAAAGGTAGTAGTTTACAGTCGCTGATGATCAGAGACAGTCTACAAAGCTTGATAGTCACCTCTATAATCCATGCAGCAGTGTCACACACCTGGACGAACTGACACATCCTGCTTCCCGCTTTCATTGAGATTTGCAGGCAGACAGGGTCTTATTGGTATCGTAAGCAATCACATTGACTCGTGTTCATTGTACCCTTGTTGAGCAGTTACCGCAAAAGACCCGCGCGATAACAAGATATAACTTCCGGATATTCGCAATTGGTGGTTTGTTCAGTAACTTTTAAAGGCACTTTGTATAGAGCGGTGTTCATTAACTGGTAGCTTGAACCCACCATCAATGTCTAGTGATTATTTGTCTGGTCCCACCGGAGCATCACCCTCTCATTACACTCGATAGCTCATTCGACTGCATCGACGACTAACTTCACATGGGTTAGAACTACCTGTGCTTTTGTGATGGATGTAGCAGCATACGTCGTACAAGCTGCCATTATCGATTATTTGAGTATGACTTCTCTTCAAAAGGATCATCCGTGAAAGCTGTGTCTTCGAATGTTGTGAAGACCACGATATTCCCGCTCGCTTCATCTACTTGAGGGAACCATAGTTTCAGCTCATTGTAGCAGGAAGACCTCATCGAGGACATGTCAGTATGTATAAGAAGTACGCTTGAGGCGCCACTCGCTCTTTGAGCGAAACTAACTCCCTCTGGAGAGTTTTGCCTACCTGGGAAGTTGTATCACTGATGGTGGAACACAGATTTCGATGCGTACCACAAGAGCTCATCTCGCTTTCTCTGATCCGAGGCACTTGTGGTGCCGCCATGACATCCGTCTCTCCATCAAAGAGCGGGTTTCTTGTGCGACTGTCCGCGCTGTAGTGTTGTACGGTTGCGAGACTTGGCCTGTCCGTACCGTTCACCTACGCCGACTCTCTGTCTTCGAGCACCGTTGCTTGCGGTCCATTGCCTGTGTGTGGTGGCCGCACCACGTAACCAATGTGGAAGTTAGACAGCGTGTCTTGAGTGGAGGCAGCCACACGCTAGAGAAGCTCGTCTCCCTGGGTCAACTGCGGTACCTTGGACACGTACTGCGCATGTCCGCTCATCGTTGTTCGCCGTTGCTGGACAAGGCTGGAGGAGACGGCGCGGTGGACGGCCTATAACTTAGAGAAGGCACATGAGAAAATCTGACGAAACAGTTGACTTTGGTTGGCTGTTGTCCACTCCCTGTTTTGGATTTCAGAGATACACAGTGTCACTGGTTAGAGAACCTGGAAGTCACGGCACAAGACAGACGTCAATAGCGAACATGTATCTATGCGTGTTGCTGTGATTTCCCTTCCCCAATAAAACAAACAACTAAAACGCTCAAAAATTGCGAATGAAGCTAGACAAAAATGTGCATGTTCTTTTTTTATCCTATTTCTATCCTGTTTTCTTATTCCGCCATGATTCTAAGGGTACAATATCTGTTTCACAGCTTTATATATATATATATATATATATATATATATGGATTGTTGTCGCCGCGAACCGTTACTGATTACCTTATAGCCACATATCAAATCTATCAGAGATACTGACCTATTGTGTTGGACAGCATTCCAGATATTTCAAATCTGAAATGTGTGTCGAGGAAATTTTCGAATTTAAACGCTGGCTTTCCACTACGTGCGGTGGCAAGTTGTCCTAAATATTAACCACTTCCCCTTTGGAAGCAGGGTTGGTGGGAGACCCGCTTCAAATCAGGTACTGCAAGCTTGTACTGGTGTCCCTGTGTGCTGCTTCTTGTGCGCATATTAAGCAGCGGCCTCAACATGGTGTAATCACCAAGATGTAAAATCCGATGCGTCATGATGAGAATACCTGCATTCTTGCACCGGTCTTCGTACGGCACACCGCGTAAGGTGGGTGTGAGCCTCCTGGCCACATACTATACCCACTCAATCCTTTGTACCTCACCCTGGCCGGCATATTTTCATAAGCCACTGAATGACCCTGCCTATTGGAGGATTACGGGTGAATAGCTTCGCAACCCTTACTGTCTTTCACCGATATGAACACGCTGGTCTGTGAATAAAGGTCCGGTCGTGTCGTGGTCCATTTATGCACACCTCCAGTGTAACTGGGATCTACGCGCACTGGTCTTACACAAGGCGGTAGTTGGGTCGTAAGTGACCCTTAAGTAAACCACTGATTGAGCGTGACACGATCACGACGACTACACATCCTGTCTTCCCCAACAACTTTGTCTGCCACACAGCTTGCACCCGTACAGCAAGAGTTAGATGCCCGTTCAATTCATCTGTACACATAGTCACTTGGGTTAAGCTACGTAAGCAGTGATCTGCTTATGAGACTTACCAAACGCACAAACTAAGCGCATACACCTAGTTGACGTGTAAAGATCTTTTGTTACCTAAAATTCAAATTAAACCCACACAGTTAATAGCACAGTGGCGTACCAATGTTCGCACGTAGTACGTTAGTAACGGCTCACGCTATTGTCAAGCAATAAACGATACCCTGCGACTTTCCCTTTCTCCTGGTGTCCACGCACACCGCTACTTGTAAGATTCCGGTTCGGGATGTCAATTCAGTGTGAAATCCGAGTGGGAAGTTTGTTCAATAGCCGACCATCATCTGACTGCATACCCGCCTCCCAGCGCATGTGAGGTCTACCCATGGGTTATATGTGATCCAAGATGATGCGGGCCTCCCGACGCAGGTGCCAGGATCCGTATGGAGACGGTAGTTCTTATATCCGATAATGTGGGGGAGGTGGGGCACTCCGTGTGCACCTAGGTGTTTATAGCTCCAGTGACCTGGATGAACTAATCACTGCCACCTTTAATTGTAGTGGGTGGTTAGATCCGTAGATTGGTCTCAGGTAAGCAAAAAGGAATCACCTTCATTCTTCTTTATTCATTGTCTCCTCCTTTCTTTAATCTTAAGCTAAGCCCTGACACCTGGACTCATTTGATAGTTCAAGGGCGTAACTTACCAACCATAAACACGATAACTTGTTTAACTGTGTAATTACGAAAATAGAATCAAACTATTCGGGGAAATTCAGCCCATAAATCTATATTGAGGAGATTGCAAACCGTTAAATGGGAAGTCGAATCTAGCAACCTTGATCCAACTTATCTGATCAAACACTGGGATGAGAAAACACGATTAAATGACATTTCGTTGGAATCGGACACCGTTTATCGATTTTGAGAGTGCATCGAAGTACGCTGGATCTGCTTTCCTTGCTGCACCTCGTCATGGTGAAGAATTGAACGGCCGAGAAAGCTTTATTACGAGTAAAAAGGGCAATGCTTCACTGATGCTGTAGGATGGTTGCAGTCAGAATTGAAAATCGAAATGTTTACGTGTCGCCAAATCAATCCTTCCTCGAATAAACAGTGAAACGATGATGTGCTCGGATCAGAAGACGATTGCGGTAGTGGTGCTGATATGCATGACAATGGTAGGAAGTCGAGACTTGAATGTTTGTATGCTTGACAGTGTGTGCGGTCGTTATAATTAACGATTTTTGTGGGAAAAATAAACACTTTACCGCTGTGCTGCCTCCCACTTATTCATGTGTTACATGGTTTTAGTAGGAGTAGTCCAGTGTGGGGTTCATTTGGCGCACTCATTGTGTGCATGGCTTGCAACGCGTATCTTAATGCACTCACTGAGACCGTACGAAAACACTGCACTCCACGATATGTGGCAGTCGAACTGTTCGCTGAGCTTAGTAAGTTTATTGCACACGTTTCGTCACCAATCGAGGTGACATCACCAGTGCGTTGTTGAGTAGCCTCGAGGCTTCTCTACGTTACACTACTTGCTATACGCTTGTCAACAACGCACTGATGGTGTCACCTCGATTGGTGAGGAAACGTATGCAACAAACTTGCCAGGCTCAACGAACAGTCCGACTGCCAACAGAACAACGTGAGCTACCGATTTTCCACGACATGTTTCCACCTAATCTAATCTCCTCAGTTAAAGGTAGCAGGCATCGAACCGGCAGCCTTTGGGACGTTAGCCGATACCTCTACTTTTAAGCCACCGAATCACGGTGGTCAACACTTATCACAAAGATTAAGGACTGTTTGGAGGGTCATTTGAAACACTAGTTGTAAGTAACGTTGCTGCGTTACTTCAAGGTAGCGGTTTCGGGGATATCCCAATCGTCGCGGGCACGAGTGCCTGCTGTCTCTACCTGCTGAGTTCATGCAAGTTGGAAACCGGTCTTGGTGTGTAGTGTTTTCGGATGCGCAACACACAAAATCCATCAGTCAGTAGGTGCAATTTCTCCAGATTTTCCAGGGTGTCGCATTTGTGTGGCAATTTACAAGAAGCTATGTGCCATATCCAATTTTTTTGAGAATAACCAATTTACGAGAGGAAACAACCGAGTTTAGAAAATTTGATCCCCTCGGCACCCTACGTAGTCGTATCGCTCATTTAATTTCAGGTGTCTGCTTCTGAGCTTTCGTTATACTTGAGCCTCAGTGTTAAGTATGGCCTTTAGCCGATCATTTGTGGGCCTGTGGTGACAAATCGATACTCAAATGCATACGTGACACCCCTCCCTTCCCTGGTCAAGACTGCAGACCTCGGGTTGATACCGATCAATTGGCATAGGTGTGCGTTTTGAGCGTCTTAATTGTGGTTGTACCACGTCCGTTTGCGGTTCCTGGTTTCGGGAAGCAGATTCTCCGTCTGTTTTTGGGTCAGTAGCAGTCGCTTTTTGATCCCGTTCTTGTGGTTCGTTTGAGCATGGTCGGATATGTTTCAAATGGCGACGCACCACACGGCCGTACTCCAGCTATAGCTTTGCCTGGTTATTCGTTGAGGACATGAGTGTAGCAGGTTGCCAGCTTGTTTCATGAGGCAGTCTTGTGTATACCTGGATCAAAATCATTAAGACACAGTTCCTCTGGCATCTTTTCATCCACACACATTTTCTCATGCTTTTCCTCCATTCTTCTTCGAAGGTTCGGGAAAAATAGGCGCAGTCTCTTTCGTAGTGCCCGAGCAAACATTAATTTCCCGGGTGACTTCCCTGTCGGTAAGAGAACAGGAGACGATTTAACAGTTTGTAGAGTTCCATGAGTCTGCTTGAGGAGAACTTGCTTAACAGTCTGGATTGCACGTTCTGCGATTCCAGTCGACGCGGGATGATACGGCGCAGACTTAATGTACTGTATTCCGTTGTTACTAAGGTACTGTTGCAACTCTTCACTGGCATTTGGGGTTCCGTTGTCGGTGCCTACCATGTCTGGGATACCGAAAATGGCGAATATGTTGCGCATTTTTGCAGCTGTTGCTGCGAAAGTTGCATGGAGAACTGGATGTACTTCTATCCATTTAGAATGGCTAGAAAAGCCGGAAAGGAAAACCGATGAAAAAAAGAAAGTAAGGCAAGGTCATTCTCAACCAATCATGTGGGGCCTGTGTTGACCAACCGATACTCAAGTGCATACGTGACACTCAGCATCTGGCTACCTATGTGTTTGGGATTATTCGTCATTTGGTACACCGGCTTGAGATCTTCGCGTAGCCATACACTGAAAACTTCCATTCCTTTCGGCCTTTTCAGGCATGGGAGGTTTCGTAGATTCTTGACTTTCTTTGTTACTCGGCGTTGTTTGGCCAATAGCACCGCGAAGAATCATTACAGTCGATTTTTTCAGCCTTAGATAACAAACTCGATGTCTGGCATTACGTGAAAATTGTACATCACGGGAAAGATGGATGAATAAAAGCACCCGAGTGCGTTTTGCAGCAAACCAGCGTATTGAATGCTCCTATATGAGGCCAACTCAGACTACTTTGAGCAGCTGAGGGCACTATGTATAAGCCCAACAAGCTCACATTTGCAGCTTGTTTGTCGCACACACGGCTGTAATGCTTTCCTTACCAGCACATTACATATCTTATTCCCACACACCTATACACCTAATATGTAAAAAAAGTGCGCCTGTTCCTATTGCATGGGCAAAGTGGCCACCAGTGCGTTGTGTCCCCATTGAAATGTTGGGATCGCTGCTGAGACTGCAATGTCGTTAATAAAAAGCTTTCAGGTAAGTGACCGAAATGTCACTACAGACACTTACTTCATAGGTTTAAAACTTGCAAAAAGCATGAGCAAGACAGAATTCACCCTCTTTGAAACATTAAAAAGAAATAAGATTTCTACCGAAGGTTTTCTAAAAAATACGATTCTGCCACTGAATGATTCAAAGTTTGTATTCGGGTCGGAAACAACACTTTTGAGCTATCAAAATAAGAAAAACAAGGATATGTTACTGTTAATTATCATGCATACCAAGCCCTAGGCTCAAAATGATGGCGAAAGAAAAAGCCAGTGACTGTGATTTATTATAACCACACTGGAGGTGTGGTTGATACCATGGACTAGATAGCAAAAGCTTTCACTGTCAAGCTCAGGACTATTATATGTGCCACTGGTGACCTACTTTAACATCTTGGATATGTCACCTATCGCAGCGGGAATAGTCTTCAAACATAAAAACTCATCAAACACCCCCCTCTCACGAAGACAACTGTCAACAATTCAAGATAAATGTAGAGATCTCTCGGAACCAGGCAGATCAATAGAAGCGTAGCAGTGCCAACTCATCAGGATCATGTGAGATAAAACATCGCAACTGTTTTGCAATTTTTGGAACCAACCCTAATCATCCCACCAACCTCAGCCACGGCTTCAAGGTGAGTAAAAACTACCGAAGATGTTCAAAAATCAAAGCGCTGCTCCCTTTGTCCATCCACGAAAGGCAGGAAGACCAAATCCCGGTGTTACGTATGTGGGACCTACATCTACAAATAACACACTGCCCTTCAGTGCAAAAATTTTTCTTACTGATGTCTTGTCAGAATTAGTAAATTCAAACATTTCCCCATCACTTTATTTTTTTCCTTTGTTTGAGTCTTGGAGACAGATTAATGTATTTGGCCAACTGCCCGAAAACAATTTCGATTTTAATTTGAATAGCCTTATAATCATCCATATTCAGCTTTCCAGCTGAATTCATGTTTGCTGTTATTGCTCCTTCTTTTTCTCTTATGTGCACTTGTGGGGGCTGTAGGAAAATGTTTCAACCGAGTTAATGTCACATTTTCGCACTGCAGACAACTTTTGATCAGTGAATATGTTCACTATACCTATCGTGAGGAATATTGAAGTGTGCTCATGTTGCCATCAAACGAAGGTGGTCTCCGGGTGTATTGCACTCACTCGGTGGGGAATGGGTTAAGCATGTCGTTGGTGTATGCCAACCAAAAGCAAACCCCTCAAGAATACTATTACCTCACTGGGTGTGGGGATCGATATGTAAGCTTAGTGAGTCGAATGGCATAGCCAAACAGGTTTTTCAGCTACCATATGTCGGTGAAAGTTCAAGACCGCCTACGAGATTCGTTACCATGAGATGCTACGCTAAAAAAATTACACATACCTTTTGAGTTCAACGGCTAGACCCTCTCTAGGGTTTCATTCACTCAGGTCCAACACGGGTGACGACCTATACTAAGCAGAGCGGAGTGCTGTACTGCTTCTACTGCGGTCCTGATGCCTACGGTCCGCTCTGCTTGACGACCAATGCAACCTTGAAAACCCAAAGCCAAGTCTTGGTAGACGGTGTGTATACTATGGATGGAACCGTTCTACCTAAATGTCAACCATACATTCCAATTATGGAGATTCTGATCTTCTCATCTTCGGCGTTCTGGCCTCAACCAATATGGCGATGTTCCGCTTGGTGGTTTTACCAGATTCGGCCGTTTGTTCGCGACAGAGCACGGCCCTCGTTCACTCGGTCGACGCTCACCCGCGTTTGCCAGCCAGTCATTTCTCGCCTGTGTTCCATGGTTGGTCGGCCCTTCGTGTCGGACGCGAGCGAAGTGAGTTCAAGCTGTCGACACGGCCTAGTGTCGTATTCTCCTCGTTTAGCCGCCTAATGCGTAGTGTCTGATTAGATCAGTTTAGACGTCTCGAGTCCACGCGGTTGCCCCGGACAAGATAGTTGTTAGTTGCCACTAGGCATCACATGGTTGACACCTACATTACTCACTCCGAGAAATGCTTCAGACGTACTGGCGCACGGAGCCCGTCAACCTGTTATTGTTGTGGACTCGAGTTGGACACATCTCTTATGTTTGATAAGGCTTTCATCCCAACAGTTCACAAGTTACATAGCAGAGCCTAGTCCGGAAAAGCATCTGCCTCTAGCGGTCATGGGTTCGATCCTCACTAGAGGACTGAGGGAATGCGCGCCACTGACGAGCCCCAATAGGGCGAAACGCGTCTGGCGCTTTTCCGGACTAGGCTCTGCTATGTAGCTTGTGAACTGTTGGGATGAAAGCCTTATCAAATTTACAACTAAAATCCTGCGACTCATGAGTACATCTCTTATGTATGTAGAAACACTGGCTTCACTTCCATCTGCATGGGCAATTTATAGTTCGACAAACCACTGGGTCTCGAACGGTCTGGACGAACTTCCTCACCGTTCAGTTGATGTATACTTACAATGAAAGTGTTAGTAGTTCGGCCCATTTCCACATTGTTCCAATACTTTTTTGTAGGATATGCTGCACCTGCATCTGCGTATTCAGCAGTGTCTATGCTAAGAACCGGCCACTCTATATCATTTCCGAGTCATGTTAGGCCATAACGGAATCAATTTAGGTTGTAAAGATTTCGAATTGAACCTTTACCATTTTCAACTTCATTCATTCCACACATCGGCCAGCGCATGGAATAGATGAACTTTAAAATGATAATGGCTCCATTTGAAATCTTTACGACCTAAATTGATTTCGCTATGGCCTAAAATGACTCGGAAATGGTATAGACGGAAGCTGGCTACATTCTAGCGCAGTGGTCCTCAAACCGGTGGGTAACTACCCCCAGGGGCGTAAAATGGAATTTTACGAGGGGAAATAGAAGTACGAGGATCTGTCATCAAACAAAATTACAAGCCGAATCATCTATATCAGAACATGTAACTAACTTACTAATCACCATTGACTAATCATTATTAAGTGCTCATTCAGTGATTTAGACAGTTTTCGGTAATAAATTGTAATACCTAAATTACGAGCACAAGCATGCAAAGCAGTGCAGTTAGCTGGCGCCCCTATTGGCTCGCTGGTTGTTCGTTGTTCTTTTGTGTCAGGCAATCGGGTCGAATTATAGAGGTGAGTGAACACTAAGGTGGAACCATAAGTCAGCCGACCAGGTAAAGAGATGAGCGAATGTTTACAAGTTAGGAGGGACAAAATAGACGATTAGTGTCCATGATGTATCGATTTCGAGTGGTGGTGGGAAGCTGTCCTTCAGGACAAACTTGGAAGAGATGACTGTAACGAACAATAAGCCACTGATATCTGTTTATATTTGATTAGGGATCACACAACAATGCAAGGAATCGAATGAATTTGGAGCACGATGTGCACTAGTCGAAACCGCACCAACCTTACCAGAAATTAGGACTAAGCAATATCAACTGTCTACCTGATGTACATCACCACTTGATTATTTAAAAATCACACTAAATAGGAGTATTCTTTATTTGTGTTCTCGAAAGCAATTTAAAATGTATTCATTTTCCACAATTCAAAACAAAAGATGTATTAGTTAATGGGTAATTAACTTTTTAAGCTAAACTTTTTGAGGAGTACTTGTTTAAAGTGAACCCGGTTTGTGAGTACTTTCCACAAAAAAGTTGAGTGCCACTGCTGTAATGTGTATCTCTGTAGTTTACGGAACACTTTTCCACTCCTGATGAAATTGACTCACGTTTCATAGGCCAATCCTTTTAGAGTCAGCGCATTTCGCTCGTTAACAAACTTTCTCTCGGTCATTATGTGTACGGTGCTCCAGTGAGAATAACCTAGCCGATTGAGTTAGTAGTTTTTCATATTTCCACTACTAAATACATCAGTTTGTTTTTTGAAACACTCCTAACCATCTCTCTCGTCGACAGATTTAAATAAGTAGCTTCCATTTTCAATGCCTGTGGTAAAAACGCGTCTTTTCACCATTACTGTCGTTCATTCTTCTGCATGCTCGTTGCAGCATCCAGTTCACAGTAGAGACAAAGTCATGTCTCACCACTTTCCCTATATATTCATTTTAATTCCCCAGTACGAAGCACCAGTACTTTTTATTTGGTCATCTCTTCGATTCCGCTGCTAATACTCCTGACCTTCAATGTATTACACGTGGATGTACCGCCAACAAATTTGCAAGTATACCCATTTACCTCGTGACCAATCGACCTCGGTCAATCCTTTGCTTGGTCATAAATTGCCTGCAAGTTGTATGTGACCGCGGTTGATCATGATCTCGATTTATTTTGTAGCTCTGTTACAATGGATCTTGCCTCACTCTTGCTGAACTTCCAACTAGTCAATCATGCAATTGTCGCGGTCCTGGGGTAAGTTCCAATTCCAATTCCACTAGTGTCATCATATAGGAATTGGAATTTTGCGTACTCATTGTTATCATATCAATCTCTTTTGCTGGCCCAAGCGGAGCTGGATCGACGAAGATGGCAACGCTGACCGATCCTGGTACTATCTAGTGAAAACCTAAGTTTTGTACTTAACGAATTGGTAGGTGTTGCTGTGATCGATCTCGGTCCTGTTCAGACTTTTCAGGTGGAGATAACTGAAGCGTGGAATTAAATCCGCGATGGACTTTTTCACTTCTAGACCACCATAACCAAACTAAACCTTACCGTGGTGCGATGGTTTGCATGCTTCAGCGATCCATTGAGCTATGCTTGGTGGGGCGTTTTGCACCTTCAGCATCACTTATACCAGATTTGTCAAAGGTTAGAGAATGGACAAACTCTGTCTCCTCGTCCTCCAGATCGGGGGTTGGAGTGTGGGTGGCTTCTTATTCCCTAAAACTGACTCTGTATGGCGCAGTGCCACAACTCTGCCGGATTGCGGTAAGGTTTTCTACCAAAGCCTTCAGTTGAGAACCCTAATCATTCTTTTGTCTAGGTCTAGGCAATTTGACTGTATTATGCGCACGCAATACAATTTTCTTTCTGACCTGATAAACTACGCGGATTACAGAACTACAGCGTCACGAACGATAAGTCCTCCTTTTTAAAGTATTAACTGGTTTATTATATTTTTCCTTAACCTCACACACTACACGCACTATACACGTTAGCCAGAGGTGGGAAACACCTCAGGTACTGTGCCACAATATCTAAAAGAAAAAGGGTAATAAAATGCAACAGGTGCAAGCCAGCTGAGCTATCGGTAATGGATGGGCATCGTTCCGGTATGCTACCTGCCGGCTACTATGCAGCAGCAAAGAAAATAATTTACTATGCAAAATTATAAGATGCTAAATGATGAGATCGTGGTTGGAGGGGGAGGCTAAGGGGGATGTGGTGGGACAAAGAAACTCACAGCACGAACACCATTGAGATCGGCTCCTATCCATATCAACCAGTGTATCCAGCCAAACGTGTTCATCGTCTTTCGGACCCCAACCAGGGAGCCGAGACTCTCTAACTGAGGCCAGCTTCGAAGTGAGGGCCTTCATTCCTCTCGACCAAGGCACCGCTTGACCACCCTTCTTCTTCTTCTTCTTCTTCCATCCACACCCCCGGCGCGCAAACAACGCATGTCGCGGGTCGGTGGATTGGCATACGTAACACATGGCCAAGCCACTGGAGCCTGATGCGTGAGATAACGGCGCTGAGCGGTTCAGTTCCTTTTCTTGTGCCATAAACAAGGCGTCGAACACGCTCGTTGCTCACGCTGTGTTCCCACCAGATGTGAGCCAAACTACGAGGGCACCAGTGGTCGGACATAACTAGCCTCCTTATGTCGGCTGATTTAAAAGGCCAGGTTTTGCAACTTTACAGTAGAGTCGAACGTACCTCTGCATTATACACTATCCTTCAGAGCGAGAGAGATGTCGCGCCGGCGCCATAAGTGGCGAAGGTTAGCAAAAGCGCCTCGAGCTTTTGCTATACGGTTCATGATCTCAACTTCGATCCAAAGATCGCTGATACAAATCCCTGGTACTTGCATATCTAAATGACTTCTAGCTGATCCCCACCAAGCGTCAATAAAGGAGGCGGTCCAGGCCAATCTTGGAGATAGGCTTTGCACTTCGATGGTGCAAAGCAAAGCCCGAAGCGGCTGACAGCCAATGCTAATCTGTCCAGTGCCGCTTGGCACGTCTGGAAGCTGTCACAGATTAGGGCAATGTCGTCAGCATACTCCAAGTCAAGAAGTCGTTCTCCTGGGAGCAAATCCACACCTTCTAAGTCGTGTCCTGTGAACACGATTTCCTTGACTTCATCAATAGCGAATTTGAAGAAGAAAGATGACAGCGAGCATCCTTGTCTCACACCGCTGGAGATATTAAAGGGCGACGACAACTTGCCGTAAGCCCTCACTCTGCCTGAACTACGCGCGTATAATTATTGGATAATATTTACATATTTCTCAGGTACACCTTTCCTAAGTAGACAGTGCCAAAGTGCACGTTTATCCACCGAATCGAACGCACCTTTGATATCGAGGAACACGACAACGGTGGGCCGCCAATATATGTGACGGTGCTTCAACAACTGACGCAAGGTGAAGATGTGGTCAATGCAGCCTCGACCTCGACGAAATCCAGCTTGCTCTTCTCGAATCTGGCTTTCACGAGTGCCAGTCAGTCTGTGAAGGATGAAAGAGGTAAGCGATTTGGGGACGATGGAGATCAGACTGATTCCTCTATTGTTGCCGCATTCCGATCGTGAGCCTCCCTTGAAAATTGGGACTATGACGGAGCGGCTCCAGTCGGTTGAGAGAGTTTCATGTTTGCACAGTTTCACTATTAACTCGTGTAAATCATCCATAAGAGCAGGTCCCCCGAATTTGAATAGAGCTGGAGGTCGATCATCTGGTCCCGCGGCTTTATTTAACTTCAACAGTGCGATCTCACATTCGATAATTTCACCAACTATTTAGCGGGACTTGTGAAGCACTGCTTCCTAACCTGTATAAATTCCTTGTTCGCTGTTCTGTAGGATAACAACATGGATGTTCTCAACTTAGTTTTTACCATTCGGCTAAGTTTTCACACACCAAACGATTTCGCAATAAGTGGCGGGAAGTCAGCGATGTAAGAACTAAGAACTAAGTTGTCACACACACACACACACACATATATATATATATATATATATATATATACATGGTTGGCGGCATCCGGTTTCCGATTTGCCTGTCACTGTTGCCAGCCACAGGACGCCTGCGCCTACAGAGAGACCATGGGTGGCTTGCGCTGCACCACCCACAGCTCCAACCACACACCCCGTATCCAGTGTAAACCCGAAGGAATAAGACCGGAAGGCATGCAGATGGGAGCCACGTTTCATCAACGGAACCGGCCCACACTCCTTCACAGGCAAACACAAGCACACTGTATTTGGGGAATCAAGCGCACACAAGGCGGTGACTAGACCGTAGTCCGCTCCACACTGAGGGCATGGAAGCACTCTTCGAGCCTAGCACGACCACAAGGACCGTGCACTCCGTCCCCTCCAGTAACGACCAACTGTCTCCTGGAGCCAGTATGGACGAGGTAGTGGGTAATAGACAGGTAGGCACCTTGTCAACATGCACATCAAGCGCAGCCACACCTGGGATGTCAAGCAACAGCCAATCATTCGAAATGCGGATATCGAATAAGGTAAGTACATGTGACGACATAAATACTCGCTAAATGAGCATATGGAAGAAAATGGTTATAAGTGAATCCGTGATAAGTACAAAATGCCCGAAAGTTATTTAAAAAATACCGCGCGATAAAATTACGAAAGTTACCACAATTTGCGGGAGCGATGTGTGCAAGTAAGGAGAAGATTATGAAGTACGCAGAACAAACCAAATAACATGTAACGAATTTTATCCACATTCAAAAGACCTAGTTTAAGTGTAAGTTGGTTTAGCCCAACTGCGGTGAAGAAGCATCATGAATGCAACATCAGCCTCAGCATGGGATATATATATATATGTATATACATATATATATATATGTATATATATATATATATACATGATTTTTCCAATGAGGCCGGAATGCTTCCGTTCTGCTTGTTGAAGGAGCGTGGGCCGGCTCCGTTGATGAAACGTGGCTCCCATTCACATGCCTCATGGTCTTATTCCTTCGGGTTTACACCAGATATTGGGTGTGTGGGTGGAACTATGGGTGGTGCAGCGCAAGGCACCCATGGTCCCCTTTGTAGGCGCAGGCGTCCTGTGACTGTCCCCATGGACGTCACAGTGACAGGCAAATCCGGATACGGACGCCGCCAAATCATATATATTACAACCGACACGCATGTATTTATAATCTGGATAAAGTCATTCCACTTTATTTGCTTTTTGTTCAGTTTTGTTATTCTGCTGCATATTCTGTGTAAATTTTGCGTGTTCGCTTGCCCTCAGTATCTATGTTGGTTGTTTGATATCTCTGGGGTGGCTATGCTTGATGTGCATGTTGGCCCGGTGCCTACCTGTCTAACACCACCTCGCTTACTAGCTCCAGTAGACTGTGAATCGTTGCTAGGGGGACGTAGTGCACGCTCTTCCGGGCCATTTTAGGCTCGAAGAATGGTTCCATCCAGTGTGGAGCGGACTACCGACCAGCCACCGTCTTGTGTACCTCTGGCACGCATAATTCGCTACATAGGTGGACAGGAATGCTGCTGTTGTGCATGTTGAGGGAGTGTGGACCGGCTCCGTTGATGAAATGTGGCTCCAATCCACATGCCTCTCAATCTTATTCCTTCGGGTTAACTCTGGATATTGGGTGTTTGGATGGATTTGTGGGTGGTGTAGCGCAAGCACCCCATGGTCGCTCTGTAGGCGCAGACGTCCTGTTGCTGTCTTATGGAAGCCCCAGTGAGGTAAATCCGGAATCGGATACCAGCAACCAACTGACTGGTAGCGTGCCTCAAAGCACTGTGCCGGGGCCCACTCTGTTCCTGATCCACATCAACGACCTAAGCTTCTCCGGTCGCCGTGTGCCTTTTTTTACGAATGACATGAAGGTTTGTAGAGAAATTGAAGCTCCCAATGACTGTGGTCTGCTTCAGCAATACCTCAACCGTCTAGCCACATGGTCTGCAGAAGTTCATCTCCCGGTCAACCAAGCCCAGTCTGTATTTATGAACCTGGGGAAGGGTACTGACGGCTGAACCAGCACTCCTGGCGACCAACCGTTATATCCCATACCCTCCGTGAAGGACCTAGGTGAACTCTCGCGCTATTATTTGAACTCCCTGGACAACATGAACAGGCTATATCCTAACGGACTTCGCATGCTTTGGGCGCTCAAACGTAGGTTCGGCACATGGTCTGAAGAGGTTGCCACTCGCCTCTTCTCTTCCAGCATTAGACCAATGCTAGCGTACGGTTCGCCCGCCTACTTTCCGATAACGCGAGGCGTGACACAGAAGATCGAACGGGTCCAACACGTTGCTACCGGGCTCATCCCGAGTTTACATGGTTTGGGGTATGAAGATAAGTGTGAGAAACTAGGACTCTACACCTTGTCATACCGTCGGGTGCGAGTCGACCTCAATATGACCTAACTTATTCTACATCTCGGTGCTTTCCCCATGCTGAGGCCAATGCTTGACATAGGAGGGCCATGCGGCACACGCAGAAACATACAAACTTGTCGTGCCCGATGTGGAACGAGTTCCCCACCCACTATGCTTAGAACGGAGAGTGCTAAATATTTGGAACAGTTTGCCTGGGCATGTGATGGAGATAACATCTGTGCACCAGTTCAAAATGTTGTTAGATTAACATTTCACCATTATTCGATTCATCGAACCATTGCACAATTACGATGACATGTCACATTTGAGTCCTGCAATACCGTGCGTCAATTATTTTAAATGTTACATGATAACGATAACGATATTCACGGCTGACAATTTTTATAATGTTTTGCAACATATTTCGAAATAGTTGTACAGAATTCATTTCTACTTGCTCTATAATACAGTATTCAATATATATATATATATATATATATGTATATAAAGTTAAGCTAATCTTTGGAAGGTCATTAAGTGGTGATTGTAACAACTTTTTCACGCCATCTGTGTTGAACACCTATGGTAGTTGCTTCCTCCCTGACAATTTACGTCTACCTAACCTTTCACATAAATCCATTGGAATACGCGTAGAAGTGCAACCCTATTGTCGTCACTTATAGGGATATAGTGTGTCATTCATTTAGATGATATCTCTCATGCTTTGATGCAGAGTACTCGGAATCAAATGCATGTAATGGACAGGAGAGCTGAAGCTCCGTATGTTCCAGTGGTTAGATTTGCGAAGCGAAAACCATTGACAACCAACTAGCATACACTTGACAATCGAAGATTTGCTCGGTAGAGACATTCACGCACCATTACCCATCAGCATGACTTTTCGCGTCCTGCTTCTCGTATGTTCCTGTGGATTAAATGATGTTTCACAAGGAGTCAACTGCTGTCAACACAGGGGCGGTACTGACAGATTCTGGGACGACATTCCAGTTGTAACATCCACTTAGAGCAAGGCAGTTCTAACGATACTTTAAGTTTGGAACACTGTTAGCCCGGCTTGGTTGCTCACCTGTTGATCGTTTTTCCGAGCTTGCTAAAGGGATCGCATACGTTTCACCATCATGCGAGGTGGCATCTTCAGTGCGGTGATAGGAAGTGTATACACTACCTTTGTTGCACTCTAGATTTCAACCGTGGTACTTTGGGATTTAATGAAATAAAGCCCGCTACTTTGTAGTTGAACACTAATTGCCACGAACTTTGTTACAAGATTTTCTTCGTTCTAATGCCTACCGACGGTTTTATCGGTATTTTGTGCTTTCTCCATTCACTGGTGTATATTTCATCTCTTTATTTTATCACTTCCTCAGATTTGCAACAATCTCGGCCACTGTCACTGCTCTCCCGGGTTCCATGCGCCACATTGCGAACACGGTGGTGACGGTGGCAGTGTCGACAGTGGTCCTCCTCCACGTGGTACGTTTCACTTGTCCGAGTCACATGTCTACCTCCGCCCATCTCTCGTGTTTCATCGTGTCACCTTATCGCACCTTGTGAACATTGCACGTGATGCTATCACGTCGTCCATTGCATGAAATCACTTACTTTTACATATTAACGCATACTCCTCCCGGTGCCATTGTTGTGCTTCGCTTCGGTGACTTGGTGCATTGTGTGCAACCTGAGAGTTTGCTTATTCTGGCACTTGAACCCTCACTTTGTCTTTCATCCCTCAGCGAGTGTCATGTACCTGAGCAACTTTCACTTCGCTTTTTTCTGCAACACTAATTTATCACACAGTCTGAATAACCTAATAACCTGACTTGCTTGCTTGCGTTCTAAACGCAGACGTTTGATGGACACATCAAACCGTTTGACACCGACTTCTCCATTCCATCGTGAAACGTTTAAATTAGCTAACATACAGTTAACATGGGCTTCTTTTGTAATACAATGACTTCTACTTGACAAAATTTAGGGTGCACTTATGAGTCACCCGACCCGGACCAGGGAGCGCTTTCACTGTACTAGTGTTGACGCTGGAAGGGGTACCGGAATTAATAGATTTCGCCCTAGCTACTGGACACACTAAATATAAACTCTTCGTCAATCGGCATACTCATAATATCCTCTGGATAGTTCCGCGCTCATAACTCTCCAATGGCTGTGTGTGACGGGCCTGAGGCAGATCACAGTGGGTCTGTGCAATCACACTTCCTTGCTGGACTTGCTATCCACGACCTTGTGGGTCAGCCTATTGAGCTAAATGCTCCGGGTAGAGTCTTTTAAGCAAATGTGCATATTTCCCACTGCCTTGTGTCAGGTAGTTGAGTCAAAGGCCAGAGGTAGGCCACCTCGAAGAAAACCTCGCAATGGGCAGTAGGAAAGTGTTATCTTCCCATCTCCATCACGTTGACGATGCTCCCTCTTCTTGTTATTTTTCTCTCCTCTTAACTATCTTCTTCGTCATCTATTGAGCAAGAGACTGCCGCTGATCAATCACTTGCTGCCATCGATGCGTGTAGCTCTTCCATCAAACCTATAGTTTCTTTTCACATTGGTTCTTTTAACTCCCGCACTCTGGGTCAAATCAGCCAGCAGGCAGCACTAAATTTCACTCTTCAATCTCTTGGTGTCGATGTGTGCTGTGTTTCCGAAGCACACCTGCAAGATAACAGCGTCGTGATAAATCTTCGACTCCTTGTTCCTGAATTTGACGATGATGGCTGCACTTCTCGCTTCTCTGGGGATACTGAGTCAATGACTCAAGGTATTTACAGTGCCCTCAACAAAGATGCTGAAGGCAATCCGCTCTACTAGATACCGGTGAACAGCCGCATGTGTGCGGTTCGACTTCGCACCTCTATCGGGGGGTACTAAGCACCGTAGGAAGACGAGGTACGTTTTCATCGCCTCATTTTATGCTCCTACTGTTTGCAGTTCGCAGGGTACCAAAGACTGTTTCTATCATCATTTCTTCTCCATATGACGGAGAATACTGGCATCGTGATTGTCACCCAAGTGAGTCGTTGTTCAGATTCTGAACAACACCTGTGAGGCACTTCGCGGTCGATGCACACCGAACGGACAATGCTGATCGATCCCTGCGACTGTGCCCCAACCACAATCTTTATATTGACAGCATTGCCTTCCGATACAAACGTTCATATCACATTACCCAGCGCCCACCGAATTCCTCAATGACCTGGACCCAAATTGGCAATATTGCTATCAGCTACAGATGGCGCATATCAGTCCAAGGTTGTCGGTTAATTTGGAGCACGTGCCTAGATTCTGAACATTGCTCTACTGCGCGCACGCCTGGCGCTCAATCCTCCCGCACCAAAAATTCGCCTATCTTCTACCATTGCCTGCAACTTACAACCACAATCTGCAGTTCACCAAAATCATCACGAACTGACCCATCCAATGTCAATGATGATACAGGTTGGTGAACCGAACGCTGACTAAGAAATTCCTAAAAGTTCCCATGAAGAATGCTTTTGACGCCTGCTTTGCACCCATCTTGATACATCGTGGCCGTGAATCGATTTCTGAGGCATCGATCAGCTCGATCGAAGCAAGGTCAGCTGCACGGTAGCAGCGGGTTAGCTGTACATTCAGCGAGAACCCACTACAAATTTCTGGGGGCATCACAACATATTTCTGGCGACGGGAGATAAACTGATTCAATGTGGCTATCTCAGCAGAAGAGCAGGAAGCTATTTTGCTCCAACAGCAGCAGCAGTTTGAGACCTCACAGCTGCGTATGATCGAGACTTTCACTCGAACACTGTCACTCTAAGTATGCAACCATCTCTTCGGAGTGAATGCAGATGCTCCTTCACATCCAGCAGTCAATGTTTGAGGAATCACGGCGGCGATTGACAAAGATGCTGACACAGAAGGTGAACATTCAAGCAGATTGTATACTTGAAACAGAAATCACATCAGAGCACATTGCAGGTGAATGTTACAAGTAGCTCGACTTGGGATTAGACACCAAAAAGCTTGAAACTTCAAATGCCAGATGTGAACTCCAGATCCCCCACACAGCTAATGGAGGCCACAATGCGAATCACTACGGGCCGAAGCAAAAGCTCCCCACTGCGATTATTTCCGCATTCTGCAGGGATCAAAGCGCACCAAGAGGCCCTTTGTCGTTGGACAGAGAAATTGCTTGCGAACCGAAATGCAAGGGTCTGCAACTCCGTGCAACTGTCCAGATACACAAACCAACAACCCCCAAAACAGTGGCCATTGGGCGCCTGCGAGAGAGGTATACAACAATCTTTCGGGAAGGCCTTGGTAAGTGCACGAAGCTACAAGCTTCACAGTTCCTTAAGTCCGATGCCGTTCCAATGTTTCGCACGTGACGCCCTGTACCTTACGTAGCAACAATAATGATTGACCAAAAGGTTGCTCGCTTAGAAAGAATGGGAGTTCTCCACCCGATGAACCACTCCCTTTGGGACCCAGGAAGGACCTGATGAACTTTGACTAGTAGCCACGAAAAGGAAGGCATTTGCAGCCACGATGATGCACCGATCGGGTGTGAAGACACGTCATCAGAGTACACCTGGACCCATGGCGGACGTCGCGCGTCATTTTGCGCGAGGAAAGTGTTACGGAGAGCGAACGCATATGCCGAGAAGCGTGGCGCAGCATTGGATCGATCTACAACTCGAGTAAAGATCAAAATGCGAATCTATATGGTATCAACGACAAGTCGGACCATCGACTTGAACCGTTTGATTTGTGTTAATTACTATTAGTTCGCATCTCTGGTTTTGATTTTTTTAGTGGTTTCCTACAACCTATTTATTGCGCCCTGCTCTCCTACATTAAAATCAGAATCCGAATCCCGGGGTCCGGCTGGTTTTTGCGTTCTCATTTCGTTGTGGGATTGAACTGGTTGGGGCAGCACATCAGATTTCAGGCTGGTTATTCGTACTGTCAGCGGAAACCACAACAGAAACGTGTTCCGATAGGCACTGAGTTCCGGCTTGTCCGGAACTCCATGGGACGACCCCTGACAAAGATTCTTCGAATCTACCGGGAACCTTCGTGGTTGACAAGGACCCGTGAGATGGAGAACGCCAGTGCTGTTGGGAACAGTTGAGTGCTGTTCCAGTTCATCCGGAAAACAGGTCCGTGAAAGCCATGATTTAGCGAGACATTAGCTGAGAAAGACTGGCAGTTGCTCCGTTCTCAGTCTTATCGACTGAACCGCTTACGTAAGATTTCGAAGCGTAGTTCTGCAGGCCTGTTGTGGCACTGCCGCTTGTCGAATTGCCTGAACCGACGTGGGATGTTGATGTCACACCTACTTTGGAAGGTATTCGACATGAGCTTTCCATGTTGAAACGGAACAAGGTCCTTTTGTCCGACGGCCTTCATCTTTACTGAGAGATGGTGGTGACTCTTTGTTGATGGAATTCGCTTCTCTATTTAACACAATTTGGGACACTGAAGGGGCGTCTTCTGACCGGCGACTGTCGATTCTCGTGTCCATCTTCAAGTGAGGTCAGTGTACTTTGTGCGAAAATGATCGAGGCATTAACCTTCTTTCCGTTGCCTCCAAACTTCTTACAGTCATCATTCTCCGACGACTTGCTGGTCCCTATGAGAACTAAATCACAGAAAGCCAGGCTGGCCTCAGTCCTGGTCGTGGTTGTATTGACCACATATTTACTCTTCATCAAGTTTTAGAGCAGAGACACCTACACACGACCGACTATGGTCGTTCTCCTTAACTTGAAAACCGCCTTCGACTCTGTGGACCGCGCCAGCTTGTGTCACTGCCTATCCATGAAGGACGTGCCGATTAAATCCTTTTGCATTATGAAGTCTATTTAACGTGAATCCCCGGGCCGTGTAAGGGTCGACGGGAAATTGTCTCCGAATTTCCCTACGAAAAGTGTGGTTCGCCAGGGTTGTTCTATACCTACTTTACTCTTCAATTTTGATGTCGAAATGACCATGAATGACCCGGTTCTTTCAGTCTCTACCGGATTGGAAGTTTTGCCGGGTGACCGACTGATAATCCTTGTATATGCTGACAACAGTTCTTCTTGGGTCTGACCCAGTGGCTATTCAGACACCACTGGAGAGACTGACGCGTAGCGCTGCACGGTTCGGCATGTGTTTTGCACATTGGAAGTGCAAAGTAATGCTACAGGACTGGACCGATACGCCACCACGGGTTCTAGCCATCAGCGGACAATCACTGGAATTGGTGGATGCCTTCATTTATCTGTGTAGGTTTTCCACCTCTGATGGCCAAACCTTTGAGGAAATTACTTCTCGTATCAGCAAGGCTCATGTGGCTTTGCAGAAGCTCAACCGTCTATGGAGACGGCGGGATATCATCCTGTCAATGGAAGATAGTGTGTAAAACGCTGCGGTAGGGCCGGGCGTTACGTATGGTTCATAGCCCTGGCCAGTTCGCGATGAAGCTATTAAACGCTTGGTCGTGTTTGACCACCGGTACTTGCGAAGTATTGCTCACGTCTGGTGGGAACACCGGTTGAGCAATGTTGAGATCCGGCAGTTGGTTTTTGTCAAGAAACCTTCTTGTGCATCACTCGAGTGTTTACTGAATCTCAATCGCCTACGTTGGCTAGGCGATGTCCTCCGTATGTTCGGTGACCGGATTCCTCAGCGTACATTATACGCCGTGGCTGAATCACGCTGAGCGAAACCGCAGGGTGGCCAGTCGATTGCGTGGCATAGAGGCGTGAAGAAATCGACTGAGAGACTTGGTCAGACTGGTGCATGCCGTCTTCATGCATGGGGACCTCGATATGGTTCACACCAATGGTTGGAGACCGTGTCTGACATGGCGCAGTCGCGCAGTCAGTGGCGTTCCTGCATTCAGTTTCTTGCATCTAGCTGTTAAGCTTTATTTCATCCCTTTCAGTTTTTCGCTTTTCTGTCATGACTCCATTTTCTTTGTATGCTATTTGTAACCAACTTCTTTTTCTTGTCGTTGTTATTTGTTGTCATTCTGGCGACATGAATCATGACGACCATCGCGATGAGACTGGACCTTACCGTGGTGCGATGGTTTGCATGCTCCAGCGATCCATTGAGCTATGCTTGGTGGGGCGTTTTGCACCTTCAGCGTCACTTATACTAGATTTGTCAATAGTTCGATGACGGACAAACTCTGCATCCTCGTCCTCCAGATCGAGGGTTGCAGTGTGGGTGGCTTCTTATTCCCTAAAACTGACTCTGTATGGCGCAGTGCCACAACTCTGCCGGCATGCGGTAAGGTTTTCTACCAAGGGCTTCAGTTGAGAACCCTAATCGTTCTCTTGTCTAGGTCTTGGCAACTTGACTGTATTATGCACACGCAATACATTGAATTTCTGTTCTAGCGATTTCTTGATGCTCTGTCTGTCGCAGAGGATAATAAGTGGCACGTTATCTGTTGCATCTAGCAGGGTGGATAGCGGGTTGGATTCAAAGGCTCAAGCCTTCCCGTCTTCTTATTTCTCCTCTTGCGGATTCTCATCTTCACCCTGCCCTCCCAGCTTCACTCTTATCCCCCTGTTTACAATCCCCCGATTCTTCGCCCCAATGTACTTGGGTACTCGGCTGGCTTCCATTTTAAGCCCACTCGCAATCTCAATGTTTCTCTTCAGTTCATTCGACAAGTCGATGTTCTGTAAGGCGGACAATCTCAGTTCATCCGTATTTCTTTGTAGTTCCTGATCCTCATTAAGACTGGCATGCCTCGTTGCTCGTACTTTGTTACAGATTGGCCAACCGGTAAAATTTGCCCGAACACTCGAGACCCTATAGATTTATAACTACTGTTTATCAGAAAATGTCCTGCTAGATTAGAGCTCTTGTTTACGCTGCGACCACCCCCCTTATATGCGACACTTGTGAAACTTTCTCATTGCGCCTGTCTAGAGATGACGCAGTTTCAAATGCCGGTGAAACCGGCGTGGGCATTGTTTTGAGTTCCCGGGCTGAAGCTGCCCTGATCGATTGGATCGCAGTCAATAGCCGGATGTGCGCCGTTAGATTGGTTGGTTCGTTCCAGGCTTCCAAGTCGCACGGGGACAAACGGTGCTTGTTTGTTATTGCGCCTTTCAACCCCACAAACTGTAGCACCAACTGAACTAGCTCCCTCGTCACGGGAAAAGTTCTGATACTGTGGTGCTTGCTGGCGATCAGAACACCCAAGTTGGAAAACTGTCCACTGACGAGCTTCACATGGGCGCCAACATGGTGTAGGCCCCCGTGATGATAACAGCGAGCGGTTGCTACGCTTGTGTGAAGATGCTCATATCTTTCTCGCAGGCAGCACCCGCCGGAGGATGATATGGCGACCACCAGCCTTGGACCAGTCATTGATGCAAATCGATCACATGGCGATCAGTTACCGCTGGAGAGACTGTGTCCAAAACTGTCGCTTGATTTGGTGCACGAGTGTGAACTCTGACCACGCACTCTTTCGTGCCGATCTTCCAGTTCATTTCGATGGGGGCATGCGGCGTCACTGTGAGCGCATAGATATATGCCAGCTGGCGAAGCCAGATGCTCTAAATTCCTATCCAAGTACGCTAGCATTCCATCTTAGTAAGCGCTTGTCGCATATCCACCTGACGTTATTAGCAGTAGGTATGTCTTCATGTGGCAAATCAAATTACCAACCCGGACATAGGGTCTTTACGCAGCGTCTGGAACCTCTGGTTGTTCGCCGACATTCCGACTGAAGATCATACAACGGGACTCGCAAAGACCTCAGGGTGAAACTGCGTTCTAACCTGGTGGTCTCATCGTGCATCGGAGATGGGAATCACCGCTGGCCTTGGTAGCCATCGGAAGTTATTCCGTCTGCTACAGCAAACTTGCAGAAGAAGACCTGGTGTTAGTGAGACCATACGTGACGATAGTGGACGGTCAATTCACAGCTTGCCAAAACCCTTGGAGCATTGGGCCGAACACTGAAAAGCAGCTTAATCAGCCAAGGTTGCCATCTTCTCCATCGGCAAATGACCGCCCTTCTCCCTGGGCCGCCCCCTTGGACCCATTTTTACGCGCAGAAGTCGAACCTGAGATCCGACTGCTGAAAGTGCATAAGGCCGTAGGAGCAGATGGACTTCCTCTAGCTACCTTCATATTCGGGACCTGCTCTTGTAGATATTCCGTGCAAATTACTTGTGAAGCTGTGGGATTAGAGTGCTGTCCTATCGGGATGGAGCCGCTCCGTCAAAGTCTCACTCTTCATAGGGGGCTTACGTTTGCATTGTGACAATCCTAGAGGGATCAATCTTCTCACAGTTGCCTCTAAGATAATCACTTCTATCGTTATTCATAGGCTCCCTGGCACTCGTGTAAGTCAGGTTTGTGAGGAGCAAATCGGACTTCGTCGCAGTCGCAGATGTATTGACAACATCATTACCTTATTTCAGTTGTTGAAGCACCACCATATTTATCGGCGATCCACATTAGTCATGTTCCTCGACATTAAACATGCCTTTGATTCGGCTGGTCCATGTACCCTTTGGTGCTGTCTATTCAGGAGAGGTGTGCCCGATAAATACATAGTCATTAGCAGAACGTTTTATGCGCATAGTTCGGGTGGAATGAGCGCTTAAGGCAAACTTTCGCCGCCCTTCAATATATGCAGCGGTGTGAGACAAGGATGTCAGCTTTCACCTTTCCTTTTCAAATTTCCACCTACAAGGCGTGAAAATTCCTCCCAGTTAATCGACTTCTTGACTTGAAGTACGCCGACAACATTGCCATAATCTGTGACCGCTTCCAAATGTGGCAAGTTACAGTGGACATGTTAGCACTGGCTGTCGGTCATTTCGGGATTCACTTTGCACCCACGAAGTGTAAAGTCCTTCTCGAAGCTTGGCAGGGACCCAGTCGTGCGTTTACCCTTCGTAGGGATCAGCTGAAAGTCCTTCAGAAATTCACCTCCTTAGCCATTTGTGTCAGTGCCTGTGGAACCAAAGACGAAATCATGAAACGTATTAGGAGAACACTTGGCGCTTTTGCCAATCTCCGCCACCAATGCCTCCAGCGCAACATCACTCTCGTCCTGAAGGGCTGAGTTTCTAATGCAGCCGTCCATTTAACCCTCCTGTACCGTTGCGAAATCTGACCCATCAGATCGACAGATGTAAAGCTTCTAGTTACGTTCGGTCATCGCTGCCTTCGCAGCTTGGCTCATGTTTGTTGGAAGCACCGCCTAAGCAATGTACGTGCTGGATTTCGTGTATTTGGTGCAGAAAGAGTGAGTGAACCGTTCAGCACCGCTATTTTACTCACCAGGCTCCGATGGCTAGACCGCGTGTTGCACATGCCAGCACACCGAGTCCCTCGAAATGCATTGTTTGCGCACCGCGGGTGCGTACGGAAGAAAAGGATGGGAGGTCAACCCAAGACATTTTTATGAGGAATGGAAACCGTTACTTCGAAGTTGGCGTCTGTTGCTGTGTCCCGACTGCCTGACTGGCGTCCGTAGGACGATGAACACGTTCGGTTGAATGCACTTGTTGACAAGGCGAAGAGCCGGTCCTAATGGCATTTGTGTTGTCTCACCCCCTACCGCTTATCTTCTTTCTCCAACCACGATCTATCTTTTGTCGCATAATATGTTACCGAGCAGTACGTTACCAGTTTCCTACATTCTCCAATGTTTAGTATCTCGCTTTTTCGGATATCTTATCTTTTTGTAATTCAGGACAATAGCCGGGGTGTTTCTCCCCTTCAGCTGGTGTGTAATGATGATGATCTTGATGAGTTATGGCAACTGGGTCTACAGCACTTCGGTGCCCGGACCCTAGTTGTTTGGCTGAACTGAACTGAGTTCTGCGCTCGTCGTTCCACTGGCGGACACCAAGGTACGTCATTGAGGAGGCGCATAGCAGTGGTTACAAAGCCACTCACATTTCCATACTCAACCTCCTGGATCATACCACACCTGAGTTGTGAAGTATATATATATGCAACATTTTTTCACTGGCTTTTCACCCATTTTTTGAGTTTTTAATTGCTTGTTTTATTGGGGAAGGTAAGGGAAATCACCGCAACGCGCGGAGCTACATGTTCGCCATTGACACCGGTTTTGTGCCGTGGCTTCCAGATTCTCTAACCAACGACACTCTATATCTCTGAAATCCCAACCAGGAATCCGAGAATAGCTGACCGCGGCCAACTGTTTCGTCAGCTTTTCTCATGTGGGTTTTCCAAGTTGTAGGCTGTTTACCGCGCCGTCTCCTCCAGCCTTGTCCAGCAACAGCGAACAATACCCGACGCGGAAGACCATGAGCGGACATGCGCAGTACGTGTCCAAGCTACCGCAGTTGACGCAGCGAGATGAGCTTTTCTAGCGTGTTGCTGCCTCCACTCAAGACACGCTGTCTAACTTCCACATTGGTTACGTGGTGCGGCCACCACACACAGGCAATGGACCGCAAGCAACGGTGCTCGAAGACGGAGAGTCGGCGTAGGTCAACGGTACGAACAGGCCAAGTCTCGCAACCGTACAACAGTACAGCGTGGACAGTCGCACAAGAAACCCGCTCTTTGATGGTGAGATGGACCTCATGGCGGCACACAAGTGCCTCAGTTTAGAGAAAGCGAGATGAGCTCTTGTGGTACGCATTGAAATCTGCGCTCCAACAGCTCCACCATCAGTGATACAACTTCCAAGGTAGGCAAAATTCTCCGGAACCTCCAGTGTCTCATCATCAAGAGTGCGTGCAAGTGCATGCATTTGAAACTCTTGGAAAAGAGCTTCGCACTTTGACGCTTCAATCACCAAGCAGTTTATTTCAAGTTGGACGGCCTGTGTACCGTCACCCAGCAAGCCGATATCATCGACGTAATCCAAGCCATCAACTCGGCTATTTGGAAGGTGCTCAACACCAGCGGTTAACGAATTTTCTCGAACAATTTTGAGTACATCCTCAATGGCAAAATTAAAGACGAATACGGAGATTGGACATCCTTGTGGAACCCCATTGGTGACAACAACGGAAAGCGAAAGCTTGCCATAAGCCCTAACTCTACCTGAGGTCAGATTGCATATAGCACGCAATACGAAGACGTACTTCCCGGGGACGCAATTCCTCAACAAACAGTGCCACAATGCAGACCTACCGACAGAATCGATGGCAGCGCGTATATCCAGGAACACATCTATCGTTGCTTTTGGGTACACATAGCGGAGCTCGAGGATGTGGCGGTGTGTGAAGATTTGATCGATGCACTCATTGTCAGGGCGGAACCTAGCGCCTTCTTCCCACTATAGCAATTCGTGCATTGGAGATAGCCTTTGAAGTATGATAGACACCAAAACCTTACAAACGACGGGAACCAAGCTGATAGCTCTGTAGTTGAAGCACATTATGCGCTGGCCCTTTTTGAAGAAGCGGACGACTATTTACTCATCCCAAGATGATAGAACCTACTCTTTCAGCCAGACTTCTTAGAACAAAGTTCTCGAACCAGCGAATAGCAGCCAACTTTACATAGGACGGGTGGTAACCCATCAGGGTCCGGTGCTTTATAGCTCTGCAAGAGCCGGAGTTCTTGTCAGATTTCCTGATGAGAAGGAGAATCTCTGGGGACAGACCACTCAACACCAGTGAGCGCTCGAGGGGAAACAGATGGAAGTGGTGGCCAGCAAAACTGCAAGCCAAAGTGTTCAACCCATCGTTCCAAAAGTCGTTGAAGATTAGTGATTAATAGGCTATCCTCTTCGCAGATCGTTTCGCTTACTCCAGATCGGAAACCTTCGGTGGCTCGGATAGGATGGGAAGATATTTTGGTATTACCTTCACACCACCATGTTTCACGGTAATTTTGTAGACCCCTGTGCAATTATCATCTAGGGATCGTCATTCTTCACTACAACTAAAATCGGCCGGGACCGAGCGGCGTCTGTCCATCAGCGACAAGGAGACAGCGGTGATCCAGCTTTTCGGCGGGTGATGGGTGACTACAACTATCGATGCCTATCAATGACTAAGGTTCACTTCAATGTGAGCCGCGGTCTACTTTGAGATTGCGCGTCGCAATCCAACCACACAACGTGTAGTCCAAAATTGACCCTCCAATTAGTCATTTACCGTTGTGCCAAGCGTTGCCCGCCATGACCATGTCGCCCAACGAGTAGAGGTTTCGGCTACTATCGCAATGGTCGCAGGTTCGAGGCCTGCTATCTCCACCTGATGAGATGAAATGACATCGAAACGCGTCGTGGTTGTGCAGTGTTTTTGGGCGGGAAGCCCCCAATTTCCATAAAGCATTTTTACTTCGCATCCACTGTGAATTCAAGTCGTCATCAGAAGTTGAGATAAGCAGTGTTGACAGAGAGGCCTGGTATTTTGCTAACGTCATGGGGTCTTGTAGGTTTTCTACACCCGGTCGGTAGTGCGTACGCCTAGGCGATCCTCCAAAACGCATGGATAACTTATCGCCAACCAACTCGTGATCGGAGTCCAGACAAGTTTACCAGTACGATTGGCAATCTGTTACGCTTCCTCGCCATCTCTAGCATATCGCTGTGTGGTCGACCTGGGACCACTCTTGCGTTTGAAAAGGCGGTCGCCTCATAGCAGTCTGTCTCTTCGAGTGTCGAAAATTGGTGCTCGAAAGAAACAAGCAATGATCAGAACAAAAAGTCAGTAGTCTCTCTCCATTGTCTGATCGACTGCTACCGAAACCAAAACTACCCACAAGATGGTGCTCGTTTGTTGGCTGTCGACCCACTCATGCATTTAAATCTCCGACAGGAATGACAATATCAGACATTTTAGCGGAACGCAGACCATATAATTGTTGGTAAAACCAATCCTTGACTGCATCCGGGTTGCATTTTGTAGGAGCTTAGGCGGAGAGGACAAATGAAGCGCGTTTAACATCTCGACGCCTAGTTAACTTACATGAACTTCGTAGTCCGATTGCACATAGTTGACTGGGATTCAGTCAAACAGAGCGGACTCAGCCTTGTCACTCATAGCAACTCCAACACCAGCCTGGCCAGAAGTGGCATCCTCTGGGTCACCGGAAAGTTGCAAATCGTATTTGACGTCAGGTTTTGTAGGTGAGACAATTCTGACGACGGTAGTGGAGTCTTGCAATCTAATTTCTGAGAGGCAACTGATGTCTACCGTGAGTGTCTCAAGAGTGCGGGTCAGGCATGCTTACCGTCCGATCTGCATCAGAGTGCGAACATTAAACGCTGCGAGACTGAATGTAGAACCAGATCTAAGAAAAGCTAGGGCTTCAGTGTAGTGTGAAAAGCCTGTGGTCGCTGGGCATCGAACACCAAGTGTTTGACTCTGATTTCCGTCAGGTGCGACCAGCGAGCTGTTGTTGGCGGTGACCGGGGAGGACAAAGTGTAGTTGAATAATGGGACGTTGGACGATCTGTGAGTGGCGATTCATCAGTAGGGACGGTAGAGGAGGTAGACATAGCAAGAGTGAAAGCAGTAATATTGTCCATTCATGATTCATCAGTGGGCGTAATACTACCCGGTTGCCTAGGCCGAAGTAGTGGGTTGTCTTAAGGGGCCCTACGCCGAGCCTTTGATCAAGGATCTAACCTGCAAGGCAGCGGGGCGATATTAGGGTGTCGCCATCCGTTGGGAGTCGGTGACCAAACAAGTGGTTCATACGCCTTTAGGTCCTGCAAAGGACCAGGGGCCCAACACACCCTGAAGTTACAATGCCACTCAGGGAGAGGCAAGGGGCAATGACTTTATTTAATGACGAGTCACATCCGCCACGTCTCAGTGTTATTAAGCGGATATATGATCCTTTTTATGGGGAGAACGCTTGCCAACACGAAAACCCACCACATCCTGGAACACTGCCGCCCAACCATTCGTTGAGCGGATTAATCCTGAACCACCCAGCTTGCACTACGACGAGGATGTTCGGCCATCCTGTAGAGCATGGTGTATATCTGCACAACTATCTGTGGAATGTGCATTTGCTATGAAGTCGGCACGCGATTTCTTGTCCTCTACCTTTGAAGGATATGCGTTTCATTGGCAGAATCGATCGCTTGTAATCCTTCGACTATTTTTTCTGGGTGTTACTTGAAGAGGAGGTACACAGTGGGCGTGACTGCTGAATAGTGCATGCATGCGCTACAGTTTATGGCACCTGGCCGAACAACCTGTTCGTTGCAGTTGTGGGGTTTTCAACGTAATGGCGGTAGTACAACTGTTTTCGAATGCAATAACTGTATTCACATCAAGCTGGATGAGATTTTAAATCTGTTGTTGTCTCTATTAAATCGAAATCGAGAATATATCATCGTAAGTATAGAAATAGAAAGTAACAATGGTTGTGTTATGGATTGACATTTTATTAAATTCTGTTTCCCCATACGTATTTGACTCTGCGAAGAAAGCACGTTTCGACAACTCTCATCAATAGAAATTCATCACGTCTAAACTCAGCCAAACAGCTATCACACGCCCCGAAAAGCATTGTACGGCCGTTTCATATTTTCGTGAATCGTCAGCAGTGCGCATTCGATCTGACCCTTGTAGGACTCGAACGCGCAACCCGACTGTTTTCAATCTTTGATTGTGACCACTGAGATGCAGGGGCCGGCAACGACCATCGTGACTAAGTTACTGGATGTGATATAGTGGCGCTCACTTTTTACTGACTTGCACCTGTGCAAGTGGACAAGGTAGCCGCCACACTACTAGTGACGAACTTACCAAACTTAAGTCGCCAACTAACTTTAGCATTATAGGCAGTTTGGTCTGCCTACCGATTACTGAGGAGTAGTAGGCCGATTCTAACGGTGTAAGTAGCAATTCATTGCATCTAGACTCAGTCACACGACCATCACATACCCGGGAAAGCACTGCGCGGCCTTTTCATCCTTCCGGGCGTCGTAAGCGGTGCGCACGTTACTGCCTCATTGTAATTGTGGTAGAAAATACGTGGCATGAACTGAGCGAAGACTCTCGAACAGGATTTTAGAGCATTCCACATAATATGATTGCGAGTGGTCCATCCTGCCAATTAGCTCTATCGCTCAGCCCATCCCAGACTGCTCTACATGCCAAACTTGTTCACAACATTTAACGGGCAGAGCAGTACTCACTTGTCTCGTTGGCTGGAACCCAGTCTATGCCGACAAACGGGGTTGATGGCTAGCCTCGCATGCCTTGGTGTGGTCTTTTGGTTGTTGCAGATTTAGATTGATTAATCTGAAAATTTGTTTCCCTTTACACTCAGCATCAGGGACTATGTGTCAACAGCTGACGAAATTACCCGAACTATATGAAATCAGAGTATCCTGTTGAAGTATCTCTCCTTATTTCAATCTTACAATATTACTGATTCGTCCTAGCAGCTCATAAGTCAGATAGACCAAATATCAATCCGGAAAAGCACGAACCGGTTGTTTCACCCTGTTGTGCCTCCTCGATGGTACGCAACCTCCGGCTCCATCAGGAACCAAACCCATGACCGCTAGCAGTCTGCGCCAACTAAGCAGCAGGTTATGCTCCGCATAGTAGTGAAGGATGCGTCGCGCTGTATCCCAGCTGACTCAAGTTAGGACGGTCTACCACCGTCCCCTTTGGTTCAGTGGCACAAGTTGCTGGCTAGTTGGCGCAAACTTCTAATTTTCATGGGTTCGGTTCGTGATAAAGCCAGAGGATACGTTACGATAGGGCGAAACGGCCACCTGGTTTGTGAGTTGCTGAGATGACTAATAAACTTTCATCAAAATCCTCCTAATATTTATTATCCTGAACTTTTTCAAGGGAATATCCTTCATGTATTTGTTTAATTCGGACACTATGACGGTAGGGTCAACGCAGTACGGGATATGTGCTCCGGTTCTGCACGATAGCTTCAAAGTTCTGCTTCCCCTTATGAGGAAGAGCTGCTTCTGCGTGGCTTCTGATCTGTTCAACCACATCCCATTTTGGCCCGTCTGGTCCACGTTATTTAAGACTCCTTGGTAACGTTTAACTTGTATCTGTTATCTTCTTTGGATATTCAAATCGACAGGCGTTTTGCACCCGATTAAATCCCTTGGTTTTTGCGTTATCAATCACTTTCGTTCTGTTCTCTTTTTGATCGTTTGATGGGATTTCGTATGGGTATCTTCCGTAGTTGTATTCGTGCCTGTTTGATCAAAGTACCTTTGTCTTTGATGGGGGGTGATATGTGATCTATGAACTGAATTCCGCTCTCTTCCTAGTCACGATTGTCCTGCTTAAGCTTGTATGCCAGCCGATTAGCTCATACTACTTGCTCTGTCTTATCCTGTTTGGTTCAGCAGAATGGAGGCCTCATACAGCAGTTGATCGTCGCCGTTATAATCTGGGGGCCCCTTCGTTGTTACCCCCATGGGCTCCGCCCACCTGGTTTTTTGCTCACAAGTCTGGGTCGCGTTTTCCGCCTGTTACTACCACGCCAACTTCGAAAAATTCCGCTTCTACTCCTCAACATTCTTCGTACGTGCCCAAATACTCCAAACCGACTACTCGTCGGCCCTCCGGCTCTAGACGACGTATTTTACCTAGTAAGCCTAAACGACCCACAACGTGGCCCTCGAGGCCCGGTGTGCCCACCACTTCATCCTCTCCACTGGGACGAGCACCAATTACGTCTTCTTCGTCTGATCAGAATGACGAGACGACTTTCGGATTCACCAAGCCTCTAGACAGACTGGGTTTGTCAGCTGTGCCTGCACTCTGTTTACTTGCTGTGCGCATTGTCATCGCACTTACCTCCAGCCTGCTAGGCTGGGCTGTATAGTGTGCTTTACATGTAAACCTATACTCTTGTGTCGGTGTTATGCACGAGATTTTTGTGTTTTGTCCCTGCGGACTTCACATTCTTGTGTGTCCTACGGCTTGCCGCGTGCTCTCAGGCAAGTGTTCAACCCCAGCATATTGTCTTTCTTCCCCTTTTAGATCCTGTTCTGTTACTGTTCCATAAGTTAGTATCGTGTATACAACTTGCTTCTACCCATCGAACGACATCTGGAGTCTAACCTGAATTCATGCTTGCGCTGCATTGTTCATTGAGTTCACGCAAAGCATTGAGAGGAGCTTATCGCTTTGTTCATGACGTCTGAAATATCTAGCTAAGCCCTTCGACCATCGATTGAGTTCGTTAACATCACGACCCTGTCCGTTAGGGATCCGAGTTAAACGTGTTCATACGTATCTTCACCACCAAGATTTCAGTTCTGCTCTGCTCACATTTTGCACGAGTCTTTGCATGGAACCCTCGGCTTGACAACTTTTGTCACCTTTGCACTTCACTCTCTGCACCCTGTTTAAGTTCAGCGCTTACTTTGTCTCACCATTTCATATCCAACTCCCTCATTCCTTGACTGTTCACTCTTCATCAGTGTTGTCAACATTTCCGATCAAACAGCCTGTGGCGTTTACCCATATTTTATGTGTATACATTTTCTGACTACTGTGTATTTTATTAGTAGTTAAAATTATATCGACCTTTTAACTGTCCTTTGTTCCGTCAGATAACTCGAAACCGGCACTTGTCATCGCAGTGTCCCTTCTTATTTTCCTGGGGATCCCGCTGATTGTTCTCATCATCTACTGTGCTGTGCGCTACCGGTGCAGATTCACCTTAACCTCTGCGCCAATGGTGCCTACGAAATCGGGTCTTCGAAAGCCGCTCGACAAAGGATTGCTGCCTTTCTTACGACAGTGTTGCAGGTTTGTGCATCTGCGTTCATCTTGGCGGTGGTCCACCAGTAGCTGTATCTTTGTGTTGACGTAAAATCCCTTCACCCAAAAACGGTTAGGCACTATCGCATTTGCTTAGGAAAGTCATACACTCATTATAGAACGTGGGCTATCGCACTATAAAGTCTTATCGGCAGTTACATACACTGTTCTATCTGCTATTTTCATGTTCAGCCCGCTGCGTGCTGCAGCGGCGTATTCATTGGCAATTATAGGGCAGCTCTCGCCCTACTACCTGTTTCATCTGGTGCCTAGTGCTTCCCATTCAACTTATCCCCTTGTACACGCGCAAATGCAGCCTGAACGCTTGTTTCAATTTTGCTACTAATTAGTCCTCATTCGTAACTTCGGAGGTAAATGCGCACTTCGCGTGAGCAGTATCACACTCGGATTGTACCCGAATCGATGTAAAGCAATATATGCCAACCTCAAACAAACCGGATCGCTTCACCTAGCAGTGCACCGCTACGCCAACACGGCAACCAGGCTCAACTTTCTCCCACGTTCGACTACTTTTGAGGCAATAGTATTTGAATACGTTGAATGTGGAGCCACGAACCTACTCTCATATATTCACCTCAAATGAATCAACACGGTTTTTTGCTTGGGCTCTTTTCTTTGTGTTTCTGTGCTTTCTTTAACAGCACCGATTATCTTACCTGCGGGTTTTCTTCGCCGCATCGCACCGATATCAACTTTAGTCACTTAATTATAGTATTTTGGAAACGATATATAGAGGAATTGGGAGTCTTCCGGGTACTGAAGGTTTCCTCTTGCTTTGATGGAGCCTTTACTAGAAATTAAGGGATTCATTCACCGGTTTTTGCACTTGGCCGCTTTAAATGGAAGTAGATTTGCCTTTGGTTATTCAAAGGCAAGGTCTAAGTCTCTTTGCAGCGTATGATAATCTTTCTGACAACCGATCGCCCACCATATCTTGATATCGTCGGCAAAAAGGAGGCAAGTTGACTTGATGACAGGCGAATTGTCCTTGATACAGACCAAGAATAACTACATACGACGAAAATGACAAAATACCACTTTGTTTCTTTTGACCGATACTTCGTTCTCAACTCGCGGCAGCCTTGTTAGACGTTTTCGTCACGAAAATGTGAGCTTCATTTGGTCGTAGGGATTTAACCGCGCTTATAACTTTCCTTTAGGGAACTCACTAATGAGCACAGTTTATATCAGCTTCTGTAAACTCGAATAAACACCCATTCGAACATCTACGCTTTCTCCCATAGTATGTTTCCAACTTTCTTCCGTCCACACTTTTGCCCACTGAGCTTCAGTGCCCTTCCACTTTCACCTTTCCGACACTAAAAGGAGATAACACGTAGTATGGATCACTATGATCTCCTTACATTATTCGCTTCTCTTGGATAGCTTCACTGTGCAAACGTGATTGTCCTGTCATTAATTGGTGACTTCCTGTACTTTGCTTTATTCACACATTTACTCGATTTTGTCCTTCTCAGTTGATGTGGGAGACGGGCGTAATGCTGCAACGCTGTTTCCACATGACCACACGTCAATGAACCTGAAGTCCATGGGCCATTTTGACATCGTCTGCCCCTTTCGCATAACATTCTATATTCGTTTCAGTCATATCATATATGTCGAGCATCCACGTGCACAGAGTAAGCCTGTCTCCTTTCGAACTTTCCACAAGTCTCGGAGCACAGCAGGTTTCGTTAAACACAATCAAATCTTAACTCATTATGGCATGTTTCCTATCTGCAAGCCATTTAACACAATGCAACCCCATCTCACCTCTGTGTTTTCTGACCAACTCTCAGTTGCCCTCCGTCTTTCACCGAATTTGTTACACGTCCCTTCCGCGGAATGCGCTCGTGGCCTGTTGCTGCTCCACCCCCGAGGCTACACACGCGCGTAGATTCTCTTGGTCAGTTTCCAATCAGATAGCTCTCTTTTGTAGATATGACGCTGTGATTTGCTCCGCCTCTTCAAACCTCGCGTGATTCAACATGTGGTTGCATCCTAGCATCTTCGCATGGTGTTCCACACATATTTACGTCCCTCGATATTTACTTAGTTGTGCTCCAGTTCTGCCCGCGTGGTGTGGTCTTGATCACCGCTTGCACCCCTCCGGCAACACACTGCTCACCATAAAGCAGAGAAATCCATCTTTATTCGATTACTATGTATCTTCCTTCACGATCACCTCCACTGTACACATGCCTAACACTTAATTCAATCTAACCTACTTCATACACTGGACCTGATGGTCACTCCTTACATACATTCCTGGTGAATCTGTTCACAATCTAAACCCACCTTATGTACTCCGTCATATTCCTGTCTCTCACTATAGCTGCCATCCTGTCCATCCGAACCTGATTTTCTTTTTCTTCTACCCGATCACTTTAAACAACTCACTGACACAAAACCCCGGTGGTATGGCTTTGTGAAGCTCATCCGCCCGCAGGAATACTTGGTTGTGAAGTTATCCTTCCTGCTTTTGTTTGCAGTGACTTTTTCTTCGCCCCGCATGTTCTTTTCACCTCAGTGGAATTTTCCCTTTGTGCCTTTCTAGTGCCGTATAATTTTCGGTTAGATTGGTTCATCTTGAGCATCCGCTTGATTGAACACAACAAGTGTTGGTCGCTGATGGTCAGTACTTTTGGTTGCTGGTTAGAGGGAAAGTACCAATCAATTTTTGTGTGTGATTTAAGTGGCTGCTTCTCCGTTTGCACGAATGTTTTTAACAAATGATCCCTTCTGTCTGAGTTCATGTGATTACTTTCTAGTCTTGTTGTGAAACTCTGTTGTGACTAGCAAGTCCATGAACGTCAGTCCAAATCACGAAGCCAACGAAGTCGATCCAAGTGCCTCTGCTTTGGCTAGTTGATAGCATTCATCTCACGCAGATTAATTTTTTGTGTGGTAGTGAGCACCGGTGGTGGCGTGAAGCCGGTGCGCTAACGCTAGATGTAGGCCACGTGAGAGATTCGGGTTGTTCTCCGAGTTCGGTGCATTAACTGTGGATATTCTTTTAACAGTGTACTTGCAACAACTCAGTCCTTCGTTTTACTCAAGTCGCAACTAGTAGCTAGGACATCAGTACCGAAATATATCCTCGCAACAAGTAGTTAGGTCTTTAATCCCGTAACAAAAGTTAGCAGAGGTAAGTGGTATCACAGCCTTATAGGGATAGGCCTTCCGCTTTCCTCCGCGTTGTGTTCTCGAAAGAGCAAGTCAACATTTCTCTCTCTGGGGAAGCACTGCATGCTTTGCTGCCGGCCAGCGCTACCCACGCGTTTTTCGATTTTGTTGGCTGGGATTACTTTTCACTTCATTGCCAAGCCAAACGAACGTGTAGATCGCTTTCATGCATTGTGCCATCTGAGCTATGGTAAAGTGAACGTCGAAACACCTTATGACCACTGGAGCTTGCACATCCAGTACGGTTGCATCTAACTCGTCACCAGTCATACCTCATCGTACACTCGTTCTAACATGGTCACGAATTCCCTCAGGTTTACCGCAGCTGAGCCATGAGTAAGCTAGAGCGGAAATATACAGTATGCCTCATATATATCCATTTGTAGTGTACTCTTTGTACCTATCTCTCAACGCTTCGGTCTGGCTGTAACTGTCTTAGGTGAGTACCAAAACACTGTCTACGCTTGAGCAAGACGTTACCAACTTCCCATTTCTGCTTGATTTCACCTATATGTTCCACCAAATAGTAGCCTTTCCACACTTTATAAGTCTTAGCGCTTCCGGGATGTTACCCAGGGCAGTTCTACCGGGGAATCATTCTCTCATCGTCTCTGTGGCTCAACACCTGCTGTGCCACGCTTGGGGATTCCCTATGAGGTTAATTAGAGGCTTCAACCAATTGGACTCGTGATTTCTGGTTCGTGACATCTTAACCGTTACCCATCCAGGTTCCACCAAATTCTCTTACGCTAGGCATTTATTCTGCTGTTTGTTAAGCTTCCGTTTGTATTTACCGTTGCACCGCTCCTTAGCCGCAGTTAGACCTTTCGCAGTGCTCATGCGATGCACGCTGCTCGTCATCCGTCCAGGTAGGCATCGGTCACCAATCCCGAAGGGGTGACGATTACGAAATACCTCAGGCGGCTGCAAAACCACGAAGCTTTGTACTAACTTAACAATATCTAATCAGAGTGTTCAAACCAGTCTTTGAAGTCTGTGTTGGGGGCAAACAATCTTAACATATTCTAACCATTTCTCAAACGTCAATCCCAACGCGCAATTTCGCAGTCAGTGGGATCCCGTAACTTAGATTGCATACGCATGTCACTAGTTCGTTTGATAACCAGTTTTGTATGTAACTCATCCCGCACCTATCTCATACATAGCCACGATGTATCGTGCTTCTGCTTCTGTGGTTGCTAGATACATAGATTCAAATCTATTTCGAGTAAATTCAGTTGTCAGTCTTCATTCCCAAACTCTAAACAGGCATACCACTCAAAACTGTGACTTAACACCACGACGGATATTCCGATCATCTGCAATCACGATATATTTCCACCATAGAAAATGTTTTTTCTTGTGGTTTACTTGGTACTCTCTGTATTCCTTCTATTCCGTGTTCAGGCAATCAATTCCCCGAAGCTTTACCTATGATAGCCTTTCCATCGGTCTCCATAGTGAAAACTTCGTTTCTCCCGAGAAACATCAAAGAAACGGGACAACCTCAGTTTCAAACGGTCTCATACACAATCACAAACCAGTTCATCACGAAGAAGCATCAGCGAAACTAGGCAATGGTGAGCAGTTGGTCTCATGGCTATCTGATATTTTGTGTCTCCCTTCATGTGCTCATTTGTCTGACAAGGTTTTCATGAAATTCCGTGGTTCTGGAGGCATACTGTGTTAGGTTCTTCCTTCTCTAAGAGATGATCCTCGTAAAACCTGCGGTCAAGTTTTCCTCCAAATCGTTTTGTTTTGCTTTATAAGTGGGCCGATGATCTTTGTGGTCTGCTGGGTTTCCAGCACTCCGAACTTTACATGTTTCCTTGCCTGAACTACCGCGTAGCAGCTACAAAGTAATTTATTTAATTTCTGGATCTGCGCTTTTTGGGGTCTCCGAACGACGCGCTCGACCCTACCTTCATTTTGGAATACGCCGGGGTTCAGTTTGCTAGCCACCAACGAAATGTTGGCACTAAGGAGACCTCGTGTAGCACTCCAGAAGAACGACTATTTTCTTGTGCTGTAGAAAGTTTATATGAGACGACGAAACCTACTGGAGGTGTGTGTGCTACTCATTGTTGCAAGTGGTGTCGGTCTGGGACACAGTCGCTGTGCGTTGTGACCAGCAGGTGTCCATTTCTCGTTGGCCAGCAGTGCCTAACGTTCAGTGAAATGTCCAGCCAAGCAACTAAGGCCCAAGCACTGTGGTGTAGTGAACCCGACAACTTTCATTCGCTTTCATTTGTTAATGAAGTTAAGGAGGTCTAAAGTGGTTGAAACGAAAAACGCAAATATCCAACTGAAAAGGTGTGACAATCGTTTGCTTGGAGGTGCCGATGTTTACAGGAAAGACAGCACCGATTTTTCAAACCCATCATACCAAATAAGCTGCCAGGCCACTGTTTCTTCAGAATTGATCCGCAGCTGTGAGCGGCACGCAACAACGTGCCCCAACCTTTCGATCAACTGTTTTATGTTTCTATACGCCGTTACCACCTTGTTAACCGGAATCCTTACCCAATCTTATACCTGCGAGTCTTTCTTAATCTTTGATATTACCACTGAATGGTCGTTTCTTGCCTTATAGTCCTCCTAGGGTAGGATCGGTGGCGGTATTTGGTCAACATCTATCCATGGCAAAATGATCTGTTATTCATAGCGTGCAACTTCACCTTGCAATTGGTCCCACGTCTCATTCATCGCTGCTCCATGATTCGAATCCCATTGATCTTGGGCCGCGACACTTCTTTTGCCGTGCGAGCCATTTGCATTACCCTTGATTGCGCGTTGTGTATGTCAGCTTGTTTCTTCTGGTTGTCTGTACCATGTGATCGTGGTCATTTCTCTGCAACATTGTCTGGTCTTTCCGGACTCTCGAATGTCAACACGCTCCTGTGACCCACCAGTTGCTGTTTCATAAAATAGTTCTTGACCTTCATAGAACTGCGTCTTAGAAACCGATTCCATTTGTTCTCTGTAAGTCTGTTGAGTGACTACTTCAACATGTCCTGTTTAATTTAAGTTGCGCTCTAGAGTATCAGTACGATATCAGTACATCAGTACGATTAAAGAATGCAGATAGGTGACCGAAGAGGTGAGTCGTCTTATTGCTTACTGTTCAGTAGCTCCGAGAGTAACAGCGAAGTCCAGACAACGAGTGAGGTTGGTCATTTGTGCCGTACAAGAAGTTAAGTCGCTCTTCCATTGTAGTCGATTTTTTCTTGTTACTTCTTTTTTGTGTCTTACGCTTTCCGCTTGAGTTTATTGGTTTGCGTTGGCTGTTGGGTCCACTCCACGTCTTAAAAAAGAGGCATCAACAGTATGCCGGTACACAGTACCGACGCTTCGCTGCCGTGCAACCACAACCGGTCGTACGTGGGCTAAGAATGCTGCGAGCGTCGTCCTGCCCCTACGCAGGTTCGAACCGACGCCGTCAGATCATAAGACAAGCTCGTTACTTTTAGGCTACGGGCCGGTACCCCACGTACACCTTGTCTGTTACGTTGAGCTACGTTCATACCAGGCCGCACGAATTTCGGATCGTCTATCCGACCTGTTCAATTATTTTCAGTGGTCCTTTCATCGATTTTCCGTCCACCAGCCCCAATTTCGTTTTCTTTATGGTGTTGGCTAGCTGCCATCGCCCAGGTTGGCTGGTGCGTACGCACACCGGTTGCTCACCGCTAGCCAGACCAATGTGCTCTTTTTCTCTCGGATCTACTTAATAAATCGGAGCTGAGACTGAGACTGTATTTAAGAGCAAGTAGAAAGGTTTCTGTACAACTCTATCAAATTACGAAAAATCAAAATTTACTTGTGAATTATCAGCAGTTATGTCTGGTCCGTTAATCGTTTATCCGTGTTCGGTTAGAAATTTGTACTAGCGTCATTATTTCCGGACATACAATGTCTTCTTTTGGCACTGTATGTGCATCGTTTCACAAAAGCACAGGTTTCCAAAATAATCGTCGATACGGGTTTTAAAACACTTCACAGAATCGGCTTGTATTAATCCTTCTGGTAGTGTATTCCATAAGTTTACGATTCTTCGTTCGATACAAAGCTGATGTGATACTTTGTTCATGCTGGGGACCCTGAGTTTGTAACGATGTCCTCGGGTGTTACATGGTTCTCGCAGGTGAAATATTGGCCGCAGAATGGGGAAGTGGCTCAAGTGTAGTACTCGATGGGTCATAATAAGGTTAATTCTTACTCGGCGATAGGATAGTGTGTAGAGTCCCAGCCTTTCACAACGTTTTTCATACGGAAGCTTTTGTAGGCTTGGTATCATTCTATATATTGGAATATGTTTGGAACCGACTGTGATTTCATGATTTCAGAAGGTTTTGTATACAAAACCGATTTGTATACAAAACCTTGGTATCATTCTAGTTGCGATATGCTGTATTTTCTCCAGCTTTTCAGTTTCCCATTGGGTTATCGGATGGAAAGCTGGGGCACCGTATTCAAGGATTGGTCTAATGAGCGAGGTAAATAGACGAGGGACGGTTTCTTCGGACCATGTGGAGAAACTGCGTCTTAATGCCCAGAGCATACGAAGTCCCGCATGGTACAATTTCTCTGTATTTTCTAGTGATCTTAAATCATGTCGTGAGAGAACTCCTAAGTCTCTGACAGATGTGTTGGGATCTAGCAACTGGCCGTCCAAGGTGTATGATCGAGTGGCTGGACGTCTGGTGATACTGATGAACTCCGACTTGCTTGCGTTAAGAGGGAGTTGCATTTCAGTGGACCACTTTGACAGTCGCTCTAAGTCATGCTGGAGGCGAGCGCAGTCGTCCTGGTTTTCAATGATCCTCCAGATTTTTAAATCATCTGCAAACAGGGCACATGGTGACTGGAGCTGCTGTGGAAGATCGTTGATATGAATGAGAAATAATACTGGCCCAAGTACAGTTCCTTGAGGCACTCCACTGGTCGATGGGAACCATTCTGTCAGATAGTCATTGACCTGTACTCTAAACCTTCGTCCCACAATAAACTCTTGTATACACTGAAGTAACGTGCCACCGATTCCGTATGTCCTCAGTTTACGAAGGAGTACCTCGTGGTTCACTCTGTCAAACGCCTTACTAAAGTCGATGTAGACCACGTCAACATCCTTCTGTTCATTGAGAGCTCGAACCCACTGGTGGTTTGCTTACATCAAGTTGGTGATGCAGGATCGCCCTTTCGTAAAGCCGTGTTGCGCTGGCGTCAATACGTCCATCGATTCGAAGATCGACAGCAGACACATTTTCACAACCTTCTCGAGAACTTTGGATTATACCGAAGTCAAACAGATCGGTCTATAGTTCTCTATTTTACTCGGATCACCACCCTTGGGAAGCGGTTTAACTATCGAGCATTTCCAGTCGTTCGGGACGGATCCTTCAGAGAGCTATCTATTGAAAAGATTTGTCACGGCTGGTGAGATGATAATCGATAGGGACTTGAGTATGAGTGGGTGAAGTCCGTCTGGTCCGGGGGCTTTGCACCATCGAGATTGACGAGTAGCTGGTACACTTCGATTGCATCACATTGTAGGCTGTCGAGCAAGACTTGCGCAACCTGTGCCGGTACTGGAACAGCCGCCGGTTTACTGGAAAATACAGTGAGGAAGTGCGTAGCCAGGGCATCCGCGCGCTCCGCGCTTGAAATGAGTGTCTTCCCGTCTAAGCTCTCTAAGACCGGTAGGTCGTTCCCAGGTTTCAGTTGACGTTTCAAGTAGGCAAATATTCTTTTGGGTGCAGTTGTGGCCCAGGATGCTAGCTCATTCTCGAACTGCCGGCGTTTCTTTATCTTTGCGGCGTTACATAACTTACGCTGTTTCTTGTACACCGTGTAATCTTCATCACAACCCCAGCTGATGTATCTATCCCAAAGTTTTTGGATACTTAAGGGGAACGAACCGAGTACAGAGCGAGTTAAGCTTCCGCTTTATAAATGACCACCAGGCCTCAAGTGACGCATCAGTCTGACTTGCGGCTTGGACGAGTCCGTTGAAGTCCGTCTTCCAATAGTTGAATGTCGGCTTCCATTGATTGTAATATGGTAACGACAGTTCTAAGCTTGCTACAATAGAGCAGTGGTCACTGTTCGCCAGAGGTTCGATGACTCTGATCTCTTTTAGCTTCTGCTCGCAGCTCGTAAACATTGGGTCCAGACAAGATGCCGAGTACGGAGTTACGCGCGTCGGTTGGATGACATTTTGCGTTGCCCCGATTTCAATAGTCATTTTAGCGAATTGAGCCTCAACGTTACCATGACCGGGAAGAAGTCGAACATCTGGCCAAATTATCTTAGGTAAATTTAGATCCCCCATCAGTAAGAACTGGGGGCGGCTCATGTGCTTCTGTACATGTGGTATCCAATCGCAGCAACGGTTTAATGGGCTCCGGTAGATAACCCCCACTATTAGTTCTGCGCGCCTGAGGCGGATTGTGCACCACAATTGCTCGCATAAACTATCCTCGCTCCGATAGGTACTGATAAGTTTGCCAGATAGTGACGATTTTCTGTACAACAGAACACCACCGTGAGCCTTTGATTTTCGGTCGCACCGGAAACAAGAGTATCCTGACAACACGACTTCGTGGGGTATGACGTCGGAGTTCAGCCATGTCTCTGCAAGTCCTAAAATATCCGGCCGCTCCGAGACAGCGAAGCGGCACAGTTCGTCACGTTTGTTCATTAGGCTGCACACGTTGGCGAATGCCACACGGAGGTCCTGGGAGGTACTGCGGGACGTGCCTGGAGGTTGTGCAACTGGTTGATACGGGTTCGCACACCCTTCTTGATCACCCGAAAATTTACAGTTTGTAAGTTAGTCTCACCTTCCTCTGTACGACGTTTGAGCTCAATGACCGCAGTCTTCAAACGATCCCTGTCTTCGGGTTCCAAGTCTCGGCGGATGTGAACTTTTATGCCTTTCAGCCTTGACAGACGAGACAGTATGAGCTGCGGCATATTGGGATTTGCAAAGGTGATCCTCAGAGGTCGACATGATTGTTTAGTTTACTGGCCAAGTTGGATTACTTGTTTAATCGTCACACTGTCCTCGCCCACATCCAAGAGTCTATCGATGAGCCCCTGGAGGAACTCAACATCGTGATCATAGCGTATCTGAGGGTTTTCGTCTTTTGACTCCGGTACATGGAAGACCATGAGATTATGACGCCTCAGCGAAATCAGTGATGAACCTGTGGGAGCAGAACTAGAGGCGCTTAACTGATTGGGTTGTTGTTTATCAGCAGGTGACATCTGAACTCGATTACGTGGGCCCTTGCGCTTTTGATTGGTCCATGGATCTTCGGTGTTCAGAAGTTCACAGACAGACCACCTAGTGCTCTCCCATGACAGACTCGACTGAATCTGTTACAATGGCAGGGCATTAGTCATACGAAATCGACAAATATCTATGTTTCTGTTTGTCAATCTAACGGACCTCATTAATTCTCTCACCTGTACGAGCTTTATTTATGTGCGTAACTTAGATGGCATTTTGCTGTCTGCTGAACGACGTGATCATTCGACAGACTAGACTGATCGAATGATATCCCGGCAAGTATATTGCACCAACTGTATTATGTGATGCACAGATTTGTTCGACACCATTATTTACACGGAACTTCGCCACGACCATCTGCGTCACAGTGGCTCTGTGTGTACACCCGGGGCAGCTTGCTGTTGCGCCCCGAGTTCACTGTCGACCCCAGTTGTACTGCCACTGAATGCGTGTTGTTGGCTTCACAGTTCGATACTTTCTCCGACTTGTGATACCTAGAACCACCTTCCACCATGGTTAGTTTGACATCTACTTTTTCTCGCTTGTACCACACCAAGGGCGGTGGCGGCCGCAGCAACAGCGGTACATGGGTATGTCACAATGGTACTTCGTTGCCATATAACTTTGATCGTTTAGGGAATACGAATCAAAAAGAGGAGGAGAAGCGTGATTTGGTGTGTAACCTATATTCCATCGGTGTTCATTCATAGTCAAGGTGTCCACTCCTTGTTACCGACACACGTTTATAAACATCTGCCTATTACACAAAAGTAAGGTGGCATCGACAAGGTGGCTTCGTTGACATTTTCATTGCCCTATGTCATAATAAGACTCTAACCAGGCAGTCTGACTTTGAGACGACAGCAAATACACCACTTATCTCGGCTTCGATCTCTACCTTGTAAAGTCCCGCGCAACACACAAGGTTGATCGCTTAGACTCCAGTTTGCGATTTGGGGGTGAATTGAACCAGTAGCCCTCAATTTAGCCGTCACTGACCTTTCACCGGTCGACCCGTTATTTTGCCCAAAACACGCATCCCACAATTCATTGCTAAAAACGGGGAACTTTCCTGCATGTACACCAATGCACAAAGTCTCCTGAACAAACTTGCCAAACTGCGGCTACGTCAAGCCTGGGACCTCATTCGTTACAGAAAACTGGTTGCACTCAGAAATTACCGATATCGACGTCGCGATAAATGGTATGTCCATTCTCCGACACGATCGACCACGTAACCATAATTTACGATTTCCTGTGTTATGCGGAGTAACCACAAGGACGCACCAACTTAGGTGCGTCCTGTAAATTATGACGGTGCGAAGCTGTCTTCCGTGGCCCAGTAGCATAAACTGCTGACTGGCGGTTCAAGCCGCTGGTGGTCATGGGTTCGAATCCTGATGGATCCGATGGATGCGCACTACTGACGATGCCCAACAGGCTGAAACTGCAGTCTTAGTGCTTTTACGGGCATGTGGACGACTATCTGGCTTGGAAACAGGCTGCGATGGACCTCACTTAATTATATCAAGATCCCCTACTCATGAGTACATACTAACTTGTTCCGAACGATCGCCCACTACGACATACTGGCAGAACTTGTGGGAGATGCCAGCTGGGAGTTTCCCAACGACTGTTCTATTGACATTACTTGGATGGAGTTTACTGGCAAGTTCGGTGATGTGATTAAATCTGCATCGGTCAACAAGCCCTTTCGTTCTGCTAGGGCACAGGCGTTCATTCGGAGCAGGACCCGAAAACACCTGACAGTAAGAGACACTGCGTGGCATGTGTATAGAGCGAACCCTAACTCTGATAACTGGAGGAACTATATTGTGCATTGTAATCATTGTACCACACTTGTGCGCGAGGACAAATTAGTACACCAACAGAGTCTAGCGGAAAAGTTTTGTTTTAACAGAAAGCTGTACAGACATGTGAACTGCCTCCGGAATGTGAAACGTAGTGTTTCCCAACTAATATCATCGGATGGATGGGCTCAAACCACCGAGGATGCCGCCAACGTTCTACGGCTACAACATGCTCCGATTTTCCGACGTGCTGCAAGCATTAGTAACATATCTGCCCCATTCTCCCAGATGCCAGTATTTACACACGTCATGTTTAGTTCAGCGACCATTTTGAGGAAGCTGCTGTCGTTGCACACCCATAGTTCCCCAGGAGTTGAGTTGAGTTGATAACGTTCCCCCGAAAGCGCTGCAGGTGGCAGCTAGGAGGATAGCTGAAACATTAACGAGATTATTCAGAAGATGCCTGGACGGCCAGCAGGTCCCTTGCATGTGGAAACAAGGCATCATTACCCCGATTTTCAAATGTGGTAGCCATTTAGAGCCATCCAACTATCACCCAATGATTCTCCTCCCGGTGTGCTCTCAAAGTTGATGGAATCGATCATAGCTGAAGCTGTAATGGACTACTTCGAAGTCTAGTATCATAGCGCCGGAGCAACACGGATTCAATCAGCATCGGTCAAATACTACCAACCTACATATTGCCCGTAGCAGTTGGACCGAGATTGCCGACAGTGGGACCGGCATTGATGTCATTTACCTAGACATTTCCGAAGCATTCGACCGCATACGTTACCGTATCCTTCTCCAAAAGCTGTAAGCATAAGTAGTTGGAAACCCTGTCCCTGGATTGATCGGAAACTTCCTCTTTCAGCGGTGCCTTCAGATTCGAGTTCAAGGTTCATTTTCTGATCCACTTGTTATGGACTGCGGTGTCCCACAAGGGTCGGTGTTGGGACCGCGGTTATTCTTGTTCTTTCGTTAACGACCTTGCGAATGCCATCAAGTCCAATTTCCTGCTTTTTGCTGACGACATCAAGATATGGTGGGCAGTCGACTGTCGGGAAGACCACGATATGTTGCAACGACACTTAGACTGCGCTATTTAATTTTCAAAGGTAAATCTATTTCCGTTTAACACGGACAGGTGCAATGTGTCCATGTCCGCTACAAGCCCATGTAGGTATATAAGTTTGGAGACGACATTCTGAAAACCGCCTCACAGGAGTGAGACCTTAGGATAGTAATGCAAGATGATCTCGGCTGTTCGGTGCTGTCCTTGAAGGCGTTCAAAACTGCGAACCAACATGTTGGTCTGTTAAGAAGGGCATTCGGGAGGTTTGATCCCTCCAACTTCCCCCAAAGTCTCATTGCGTATGTGAGGCCCAATGTAGAGTACGCGATCCAGGCTTGGCAACCCTGGTTAAAACGCGACCTGGTTTCAGTGGAGACCGCACAGCGACGGATAACGAACAATATGAAGGGTTTGTCCCACCTCAATACCATGGGCGACTGAAATCTTTGCGATTGTACAGCGGAAGATATCGTCGTCTACGGGATAACCTCATCCTAACGTTCCAGATTTCGAAAAATCCCGATCACAGTTGCCGAGACCTACTGAAGCTTAGCTGCAACACAAAATTGAGGGATCATAAATTGAAACTCGCCACACAATACAGTTGACTTGAGTGCCGCCGGAATTAATTTTTCATTCGAGTTTGTCAACCGTGGAATGTTCTTTCCCCGCCCACGCCAGTCATTTTAAAAAAGGAGTCGACAATGCTTTACATTACTTGATCTGATTTCTGTTTATTGAGGGACAACAAGACGCAGACAAACATTGTGCTCACCAACCCCACGAAATCGGGTTAGACCGATATACCTATTTGTTAACGTGTATAATATGCTGAGTGAGAAAGAAAGGCATTAGGAGAGAACCGAAAACCCACCACCTGAAATAAAGAGACTTAGCATGCAACCATGCGGTTAGTAAATCGAATTCAGCGTGCCTACAAACGCTGCGCCGGTGCTGCATACGTTCACTGTGGGACCCGTCGTCGCTTCGGCAGTGGCCATGCGCTGTGCCATTTGGGGCCACTACAGAAGCGACGACGGGTCCTGCAGAGAATTACGGCGAGGCGGCGCAGCGTTTGTAGGCACGCTGATTCGATTTACTAACCGCGTGCTTGCATGCTAAGTCTCTTTATTTCAGGTGGTGGTTTTACAGTTTTTACCTTAATGCTTTTCTTTCTCATATAAATATCTCCCTGTACTCTATTCCATTAACTTGCACACATAGTTTCAGCCAATTGTATTCGATTTCCGTAACATTTTTGTGTTCGTGGCATTCCGTGAACTATATTTCCTGACCTCGTGCACTTAGCTTGGATTTGTTTGTAAACAACTTATTACGTATGCTATTTACTTAAGGTTTATATCACCGTTTCCTTATGCATTATACGAGTTTTTCTCTTTTTCTTTCTCTCTCTCTCAAGTGATTGGCTGTTGTTTGATTTCCTTGGTGTGGCTGCGCTTGATGTGCATGTTGACAAGGTGCCTACCTGTCTATTACCCACTACCTCGTCCATACTGGCTCCAGGAGACAGTTGGCAGTTGCTGGAGGGGACGGGGTGCACGGTCCTTGTGGCCGTGTTAGGCTCGAAGAGTGGTTCCATGCACTCAGTATGGAGCGGACTACGGTCCAGCCACCGCCTTGTGTGCGCTTGATTCCCCAAATACAGCGTGCTTGTTTTTGCCTGTGAAGGAGTGTGGGCCGGCTCCGTTGATGAAACGTGGCTCCCATCCACACGCCTCCCGGTCTTATTCCTTCGGGTTTACACTGGATATGGGGTGTGTGGTTGGAGCTGTGGGTGGTTCAGCGCAAGCCATCCATGGTCCCTCTGTAGGCGCTGGCGTCCTGTGGCTTGCCACAGTGACAGGCAAATCCGAAACCGGATGCCGCCAACCATAATATGCTGAGTCCACATATGTGTTTTTCACTTTTGTGTACCTCTATTGAACTAACCTTATTCCCATGAACCATCCCACGGGACTTGTCAAGCCTTGGCTTTTTTGTCCGTATTATATCATTCTTCGATTTCTTGCCGCTAAATGCGCTATTATACCGCATTGTTCTGTGCTATTCAACATCCGTCAAGCAGCGATGATAGGGAACACTTACCTGTTTCAACACACCCCAACGCCCTGCGTATTTTCGACATTCAGCTCTCATGTATCTCCACCGTGTCACACCTGCCGGTTTCATGCGTGTAGCATTACACTGAGCACATGCCATTACCTACTTCTCTTGCGGTTCCTCAGTTCATGCGCTGTCTT
>OX104064.1:181912607-182067482 GCA_944474145.2 Dicrocoelium dendriticum
CTAATTCTTGTAGCCTGCACAATACACGTTGTATTCAGTTGCCTCCGACTTTTATACTGTCGTATTTGACACGTCTTACGTGTCATTGCTTACCGACTAGTATCCCAGGCTCCGCCCAACAAGTGTTGACGAAGCGGTTGGCTGCCTCTTGTGTTGTTTGCTCTGGACCATTTGTTGCACCTGGAACTGGGATTCCGCGCTGCATTCTGGGGAGGTTATTTAGGTGCTTGTACAGCATATTAGGATTAACACTGAATTCCATCGCTGTTTTCTTGGTGCTGGAGTTTGTCTTCACGGATCAACATGTCGAACCGAACTTGACCCGATACAAAAGGATAGCACCGAAAATGATGAAACTAAACTCACCAACTTGCTGAAAGAACTCTAGCGCGACAACTATATTGAAGGCTACTTACCCGTGCGTCTAACTCCTCGTGGTTCATACCCACACCGCCTCTACGGGCTGGCAAAAGTCCGCAAGCCTAACGTACCAATGCGTCCGATCATCGACATGTCCGGCTGTGCTGTACGCGTAGTTGCCAAGTGGTTTGTTGACTTACTCGAACCATTACGTAGAGAATTATCGGTCCACACTGTTAGTGATACTTTGATTTTGTTAAACAAGTAGAAGACCGGACTTGAGGGGCAACTTGATGCTCTCTTTCGACGTAGAAGCACTCTTTAAGAATGTTCCCTTATGGAAACTTAACTTCATTTGCGAATACCTAACCGAAAACAACATTGACATCGGTTTTCTGGACCACATCTGTTTTGCACCTTTAAAAATTCTTGTTCGATAGAAAATACTATTGACAAATGGACAGCGTTGCAATGGGGTCCCCCTTAGGGTCACTCCTTGCAGGTTTTTTCCTCGCCAAAATTGAGCGCGGTCCTATTCAGAACCTTACCGCTTCTTTGTATTTCTATCGACGACACGTTCATCATATGCGACCCACAGATTGACCACCTCCACCTACCTGACCAGTTCAACCGCGTGCATCCATCGTTAAAATTCACATGTGAAATAGAAAGCGACGGTGAATTCTCCTTTTTAGATGTGTTACTGCGTCGGCAAGCTAACGGATTGCTTGAGAGGAGAGCATTCTGCAAGTCTATCTGGGTTAGCCAGTGCATGCATTTCCTTAGTTTTGTGCCCATGAAATACAAGAGAAACGTGCGCTGTCTTTACTATCGCGCCGCAACAATCCGAAGTCTAGAATCATTGGATGCCGAGAAGAATTGCATTCTCACAGTAATACAAAACTACGGTTATCCCACGACCTTTACTCACAAGCATTCTGCTTTTTCTGCACAACCTAAAGCAATTTCAACGGTAAAGATAGCGGACGTCTTCATTTCGGTTCCCTTCATTGGAGGTATCGCCTACGAGTTACTGAACTGATGAGTATCCGTCGCTGTGAGTCAAACATATCCGGATGCAAGAGTCCATTTTCTTGCTCAAACTGTTCCGTTTATCACTACAATCCTTATAGACAGATTCCCGGCTCTTTCCGAATCTTTCGTTGTATGTCACTTCACCTGCGTCTGTGGGGCCAAGTACCTTGAAAACACGAGCAGGCGTCTGTGTAAGAGGCTGGCGGAGCACTCTTCCGCCTCTTTACAGCCCACACAGTTAAGAATACCCATAGCTCTGTCCTTGAACACCTGATTAGTACGGGGCATCCTGTTCTGACCGATGACGCTTTCAAAGTTCTTTACGCCGCGTCTAAACGCAACCCAAAAGGACTTAGGTAGCGCCTGTTTTCTACTTCTGAAGCAATGACTATCACGCTGCTACAAACGGAGTTATGCAAGCAGAGGACGCTTGTACAAGCGCTCGCGCTGTCTTGGCCGGAACGTTTGGCACCGTCCGTACCTACCTTTGCCTAGGACTAGCTGTGAGCTTTGACGCCAAACCAACCATTTCTTTTTTGTTCTGTTTACCTTTCAGTGTTTGGGGTATGAAAGCGCGTGACGTTTACCACCTGATTGCATTGACTGATCTATCGATTGGCTCATCGACCTTCTTTTAAACTGTGACCTAACCATTTACTAGCTTTAGATAGCTTATCGTGTTGTATCAACTTTTCTCATAACTGTAAATGCTTGAGGAGAATTGTCGAAAAGTGATCTCTTCGCTGCAACTCCTCAACTTGACGACGTTTTTCGTTGTTATGTCGGCATCCTAGGTCTGCACGCTTGGACAGGCTTTGTAAGCGCTCAAGACTGAATTCTTTAAATCCATGCATTTTTGAGTCCGCCTTCTGGAAGAACTAGGTCTGCCTCAGGCGAAAGAATTCGGTTTCTGATGCATTATCCACTATCCTCTCCCTCCAAGCAATCTCGGGAAGCTGCTTAGCTGACCGTTCGAACGAGGTCAGCCAGGATGTCGTAATAAATGATGACATGGGCTTCCGCATTGTATCCACCATTGTATTTCGCGTTGCAGCTAGAATAGAAGAACGTCATCTATGTTTACGCTATTGATCGTCAGCTTCTCGTTGGTGTGCATGAGCTTTAGTACAGTTAGTTTGTCATCTGTTCTAAATCAAGTGGGATTGGTGCATGGATGTATAGTGGGTGGTACCTCGGCGACTGCTTTTGTAAGTGCGCTTTGGATTGTTCGCTGGGAGAGGCGGGGACTTTGATGGCGTACAGGTTGAAGTCTGTGCCGGGGCTCGCTTCATAGCAGAATACTATCCGGTGATACGTTTCCAGGGTGGACATTGGAGGATGGTAAACTATTGCTACTAAACACATCACTGCCTGTCAGGTGCATATGCACCAAAGAGTCAACATCATGCGTATCTGGATCGTCGATGATATAGATTTGCAGGCCAGAACCGTAACGCAAGTGCACTCTGTCTCCTATGCTGTGTCGACTATTTCGTAGTAGGATCATGCCGGACAGGGCTATCACATTATCGATCAAGACCCGACATTTCCGCGATGATAAAACATGTTTTCCGCAACAGAAATGGAAAATTCCACGCGATTTCTGCGGCGCAAACGCGATTTCACCGGGCAAACGAAAATAAACCGAAATCCACGCACCTTTATCCACTATATATATGTCAGGCTTGATTCAAAACAGGAATTAAACTAAAGCCCAACAAGATGTTTAGTGTCGCAGTCTTAAAGTTTGTGATGCTTGTCAGACACAACATTATTGTAAGCGCTGAAGCCCCGTTCAATGTCTACCCAATTCACAGGATTGCATAGATAACGGCCGCCGAGGTCTGCCAGTTGTGGAGTTCTTTCATGCATCCCGCACCAGAATGCCAACGTGTCTTCACATTTTTCTCTTTGAAGTTCTTTCACCACTTTTCAATAGATTAACTACTCGGCTGCCACAGCTGGGGTACTAACCAGACCTGGAACATCGGCATAGTTGCATGGATCAGTGGGCAAGGTGATGAGCTGGTGGGGGTCGAGCACTCTAATGACTTTCAAGCACGGTCAGCTAGCCTGGAATGTTAGCAACTCCTGGGCTTTTATGGCGGCTTGGGATAAGTAGAGTTGCATGTCAGTTTGGATTTTGCTATGCGCATCTAAGGTGAGTCCCTCTGCCTGCAAATGTTGCAGCCAGTTTCAGCGACAAGGATAGATCAAAGACGTTGTTGTGAATCTTATGGACTACCAGGGACTGTGATTTGGCAGTTTTCAAGTGACGGATAATGTTCGTCCCAACAGTCGTAATGCAACGCAGTTGCCATCTCAAAGCTTTCTGTGTTGTTTCCTTGATTAGAGTGTCCACCAGTTCCCAAAGACCAGCCGAGTTTTCAAACTCCTGTCGTACAGCTTGCAACACGGCTGGGTAATGATAGAAATATTTGCTGTGATGTACGATAGGTTCCAGTCAGGAGTTCCAGCGGATGATGACCGGTGTAGGTGGGCTTATTAGGTTATCCACGCCCTCCAGAGTTGGCAAATCTATGTAGACACGCCTCTTTCTTCCCAGGAGACGAAAAGCACATTCCATTTTTGGAACGAATTCGTCGACTTCCAGAGAGAATGGTCTCTCTAGTCAAGTTGATGCAGTGGGCGGCACATTTGATGTGAACTCATTCCTCACAAACAGGCTTAATGACATCTTTGTAGCATGCTGTCATATAGCTAACGCTATCGGATACGAAGGCCGTCACACTACTGAACTCTGTACCTATCATTGTCAAACTGCGCAGAATGACTCCTTCAACTGTGGCAGAATTGACTTTCCACATTTGAATAAAGCCGTAAGAAGACGAACACTGGCAAATGTCAACATTTCGTATTGTCTCTTCAGTGCCAACACAATGACATGAAAATATATAAGGCGACAGATGGAGTGAGACCAGAACAAGTTAGAACAGGGTAGGGGACAGGCGTGACACCCCTACGCCCAAGGCAGCCGTAGGCCTACGAACAACTGTTTCTGCATACAGGGTGCAGGTTTCATACGGCTGATCGCGACTGCCTCTGCGATGAGGTTTGTTCGAAGACTATCCCTGTTGGACTTCAATATTGCGCAACAGGATGTTTAATTTTATCTTCCCGCGATCATCAGTTGTTTCGTCAGTTATAACGCTGACGAAAGTATCACGAAACATCTCTCTCAATATCTGATTATCTCCTTTAGAGTTGGATGATTTTCAGGCGTAGCGCGTTAGGTCCGGCAATCTGTTCACCATTTCGTACGTGTCCTCGAAGAAATTTCTTCAGGTGGGGTTTGTCAGCCTTCTCAAGAGGAATATTTGTAGATACCATAGCCAGCAAATGTTAGATACCACTGTGTCGCGGGCTTCCTGGACAGCATTCGCAACGGCGCTTGCTTGTCGAGCTTTCTTCGGAGCTGGTTCCTCTCTGGCAACAAGCTTTGCTGCTTGCTTGTAAGCCTTCTTCTGAAGATGCTTCTGGGTGCGAGTGTGGTCAACAACGTTGATTTTTAGGCTGGATGCACGTTCACTTCACACGATGAACAAAACAGTAATTTTTTATCCGTGTTATCGGCGTAGTATTCTCCAGAAGTCTTCACACTGCCCAGGACAGTTTTTTCTCCTACATGCTGTTTCCTTTTCTGAGGTGACATCTGCAAAAGATAACACCTGTTGGTTATTGTAAACGACATGTTCGCTTGGTTCTCAAGTAATTGTTCAAACGATGCCAAGACTGAACTACGGTGCCATTCAAATGAAGATGAAAATTCAGTAATGACAAATCTTAACAGTAACTGCACAGTACTGGCGCAACAGTATCTTCACGAAGTACTCAAAGAGTTTACAAAGCACCGTTATCGCCACTATACTGATAGGTGACGACGACTCCAGTCTTTCAGTGAATTAGCACATTCGCTTATATCGTGCCGCCGAGTCCTATGCAACGACGTGGCCGCTGTTCAGTGCCTAAGAGGCGACAGTGCATCAAGTTCACTGGTGACCGTAATGGGGGGTGGTGTGTGCCGTTTAGGCATGCTCAAAAGGTGCAACTGAACGCATTTCGGACAGATTTAATGTACATGTGGGCAAAGGGTGTTTGTATAATGGACAATAGAATGAGTGCACCGCATGGGCAGACAGATGAGACATGGTTGCTTAGTGGGTAGATGCATGGGTGAAACTTGGGTTTTGGGGACAAGCGGACTTGGATACCAGATGGTGGACAGATGGCGTTGATGATCATCCAGAGGAATGTTCCAATAGCCAGCTGGCTGTTTTGGCATTTCTTCCGAATACAAATATATAGATTACAACGAAAACGAATGTAAAGTTGCTTTCTTTATGATTTTCTCATTTTTTACGCGATTCCGCGAGATTTTTCATTTTTAGCGACAGTTAGCAAATTCCGCGATTTTTCTGCGTTTCGCGTAATTGCGGAAAATTCGGATCTTTACTAATAGCTGAATGGGATATAGCGCGACCTCGATGCACTCAGGTCAACATTTCTCCCTCTGAGCCAGACCCGTGTCATTCTTCGCGCGTCAGCAACTATGGATACCTTCGCTTGTTCTCTTCTGTTCTAGAGACCTAACCAAAGCGCATCACATATCGAGTCCTAGCTAATTCCAAGATCGTTTATACTTTTCTAAGCAACTCCGTCGTATCCACTAAAGCTTTTGGGGTTGCGTACTGTATTCCAAGCGACATCTGCGTTGCAACAGAAACCTTGTCACAACAACCAACTGTCGCCTACCGTTATACATGATTTTCTCAGGCAGTTTGGCGCTTGTGTCATGAGTGTGGAGGCTGATCGAACATGTACACTGGCTTGAATGTGAGTCTCAGTGACTTAGGTAGTTTCAGCTTGCAATCTCGTACGGACATCTAGTTCCCATAACACCCCCCTCAAGTTTGGACATACCGTTTAAATTGCTGGTCGATCTGCAGCCTTTTGGTCCTCCGCGGATGCGTTCCGTCTTGAGGTGATGACCGGTGAGGTTTGACGTCGGTAGTACAACTTCCACAATCACCGGTTATTTCGCAGCGATTCCGTACGTATCCAGTAATATTCGCAGCAGCATTTGCCTAGCCGACTTGGACTGTTTATGTAGCGTTCCTCGTCACTGTCGAAGTTTGTTTTGGTGGCAAACCCATGTGTCGTCTCCCATAGCGACATCATGTAGCTTACTACTACGATGGCCCATTATTGTGGCTTCGATCCAGTGTGGGCAACCAGTCCGGTAGTCACGAGCGATGACAGGAGCTCCAACAGCGAAGCCCTTGTGACTGATGAGGACTTTGTTTTTCAGTGCTGACTCTCTGGTTGGAATCTGCACTTTGTGTGTGTGTGTTTCGCAGCTTCCGAACTATCAATGCTTCGGCGGGTGATTGTTCTTTTGTGGCTGATGGATTCGGCGTGCTTCTGTAGGCGAACAGGAAAGCCTGGATGATTATTCGTTCTGTTAATCAGTGAGTAGTAGGGGGATTTGTACCGTCTCCTCTTCACAAGCTTTCAAGAGCGCTCTCGTGAAAGTCTCGGCGTTGGACTGGGGATTGGGGGGCGTGATCGGAGGTGTTAGGCGCAGTGACGACAGCAGAACGCTTCAAATTGAAACAAACTGAACCGAGACCCGTTATCGGACACAAGGTCATCGGAGAGTCCGTGATGGCTACTGCATTTCTACGTCGCAAAAAGGAGCCAATACTGGCCTGGTCCCCACCTACAGTCAAATGAAAAGATCACAATCCGGACATAAGCCCAAAGTGATCCGGTTGGCAGATCCATGAGGTCACTGGTCACCTTCCAACTCAACGCTGTTCGCAGAAAATTCCTCGACGTACCGATCAATGAGTAGTCAGACACTGCTTCGGACATCACGATCATCGAGAAACTCTAGCGATCCCTTTGCAAACCACCATTAGACTCAACCCTTCAATCCACCGCCAGCGGCTGTAATGGCTGTGTCAAGCTAACTGGGCAGCCGTATTGCTCCGTCTCCTTTCAAGCGTTCACATTCGACGGGATCTGCTGCAACACAAAGACGAAACTCAACCTACTTGGTGTCGATTGGATCTAACACTTTTGCTTGGCTGATCTACCTCTTCGAGGCATCTGCAGCGCGTTACCATCTCCGGCAGTACCAATTGATAAAACCGATGACGTCATCAGACACTTCGCTCCAGTATTATAGGATGGTGTTGCTTGCTGTACACGCAATCGCACCGTGTTACAGCTCGCTTTCGGAGCTCAGCCGATATTCCATCCGAAAATGCCGGTCCCATACGCAGCCTTACCATTGATCGATGCCGAACTCAAACGATTGGTGGATATGGGTGTCCTGGTACCCGTGTCCTATCCTGCCCGGGCGGCCCCGATCGTTTCGATCAAGAAACCGAGTGGATCCGTTCGCATCTGTGCCGATTTCTCCACTGGCCTCAATGCTGTGCTGGAGCCAAACTGCTACCCATTGCCATCTCTAACCTACCTATGCACGATGCTCAATGGTGGCACGTGTTTTGCCAATGTCGATCTGGCAGACGCTTACCAGATCGAAGTTACTCCTGCGTCGAAAATGCCTCTGACAATCAACATACACCGCGGTCTTTTCCATTACACCATGCTGCTGTTTTATACCAAGACGGCTCCGGTCTTGTTCCAACAGACGATGGATGCTATGCTTAGCATTCTGGGTACGGTCGCGTACCTGGATGATCTCTTCATTATTGGTCACACCCCGGAAGAACTGCCTCTTTGGTCGTATCCAGGAGGATGGTCTCTGCCTGAAGGCTGACAAATGTCACTTCTTCCTCCGTTCGATCGAGTATCTCGGGTTTGTCTTCGATGCTAATGGTCGTCATCCTGCCCCCGAAAACATCCGAGCAATTCAACGGATATCGTTCCCCAAAGATGTTCATCAACTGCGGTTCTCTATTGGCCTCAGCCATAACAGTGCTTCCTTACTATTGCTACACGACGCATGAGCCTCGCGCAATCGGCTGTCTCAAAAGGACGATCCTTGACAATGGTCCCCCACATGCGAGAAGGCTTTCGCGCCTCTGAAACCCATGCTCAGTTTTGACTTATTGCGACCCAACACAACTAATTTCAGTCGCTGCCGTTGCCTCCAATTACGGAATCGAGCGGTCTTCTCCCATCGCTTCCTGATACTTATGAGAATGTCGTCATGTATGCTGCCGTCCGCAGAGAACAACTTTGGTCTGATCGAGAAGGAGGCCTTTGCCGTTAAGAAGCTTCACGAAATGCTGTATGATCGGCATTTCACCTTACGGACCGACCACAAGCTGTTGATGTCAATATTTGGTTCCAAGTAGGGCATCCCAGCATACTCAACCAGCCGACCAACAATGGGCCGTTATCCTTCTTGGTTACGGCTTCGAAATCCGCCTCTGCCACACCAAGGATTTTAGTCAAACTGACGGTCTCTCTCGCCTCATCCCCAAACAGGTTACAAATGAAGACACGGTGATCGCCGCTGTCACCGTCGAAGATGTTCGTTATCAGCTTCCAAGGCTGTTCGCGGTCTTTCTGTTTGCGCCGCCGACATACGTCGCGCAAATGCACAGGACCTTATCTTCCCCTAACCTGTCGCTTACGATCAGATACGCTGTCCTAACATTTCCCTGTCTAGTGAACTCAAGCACCTATTCCAGCTCCGGAAATTTTTGTGTGTTGGATTCCTGCCTCATGACTGCCGATCGAGTCGTCGTTCCTGTCTGCCTGGGACAAGCCGTCCTCCTTCAGTTCCACTCTGCAAACCGTGGTATGAACAGAATGAAGGCAATATCTCGCAGCTTCGCCTTCTGTCCCGGTATCGACAGCGACATTGAAGATTTGTTTCACCGTTGCTCCCGGTGTCAAAAAGCAGCAAAGATGCCCCATACTTTGAGTAATCGTAGTTCATTTTAGTATACCGAGCTTGGAACGCGGGCGAGGCGCATCATACTGCCCAGTTTGGCTTGGACCCCAATTAGTTCACACATCTTGTCTTACTATGTCCGATCGTATAGCCGCTTGTCTTTGATGGAGTTTATCTTGGCTTTAGGCACCTTAGACAATGTAAGATCCAGAGAATTATGATGCTTCCTAGTCTTCTTCTTTTTGCAGGAGTGTGTGGCTGCTTTGTTTGGCCGGACAACAGATGATATACTAGGTCCCGTGGCAGCGCTATTCCTAATTTGGCTGGCTTGCCGAACAACCTCCTCGTGGTGCCAGCTGGGTGGTTCGGGATTTTCCCGTTCCAGCAAATAGTTCGGCGACAGTGTTCCAGGACGTGGTGGGTTTTCGCCTGGCAAGCGTTCTCCCTATAAAAAGCCACATATGTCCATTTAACAACACTGTGACGTGGCGGACGTGACTCGCCACTAAATAAAGTCACTGCCCCTTGCTTCATCCTGGCGAAGCATGGTATTCCAGCAAGTTGATGCTGTAATTTCGGGAGCATTGGGCCCCTGTTTGGCAAAGGAACAAACGAAAGGCGTATGAACTGATCAATCAGTCACCGGCTCCCAATGGGCGCGATTCCCTGAATTCGCTCCGCTGCCTTGCGGATAGGCTATTCAGCCAAAGGCTCGGGGTGGTGTCCCCTAAGTCAACACCCTACTTCGGCTTGGGCAACCGGGTAGTATTTCGCCCTCTGACGAAACCGTGGACATTGTTGTGTTGTGTTGTTTTTTCTTTTACTATTTCTGTACCTTGTTTTGAGTTCCATGGTTTCCGATGGTGCAATGTCTATTCATAGACTGTTGCAAAAAAAATATATATATATATATTCCTAATTTGACAACGACCAATTCTACGGTGAGCCGTGCCTCTGTTATCTGGGTGTCAACAATGGTTTCTCAGCTTCTTGGTTCTTTACTAGTGTTGGATGTGGCAGTCGAACTGTTCGTTGAGCACGGCACGTTTGTTGCAACAAACGTGCCGAGCTCAGCGAACACCTCGCGTGCCACTTGAACAACCTGAGCTACCAATTTTCGCTCTTATTCCAAGGTGTTAGATGTTCCACCAGGCTTTGATAGAGTGTGCAGTTCGGACGGATCATTAGGAACAGCCCCTCTTATCGGCACAAAGTTAGCGGGGATGTTGTGCCCAACCCTGCATCACTATTCTTACGTTCGGCTTGGCTGCTGTGTTGTGATTTAGAGTTTACTGTTAGACATCGAGTTCGTGACAATGATTCTCTCGGATTCAGTGGGACAGATCTTACGGCTGTTGCTAGCTCTACAATCTGTGCCCGTCTGTTTCACTTCTGCAACAACGTAGCTATGCATCTGACGAGTGGAATAGCCGTGCACCCTATATAACCAGACGAAATCGGTCATATTAGTGCCTTTGTTTACCTCGCTTATAGTAAGGGGAGGGTATTTGGCATGAACTTTTTTCACGACAGTTATTGCATTCTATTCCAAATCGTAACCCCTTAAGATATCTTCCCGCCACCGCACTCTTTTGTGGTCGCACTGTTTCGACGGTCTTATCTTTCTGGACTTGTGCCCACAATTCTCAGCGTACATTACTGTGCTTACCCTTATTCAACTCGGATTTATCGGCGTGATTGCCAATCACTTACCATCTTCTCATACGTTGCTTCAATTTTAGAAGGATTTTCCCTGACACCTGCGAGCACATCAACTTTACCTTTCGCATGCATACCATTATTCTTACCCTCATTCGTGGGAGTGTTCTTAGCGCTATCCAACGATTCCTAAACCACAAGAATCCGACGCCCCGTTTAACAGCTGCTGTCGGCCGTTGGCCGAGTGGTTGGCACGTTTGCTTTCCAACCATAAGGTCACCGGTTCGAATCCGCGTAGGGGTGGGCGTCCTCGCGGTATACTCAGCCCGCGCGCGACTGGTGGTGGTCGCGCGGCAGCGAAGCGCCGTTACGGTGTATAAGCTGACACGTTTCATTTCATTTTCATTCAACGCATTTAATAGCCATCATCCCGACTTCCTCAAGTCGAAGCCCGGTCCAATCGATAGTCAAACGCTCGCTGCCTACAACAGGGAGGTCTGTCGGCTTTATTCGCACCTGCGGTCCCACCTGTAAGACATTGACAACTGACATCGTGTGCCTGTCCCGACCCGCTCGGCGCGCTGTACGCTGGTAACTAAGTTACCACCACAATTTACCCACTTGATTGATGCTAGGCTTCTTCGTATTTATCAACACAGTAACAAAGTCTATACGGTCCGCATAACCGCAGACAACCTTTCTTTGCAACTCGAAATTGCGTTCCAATGCTATTCGGATTGAAATAACATCTTGTAACTGCAGTAAGCGATCCCATCTGATGTGCGTAAATTTGAATGTCATGAAGATGAATGTGCACACCAGACTTCATTTTGTTCTGTACAGATGATATGATCAACCCAGTCGTATGGTGCGTCGCTGTGTTGGCATATAAATACGACAGTCTGACAATGTTTCTGGAGCGTGCGACGGCTGGTATGTAAGTAAGCAAATAAACCTTTTTGTTCTGGATGATGCGATACACGCTTGTATCGGCATGATTGAGAAAGTGCATACTTTGATCACAGGTGGATCAGGGAACTTGAAAATCAGATCCTATAATGACGTTTGGAAGGACAACAACGGCATAATAAATGGTTGACTGAAAGAAAATGGCATTATCGCCTGTGATGAGCTCTTCCAGTTTCGCCTTGAATTGCCCACTGAGAGTGGCCGGGGTTGCTATAGCTTGCAGATTAAGTCCCTTCCCAGAAGAACCTAGCCGAGGATCGAACTTGGTCCATTTCCAAAGTGGTCAATGGTGGGCGCTGTACAATGGCCAAAATGCATATCGCCCGGCTTTATGGGTAGGCTGCGCCATACCGAGTCTACGGCTTGAACCCCTAGGTCGTTCATGCGAGTGACGTGTAAGTCGGAACTATAGTAATGAATTACATCGCCTCCCTTAGTGTGTCGGTGGGTAACAAAATCTCTGCATCAGTAATCATGTCGTTTAGCCATGTCTCAATTACCATGATGAAGTCCCAAGATGTTGATGCCTGACGAGATCAAAGCTGAGCTGATTTACTGAGAAGGTTTTATGCGTTTGTATACAAACAATTGAGGGATTCGGATGTCAAAAGGTATATGAATACGCAAACGTTTCCTGCTCATTTACACCGACCCTTGTGGGGCCAGCTAACAACCGTACTTTGGCTGATTTCCTGGCCTTCCGTCCGGGACCGTTTCGATCGATTGTACAGAGTACCCGCTACCTAATCCTTCAGAGAGGATTTGTGGCCGACTGTTTGTTTTTCATTCGGGATGCTGGGGATTGCACTGAGTTCTGGTTCAGAAACGCAGACAGTTGAGCTTGCAACACTGCCCTTCGTTTTGTGTTCTCTTAACCAATGGTGACCCTGCTCGTACCGCCTGCAATAGTGCCTCTGATGGCAGTTTTGTGTGTAACTTGTGCCAGATTCCGAGCACCCCAACAATCGCTTTTACAGTGAAAAATAACATTCAAAACTATTGTAGTTCAGTGATATGAGTAACTGTGACGTTAGTTGAAAATCACATCCAGGAGGGTGCTTCACGAATGTAGCGCCACTTTTCCAAGTCATGACCTAGAGCTAACGAACCGTCGAAAGGCTGAATTACGGGAACACCATGGACAAAGATTGATCGTCGGTTTGCTTGCGGTATTCTCCTGCGTTTTGCTTCTTTTTCCGACGCTCACTCCAAGGGATGTCATAGGATATATGAACAACGTATGACGGACCACAAAGACGGTGAGCTGACAAGAGAGCGGTCTCCGATTCGTCACCCGACTGAAGTGTAACCTGAAATCGCCTTCCTTCCCCAGTGAACTAAACGTAAAACATTGGGTCTCCTTCAGCTACTTCATCAAAGCAGAAAGAAGACAGACTGCGATATGTCAACATCTCGTTTGTTCTTCTCAGTCGGACACGCAATACAAGCAGAAACACATACACATTTATGCGTGGGAAAAATCGGCACATCAAGCAAAATGTCAAAATCAAGACCAAGACAATCTAACTGATTGTCTCAAGAGTTTCTGTGCGCATAGCACAGGTTGATAGGCCCCAGTTAGCAACCCTTCACTGATTGTGAATATTATCGGGTTCCAGTTGCGTAATAGCCCTTTAAACACAGTCTTCGGGTCCACGTTGTAACCAGTTGTCACGAGGTGCTTGGTGATGGATGAGGACGGAATCCGGTTCACTCTGGGAGGCGGTCCGGTTTGTTGCGTCATCATTTGTTTCACCCACTTTGGCAAGTGTTCAGTCACCCTCTGAGCCAACCGACGATTAGTCCTGTCTATGCAAACGTCACTGCAACTGCAGGTGAACTGATAAGCCACATGAGAGGCCGAGCTAGCCGAAGTGTAGCTCTGACGGTCATGAAGAACAAGTTTCCGCATCTTCTATGGATCTTGACGAGAGATCACTGAGCTCGCATACAGATACTTAAAGTAGGCCTGCGTGCTGAGCCTGTCTATCGTCTTGGATGGGAGCCGATATTTCATTCCGAGCGAAAGCACTTCGAACTGCGGGTGAGTGAACTGAGCATATGATAGATTATATACGTGCCTCGAGCAGTCAGTAGGGAAGGAATCATATGTAGCCCTTGCAAACGAACCCTGTAGGCTACGGACTGATGTGGGCTTGTTTCGGCAAAATTGGTGAATAATGCGAACCAATTCCTTAATATGCCAATAAGACAGAGATGTTGTCTGAAGGCTGAATACTATGTCGCGATCAGAGAGTTAAAAGAAATGGCACACGTAACCACCCTGCAGCCAGATAAAGGAGGAGACATTGTAGTAATGAACAAGGATGACTACGCTTCAAAAATGGGGTCTATTTTGGTGGGTAGACGTAAGTTTCTTACAGACAAGACACCGGAGAATAACATCTTGGTGGAGGAGCAGATGGTCAGAAAATTCCAGATCCTTTTGATACACGGATACATCACTGAGTCGCAGTACAGGCAGCTGAAACCAACTGAGACACACACCGAGAATGAGGGGCGCGCCTAAGTTACACAAGCCAGGTAACCCACTGCGTCCGAGTATGTGCGTGAACAACTCGCCTTATAACAACGTTTCCCGGTGGCTGGCGAAACACTTAGATATCGCGCGTCAACTCTCGACTACGCACTGCCTGAAAGACTCATTTAAACTAGCAGAGACGCCAAACAATCCTTACTGGGTTCGGAATTAATGTACTATATTGATGTGGACTTTCTATTCATAATGTCCACTCCAGTTCATCGGCTTCCATTTGGAGCCCTCGATCCTCCTTCAGATTGGCATGCCTTAATGTACGCACACTACTACAGATCGGTCAACAGGCAGCACTTTCCCGAACATTGGAGACCCTCTCGATCGATATCTGCTGCTTATCAGCGACCCGCCTGCAAGACTCGAGCTCTGTGCTCACTCTACGATCCCCTTCAGGTGACGCAAACAGTATTTTCTCATTGCGCCTATCCGATGACGATGCAGCTTCGAGCACCGGCCAAGCTGGTGTTGGCATTGCCCTGAGTCCCCGGGCTGAAGCTGCTCTGGTTGATTGGATTCCAATCAGTAGCCGGATGTGTGCGGTCCGATTGGCTGGCTCGTTTAAAGCTTCGAAGTCGCGCGGGACTAATAGGTGTCTATTCATCATCGCTGCCTACGCGCCCACAAACTGTAGCGATGATTCGATAAAGAACGACTTCTACGGCCAACTGACTCAGCTCCTTCGCCACAGAAGAAGCACGGACACTGTTGTGCTGGCGGGGGATATGAACGCACAAGTTGGAAAGTTGTCCACTGATGAAATGCATCTGGGCGGTCAGCACGGTGTAGGCTCCCGTAATGATAACGGTGAGCGGTTACTTCATTTGTGTGAAGATGCTCGCTTATTTCTTGCGAGCACTAATTTCCGACACAGCACACGCCGGAGGGTGACTTGGCGCCCACCAGCCTTGGACGCAGATCGATCACATTGCGATAAGTTACCGCTGGAGAGGCTGCATCCAGAATTGTCGCTCGATTTGGAGCACATGTGTGGACACCGATCATGCACTTGTATGTGCTGACATGCGGATGCGCATTGGCGGACGCCCACGACGAAGCTGTGAGCGCATTGACACCAGCCAACTGACAAAGCCAGCTGTTCTGAATGCGTATCGAAGTACGCTGACATGCGAGTTGAGTACTCGCTCACTGGAGACAATTGATGGTCACTGGTCACATGTTCGCCAGACCTTAGTAGCAGCAGGCAAATCCTCATGTGGTATGTCTAATCACCAACATGGACATTGGGTCTCTTCTCGGTCTCTGGAACTTATCGACGCTCGCCGGCATATCCCGGCTGGAAGCGAGCACAATGAAACTCGCAAAGAGCTCCGAGCAAAACTCCGCGCTAGCCTGAAGAGAGACCGCGAATCTTGGTGGTCTCATCGTGCGTCAGCGATGGAAGAGGCCGCTGCCATTGGCAACCATCGTAAGTTATTCCGTCTGATACGGGAAACGGGCAGCAGGAGACCTGGTGTTAGTGAAACAATTTGTGATGAGCGTGGACAGCCTATCCACAATTTGTCAAAACTTTTGGAGCGTTGGGCTGAGCATTTTGAAACGCAATTTAACCGGCTAGAATTGTTCGATTCGCCGGCCACTGATCACCCTGCTCCGTGGGCTGTCCCTTTGGATCCACCCTCTTGCTCAGAAGTCGAACGTGAGATCGGACTGTTGAAGTTGAACAAAGCCGCGGGACCAGATGATCTTCCTCCAGCCCTCTTCAAATTCAGAGGCTTTGCTCTTGTTGATGCTTTACATGAATTACTAGTGAAACTGTGGGAGCAGGAGACTGTCCCAACCGACTGGAGCCGCTCCGTTATTGTTCCCATCTTCAAAGGCGGCTCGCGCTCGGAATGCGGCAACCATAGAGGAATCAGCCTGATCTCTATCGCCTCCAAATTACTCGCCTCCTTAATTCTTCAGACTGACTGGCGCTCGTGAAAGCCAGATTCGTGAGGAGCAAGCCGGGTTTCGTCGTGGTCGTGGTTGCATCGACCACATCTTCACCTTGCGTCAGTTGTTGGAGCACCGCCACACATATTGGCGGCCCACCGTAGTCGTGTTCCTCGACATCAAAGGTGCCTTCGATTCGGTTGATCGATGTGCCCTTTGGAATTGTCTACTCAGGAAAGGTGTGCCCGAGAAATATGTAAATATTATCCAAGCATTATATGCGCGTAGCACGGGCAGAGTGAGGGCTTACGGCAAGCTGTCGCCACCCTTTAATATCTCCAGCGGTGTGAGACAAGGATGCCCGCTGTCACCTTTCCTCTTCAACTTCGCTATTGACGAAGTCATGGAGTTTGCATTTACAGGACATGATTTGGAAAGTGTAGAGCTACTCCCAGGAGAACGACTTCTTGACTTGGAGTATGCAGACGACATTGCCCTCATCTGTGACAGCTCCCAGACGTGCCAAGCCGCGCTGGACAGATTAGCAATGGTTGTCAGCCGCTTCGGGCTTTGCTTTGCACCATCGAAGTGCAAAGCGTTCCTCCAAGATTGGCAGGGATCGCCTCCTGTGCTGACCCTTGGTGGGGATCAGCTAGAAGTTGTTCAGAAATTCAATTACCTGGGAAGTTGTATCAGCGCCCTTGGGATCGAAGACGAGATCACGAACCGTATAGCGAAAGCTCGGAGTGCTTTTGCTAACCTTCGCCACCTATGGCGGCGGCGCGACATTACACTCGCCCTGAAGGGTAGAGTGTACAATGCAGCGGTACGTTCGACCTTACTGTACGGTTGCGAAACCTGGCCCCTAAGGTCGGCGGACATGAAGAGGCTTGTTACGTTCGACCATCGGTGCCTTCGCAGTTTGGCTCACATATGGTGGGAACACCGCGTGAGTAACGAGCGTGTTCGACGCATTGTTTACGGCCCAGGAAAAGGATATGAACCGCTCAGCACCGTTATTTCCCGCACCAGGCTCCGATGGCTGGGCCACGTGTTACGCATGCCAGCCCACCGACTCCCTCGACGTGCATTGTTTGCTCACCGGGGATGTGGGTGGAAGAAGAGGAGAGGTGGCCAAGCGATGACTTGGTCCAGAGGAATGAAGTCCCTCACTTCGGAGCTAGCCTCGGTTGGAGCTTCACGGCTCCCTGGTTGGGGTCCAAAAGACGGTGAACACGTTTGGCTGGATACACTTGCTGACATGGCAAGGAGCCGACCTCAGTGGCGTTTGTGCTGTGAGTTTCTTTGTCCCTCCCCATCTCTTTTAGCCTCCCCCTCCATCTACGATATCATTTCCTAGGGTAAAACATAATAAAAAAAATTTTCTTTTTGCCTAGTAGCTGGCTGGAAGCTTACCGGAACGATGCCTATCCGTTGCTGGTAGCTCAGCTGGCATGCAACTGTTGTATCTATTTTTCCTTTGTATATTGTATTATATTTATGTATGTATGTATTTCCTTCATGTATTGCGGCACAATAGCGAAGGTGTTTTCCCACCTCTAGCTGATGTGTATAATGATGAATGATGATGATCTACTGACAATCGTGCCACTTCAGGAAACAGTTGATGATTTGTTTCATTTCTTCTTGAGTCTAGACATGTATGTGAGCCTTCCTGTGAAATATTTGAGAGGTATAATTACTGTGTACAGAGAATGTGTGTATTGAGTTTGAGGGGACGGCATACAAGCAGATCGACGGAGTCGCCATGCGCCGCTCCCTGGGACCGGTTTTGGGAGATATCTTTCTCGGCTTGATCGAAAGTATTGGTGAAGCAAGATTATACAAGAGGTATGTTAACCACACTAAATTCAATTCGTCCTATCTTATCAGTCTCACACAAGATGGAATAGCACGGCTGCCCGGTATTTATGGATATCCTCCTTAAGAGGAGGGACGGAGGTACATAGTAGGGCACCATGTACCGCAAGGCAACGTGGAGTGGGCATTACCTTCACTTTTCCACTTTTGCCCCGGTTGCATACAGAGGCGGCCTAGTGAAAACGCTGTTCTACAGGGCCAGACGAATTTGGAGTCCGGATACGCTGAAAGCTGAAGAGAAGTTTCTGCGTAGGACCTTGTTATCGAATGGTTACTCTAAAAAGTTTATCCGAGTGCACAGCAGACTCTCCAAAAAGAGATTGCCGGTGCTAAAAGCAGAGAAAAAAGCAGTTTATCTGTTTCTGCCTTTCAAGGGAGACCATGTGCCAAATGACATCAGACACGAGCTCAGATCCGTTCTAACGCGCACGTGCACGACTCCCCAGGTGCGCCTCATGCACACTACGCAGAAACTTGTTCTTCATGACCGTCAGAGCTACACTTCGGCTAGCTCGGCCTCTCATGTAGCTTATCAGTTCACCTGCAGTTGCAGTGACGTTTGCATAGACAGGACTAATCGTCGGTTGGCTCAGAGGGTGGCTGAACACTTGCCAAAGTGGGTGAAACAAATGATGACGCAGCAAACCGGAGCGTCCCCCAGATTGAACCGGATTCCGTCCTCATCTATCACCAAGCACCTCGTGACAACTGGTTACAATGTGGACCCGAAGACTGTGTTTAAAGGGCTATTACGCAACCGGAACCCGATAATGTTCGCAATCAGTGAAGGGTTGCTAACTGGGGCCTATCAACCTGTGCTATGCGCACAGAAACTCTTGAGACAATCAGTTAGATTGTCTTGGTCTTGGTTTCGACGTTTTGCTTGATGTGCCGATTTTTCCCACGCATAAATGTGTGTGTTTCTGCTTGTATTGTGTGTCCGACTGAGGAGAACAAGCGAGATGTTGACATATCGCAATCTATGTCTTCTTTCTGCTTGATTATGGTGAACTGAGCTTGGATAGCAAATGATGTGGACTGAACTGGTCTGTTTAGCCAGGATTCCCATTGTTTCAGGTTTTGCAATGTTTTGTCTTTGATCAGTTTTTCCTTTAACTCTGACATATTATGGCATTCCTCGCGGCATGACTCAGCCAGACAGCCACCACACATCCAGGTAAGCTGTACACAGCCGGCCCGTAGTCTATACGTAACCAGCTTGTCTTTTAGTCTGACGCCGCGGGTTCGATCCTGCGTAGGAGCAGGGCGATCCTCGCAGTATGCTTAGCCCTTTCGATCGGCGATGATTGCGCGGCAGCAAAGCGTCGTTACTGTGTACCGGCGTACTGCTTACGGTTCTGTCTGCCTCTGGACAGCGGTCTTCTATTTGAAATCCTCAGTAGTGCGCACCCCCGTCTTGCCGGATTCGAGTCCTTGTACTTACGAGCCATTGACCTATGCCACTTTGCCATGGGTGGCGGTGGCGGACCGCCATGACTGATCCCTGACTGCAGTTTAGTGCGACGCATTTTTCGCCGTCGTGTTTGCTATTAAAGTGCAAAAGACAGGGCTGACCACCAGAGCTACGACTTCCTTTGCAAGCCGCCACCAATCTAGGTGGCTTATAAGCTGCTAAGGTGATTACTGGTGAATATTGATTTGCAGGGGATTCCTTGTGTTTTGGAGAAGATTGGTCGCAGCTGGACTCAGCCGGACGCAGCATGTCTTAAAGATAGCACCGAGGAATCTCACAACGTGTCCAACCATCATTATCTGTCCGACGTCATTGGTGCAACAAATAGGTCTTTCTTAGCCGGTTGGTCTCTAAGGTGTCCTGGGGGAATTTTTCAACACATTCAACAGACTAATGGTAAACACATAAGAAATCAAAATCTACTGCTCGAAAAAATTAAAGTCGTTCCTAAGGAGCAGGACTCGTAAAAGCATGGCATTGATGGATGGTTTGGCTCGCCATCGTAGCCTCTCCCAGCGAGGACACCTAAGATGTCTATACAACTCAAATGAACCACTGCGTCAAACTTGCCTTGTTTTTACCCCAAGCTACTTTGCAGACACGTGAACAAACTTCGCAGGGTTAAGCGCGGAATTCCTGCTCTGCCTACAGCTTGCGGGTTAGCACAAACTGTAAAAGAGGTGTCCATTGTTCTTGGACAAAAAGTTTGCCGTATCTTCTAAAGTGTACAATCATCTTACATCCTGCCTAAACTGATCATACTGCCATCAATGTTTAACCACATATCTTCTACAACCACAGATACCCTAATGAGTAGTGGAGATTTTGGGATAATTCAGAGGTAATTCATCACAGTCCACACTGTCAGCAGGCGTTGGCACGTGTGGAAAAGCATCAGACGGCGTTGTTTCGACCTTCAGGGTCACCTCAGTGGTGCGCCTTCCTCGGACCCCTAAATCCTGAGCATAGAGGGCAAGAAGATAAAAACCTGTGTTGCTCCATCGTAGGTGGATCTGGCACTTGTGCGGAGTCACGTCACTGCTTCCTGCGCGGTGGCAGCATATTACAGCTGCACTACATCTTATCCCAGTGTGTTACGCTCCCTATACCTGTATTTCGCAAAGCGGGCGTCGAGGAATCCCTTAAATTCCGACACCGATTTCACCTCGACTAGCGTCTTCGGACACTTGTTTCAATATTTCACCGCTGGATGCATAAAGAGTGGGCGATGAGCTTTATATCCGGTACCACTAGTTTGTACCGGTGTCAGCATGTGCTGCTTGATGCGCGAACGTGCAGCGGCGGCCTCCACATAGCGCAGTGACCCATGCGCAGTATCCGGTGCGTCATAATGAGATCAACTCGAAGCCGACGATATGACGGGGTATACAGCTCTAGTCACTTACATCGGTCCTCGTACGACATACCCCGTAAACTGGGGATAAGTCGGGTCGCTGCATGCTGGACTCGTTCCATTCTCTTCACCTTACCCATTGTGATCGGGCAATAGGCGGGTGAGTCGTACTCAAGCACCGGTCTTATTTTGGTAGAGAACAGACGGGCGGCAATCTCTTCATACCAAGTGCAGAAGCTGCATCTAAGTGCTCAAAGCAGGTGTAGTCCTTTTACGTACAGTCTGTTCATCTTGTGGACAGACTTCAGTTCCCAGCGTGAGCGTATGTCTAGATCCTTTACGGAACTGGTGAGATGCAGCGTTTGGCCGGCTAGGGTGTACGCACACTCATTACCACCAATCCCCAGCCTCATAAACGAGGAATTGGCCGGTTTGACCAGTAGATCGAGGTCCTGCTGAAGGACGTCACAGTCGTCGGGAGAATCAATCACCTTCCAAATCTTGAAGTTATCTGCAAACAGTGCACAAGGTGGTCGAAAAACTGAATCACTTCCTTTATGTGGATCAGGAGTAAAATAGTCCCCAGCACTGTGCCTTGGATTACACCGCTAGTGGAGGGGTACCAGTCTGTTAAGTGTTTATCCACATGTACCCATCATCTCCCAATAAGGAAGTCACTGACCCACTGGTGCAGTACGCCACCAACACCACACGTCCTCAGTTTGTGGAGCAGTACTTTATGATTTACTTTATCGTAAGCTTTACTGAAATCACTGTAGATAACATCCACTGATTTCCCTCGGTTGAACGCTTGTAACCATTTCTGCCGCGTCAACAGCAAGTTGGTGATGCATGAGCGATCCTTCATGAAACCGTGCTGTGCCGGCGTTGGAGATCTTTCGACTCCAGCAGCTGGAAAAAACCATTTTTCACAATCTCGAATACCTTCGCCAAAACAAAGGTGAGTCAAATCAGCCCGTAATTATCTACATTGCGTGGGTCACCGCGCGTGTGCAGATCCTCTGATTCAGACGGCACTCGCCTAAAGGCGTTGAATTTGGCTGTCATGAGTTTCGCTTAACGATAAGCAATATTCTTTCGACAATGTCTTAACTAGTTCTAGGTTTCCACCAAGTAGAAGCACGAAATCATCACTCCAATCTACAAAGTGGTACCTGTGCACGACCGCCAAATTATCGCCCGATAACACTACTTCCGGTGATCTCCAAGATCATGGAGTCCATTGTCACTGACTTACTCATGATGTACCTAGTGATTCACAATTTCTCACTCAGGAACAGCATGGATTTCACCAAAATTGGTCCTCTGCTACTAACCTGATGATAGGTCGTGTATGTTGGACGGAATCTGTGGTGGCCAGTGTAGGAGTAAATGCCGCCTACTTGAATTTCCCTAAGGCATTCGACCGTCTGGACCATCGCATTCTACTTTACAAGCTTTGGAATTATGGAATCGGCGATCCCCTTGTGGGTTGGATAGGCGACTTTCTCGTCCATCGTCACCTGAATTTGGGGGTTCGCAGTACCCTATTCGAACCTACCGAAGTTCAGTGCGACGTACCTCAGGGCTCGGGCCTCGCCTGTTCCTGGTCTTCATAAATGATCTCGCGAGGGTGCTCTCTTCAAACTTCCTGCTACTTGCCAATGATCTAAAGATAGCGTGCTACCAATGCAATAGTGGATCATACAGCCCTACAACATGACCTGGATAAAACGCACACATTGTCCATCGGGTACATGCTCCAGTTTACCGTCGCCGAGTGCAAATTCCTAGACACACTCACGATTACCTTCTAAGTCCACAAATTCTGCAGCACGCCTCTCCTGATTGCAATCTTGGCGTGCCCGTGCAACATGCCCTTGGATGCTTAAGGCCGACTGCAAAGGCACCAACGGAAGCAAATCGGCACTTCAGCCTGCTTCGTAAATCCTTTGGGAAGTTCGACGCCACGATATTTGCACCAATACTTGGTGCGTACCTGAGACCGCACGCAAAATACACTGTCCAAGCGTGGCAACCTTGGAGCAAGTGCACCCCACCGCACTCAATACTGTACAACGCAGGGCGACGAAAAACCTCAAAATTTTATCCCACCTTCCCTCCCAACGCAGACTGCAAACTCTAAAATTGTAGAGTGGACGTTATCCGCGTCTGTGGGGCAGTCTCATAATGGTGCATCGGATCCAACGTCATCGTTTCAAACTCGGCCAAAACACATCTCTAATTAGTCATCAGTTTAAGCTAGCCACGCAGTCCTACAGACTGGAATGTCGACTAAACGTTTTCTCTTTCTGACCGGCAGCCCTGGAATGCCATTCCGGCGCATGTAGTGAATGTCGTTACCTTATCCCTATTCAAAAAACGCCGTAACGATACTTTGATACATTTACATGATGTGATGTAGCCCATCAAGCATCAAATGATGGTAATAGTGCAAAGCGAACACTGGACGGCGTCATAATCACCTCAAGCTCCATTCAAGAATATACCGATGCTGCTGCAAAGATCTCGGTGAGTCGTATCTTGCGTGTATTTTTATTGACACTGTGCCTTTACCTTGTAATTTTAACCCTAACCATCCTACGGGACTTGTCAAGAATTTGTTTTATACCTGTTACAAACCATTGCTCCAATTAGTCTTTATTTGTGATGCTTTATGCTTGCCTTTCCGGAAGCAGGCAGTGCGTGCCAGCGTCCAGGCAGTTCACGCTCGAACCTTAGAACATCATCATCAACAACAGCAGTACAGCACCCAATTAAACTGATGCTTCGCTATCATACAACCATGAGGACCTATGAAATAAAGTAAAAGACGAAGGAGAGAAGGGGGACTTACCTGAAAAGCTTAATGCCCTAAACAAACATTCAGGGTTAAGGCGCCTACACCTTTTGTCAACAACATACCGTCACAAACAGCTGTATATGGTGCAAAGTTACGGCAACATTGGCGAGACAGCTTCCTTGCGGCTTTCACTGCCCCGCGTCATAATTAGCCATTACCCCACAGCTAACTCAACACCGAACACACTTTAAACCGACAGTCCAACCAGGAGACGCGCCACTGGTGTCGACTGCGGGCCATGTCCTGTAGACCGGTCACGTGGACTCCAGCCCAGAAGACCAGACGGACCGACGGTATCCAGTTTGGTCGCCAGTGACTTCATTTCCCGCTACCAAGTCAACTTCTGTCCACCTCGAGTCTTGCGCCACCATATCTCTGGCAGACAAAACAGGGCGCTTCTCAATAAGCGGGGACCGGGCAGACTTAATACGTGCCCATGCCAACGCAACTTATTCCGTGCTATCTGGTGTCTTAAGGAACTAGCTTGGTTATCCCTGCTTACTTCTCGCCCACGCATATCATCGTTGCGGACATGTTGGTGCCAGCCGACACTAGCAATGCTCCGAAGACATCAGTGATCGAAGACTTGGAGGCGCTTCAGACTGGGGGGGCGAAGTCTCATTCCCATAGAGCAGGACGGCCCTCACTGTAGCCTTGTAAACAGGGTCTTTCAGACGGAGGGAAACTCCTGTCGCCATAGATGCCGCAGCTTCAAGAAGATCGTTCTGGCGTTTGCAATGCGTGAACTGACTTCAGTTTCTATGCGCCCATCATTGCTGTTGCAGTTGCCAATGTAAGTGAATCGATCAACCACCTTGGGATCCTCATTATCATGGGTGAAGTGGCTGGTGGTCATGCAGCAACACTGCATTTTGTAGGTGCGAAGCGCATACCAAATAATGGGACCACTCTAAAGAGGCTATTCAGAGTTGCTTGGGCCACCCCAACATCGTTAAAAAGCATGACGATCTCGTCCGCATAATCAACATCAACTAGCCTTTCACCAGGCAGGACTTCGACGCCTACATCGTGAGATTCTGTAAGGGCACACTCCAAGATGGAGTCCACGTCGAAGTTGGACAAAGGCGGAAATCGGTCAACCCTGACGAACGGCACTTGTTGTCGGAAAGGTATTCGACAGGTCACCTTTTAGCCTGACGCGGCCTCTAGTCTTCGAGTGTAGAGCATGTAACAAACTAACATATTTCGTGGGAACACTTCGAACCGAATGCATCGATCGGCTGAATCGAACGCACTCTTGTTGTGAAGAACACATCTATTGTCGGTCTGCGGTATGCGTGGCACTGCTGTAACACCTGTCGCAAAGTGAATATATGGTTTATACAGCCATGTCCTGAGCGAAAACCTGTCTGCACTTCCCTAATCCGAGATTCCCGTTCCACAGTGAGGCGACGAACGAGAATCTGGGCCAGTAATTTTGTCACAACTGGCGTTAGGTTAATACCCCTGTGGTTAGAACAGTGTGCGACTGCCCTTCTTGTACATTGCCACTATAATCAATTCACTCCAGTTAGTCGGAACATTCGCTTCCAGACACGTTCGAATAGGGAGGTCAGTGCTTTGCAGAGGACCCCACCTCCATCATAAAATAGTGCAGGTGGGACGAAATCTGAGCCAGCGGCAAGGAAACGATTGATGGCTGTGATCGCGTTTCGGACTACAGCCTCCGACGGAAGCTCTAAACTAACCGTCCATGGCTCGTCCTTCATCATCTGAGTAGGAAGAGGTCCGGGAGCAAGTGGTCAGCTGAACTGATCTTGAATGTGTCCCGCCCAACGAGCCATACGGCGCTACTTATTGTGAATCGATGCACCCGCGCTGTCTCTGATTGTCACACTGACGCCTCGTTACCTAGGGCCAGTGAAGCGGATCAGCTAAAAGAGCTAGCGATAATTGCGTGCTGCTCCTGCCTCCTCCATTTCTTGACCCCGACTGGTCCACCAGTCTTCCTTGTCAGCACTCAGACTCCGTTTTCGTTCGCGCCTAATTGTCTGTCTGGTCACATTGTGCTCAGAGCCAGCTTAGAGTTTTATTCTGAATTCCAACGAGTTCACTGACCTCTCGGATATCCAGCGATTGGTGCAGTGACGATTGATAGTGCCACAAATAAATGCTCCTGCATCGTGCATGGCGGCCGAGATCCTATTCCACTGAAGCTCTGTGTCATTATGATAGGAGAGTGAATGGTCGGTGTGCAGTTCATCTTGGTAGGCTTGCCTGACCGAAGGCTGAGATGATTTCTTAGTTGCCAATCGGGGGAGATGCTTTTTGCGCCTCCCGGTAAAGTTCATGGAGAAACGACAGCATGCCAAGGCATGATCAGAGTCGGCGCAGGTATTCCAGAGCGAGCGGCAATCCAGGATGGAACCACTTCACCTGTAACTTATGGCTATGTGGTCAATTTGGGTCCATCGCTGGCCAGCTTCAGGAGGATGCCAAGTGGCATTTCGGCGCTCACTGTGTCTAAAAGCGGTGTAACTAAGATACAACCTGTGCCAATCGGACTCTAATGGGGTGAGGCTTGGAAGTGGCTTGTGATTTTCCATCTTAGTGTTGATTGTAATCCCAAGCAGAGACGATGAAATAGGTATTTATCGGGACAACTTTTCATAAATTATCTGCTTGCGCTTAATTTATCTTTTATCTCACTCCTTCAGGGAAATGTATCTCAGAATCTAACATTCGTTGCCACACTCTTTTAGTTGTTATCGTACATGGGCGCAAAGCTGCAGATGGACTGGTACTAAAATATGATTAAGGAACATTGCAGTAGTTACTCGGTAATGCTTGCGGCATTTGCTAACAAGTGCCACATGGTATAATTGCCAACTGCTTGCGACTAGTGTCCATCGATATCAACTGTGACAATTCCGGTCGATTTCATCAAAGAGAAGTTACACGGATAATGCTTCACAAGAGTCCGCCCAACTTGCCTTGTGAAGGGAAACCATAATTACTTTAACCTGACCAGCACTTGCTACACTAACATCTCCGTACTTGTACAGACAATGGCGAAAGAGTATAGGATGCGCAGTTAACCTCTTAAGATCGCCATAGTTGTGTATTCTAGATTCACATTCGCAGTACAACGAACTCCCTAAGTATCCCGCTTCCTTACCTTTCCGTCCTTTCTGTACTCGGACACAAGCATTGTGACCAGCCGAGAAAATGGGGCCATGTGGCTCAATGTAAGTTTACGATGACAGCAAACTATCGGGTGCTGCGATAGCGTGCAGTAGGCATGGCTTCAGTCTAACTGCAGTTGCTGCTTGTTACCCTGAGCATTACGGCGAAGTTAACAGTGCGGATTGAGCATGGTACTACCAGCGGTTGGGGGAGAAAGGAAGCTGCAAATTTCCGTTTCTCATGTATGACAGCACATTCTTGTCTGTACTAGCCTGTTTTTATATGTACCCCTTACTGCATGTATCAGGTATGACAAATATTTTGAAGTCGCTACACTGCCGATGCAGGATGTAGCTGAAGTATAATGCGATAGCTACTGTTGCATTAGGTAACTAGGGTTTCACCGAACGTATTTAGCTAAAGAAAAAACTAACTATACGGCCTTAGGCGTACTGCAGCTATCCACAAGGTGATTTACTTGTAAAGGAGTAGTATTTTACCCCGGTTCGAACTCCCCAGCTTTGAGGACCAGCCGACTGAGTCTGTGGAATCTCTAATCGTTGACCAATTCGGTTGGAGCCATTCTTCGATTTCTAACCCCACCATATTGATTGTTCTCTAATTCGACGAAGCATTTGTTAAATTAATGGTGGACGTCTACATATAGTTCGCAGCATCCGGTTCTGGATTTGCCTGTCACTGCGGCCATCCACAGGACGCCTGCGGCTACAGAGGGACCATAGTTGGCTTGCGCTACACCACCCACAGCTCCATCCACAAACCCCATATCCAATGTAAACCCCAAGTATAAGTCCGGGTGGCGTGTGGATGGGAGTTACGTTTCAACAACGGGTGCAGCCCATATTCCTTCAACATGCACAGCAGCAGCATTCCTGTCTATGTATTTTGGAATTATGCGCACCATAGGTGCACAAAGTGCTGACTAGGGCGTAGTCCGCTCCACGTTGGATGCAACCACTCTTTGAGCCTAACACGGCCACGAGGACGGTGCACCCCGTCTCCCCAGCATCGTTTCACAGTCTCTTTGAGCCAGTAATCTAGGTGGAGGGGGTTAGACAACTAGGCACCTTGTCAAAATTCACATCAAGCGCAGCCACACCGGGGATATCAAACAGCCAACACAATTTAATGGGAAACAAACACGCGAAATTGACACAGAATATGCAGCAGAATAACAGAACTGCGCAAATCAAATGAAATAGTTTACTTTTTATCCAGAGCAAAAATATCGGGTTTAGAGTTAAGTCGGTGTAGCCCAACTGCGGTAAAGAATCATGAAGTATGCAACATCAACTCCAGCATTATTCACCATATGAATGCGAAAGAATATGAAAGAAAATAAAAGCGCATAGTGAACATTTAATATGCGACAGAATAACAGAACTGACTAAAGGACATAGACCTCTATTTTCATCCCTTCATAAAATGAAGTCGCCAGTGCCATGAGGCTATAACCACAATCGTTGGATTGAGTGCTACTTTCCATTCCCTGGACATCTGACTAGCTACTGCTTTCTATCCACATCGCAAATCGTTATTAAGGTCACTGCGACTGTACCAGCTTTCATGTTCTTGTGTGAAACGTGAATTTCGCGTTCTAAGAGGAGTATCCGCGCACTTTTCATCTAACTTTCTGTTCATCCCACTTATTTAATTCGACAAGCTTTCCTGTCTGATTTCCAGTTATGTCCATTCGTATGTACTAGATTGGCGTAGGCTGGGTAATATGCAGACTTAGCTATGGCATTATTACTTCGGGATACACATCAATCAATTTTGCCGCTCCAGCTGCTATGGATGCATGCATCTCTTGTCATGTGTAAGAGACAAGCTCCGTTGCTATGTTTCAACGCTCGTGCAATGCTAACAGCCATCACAATTTCTTAACTCAAAATCAGCCACTCAAACGCGAAAATTCCTACATTATATTTCATATGCTTTTTCTATTACTTACTCTCAAATGCTGAGTGAAATGTAATCAATCCGCACATCTTGGCCCGTAGTAATCGTAGGTAGGACTTGAAATCTAAGCAGTTAACGTGGGATCTGTAAGCCACTTTCCAAAGATGTTGGCTTACCGAACTACTTCCTGGTTATGTCAGCTGGGTGCTCCGGGATTATCCTGCTCTAGCAATTGATTCGGCAGCAGTGTTTCAGGACATGGTGGGTTTGTGTATGTCAACCACACTACTTATAACAAACCACAATTACCCGTTTAACAATACTGCAATGTGGCTGATATCACATATCCCTAATTTGAGTCACTGTTCCTTGATTCACCTCGTTGGCGTATTATAGTCCATAAGTTATACACACGGCGTATTAGACGTATGAACTGAAAATCAGTCCCCGGCTCCTAATTGACACGACTCCCTGACTTCGCTCTGCTGACTAGCGGGGAGGCTTCTCAGTCATAGATTCGTTTTGCGTAAGCCGGTGGTACTATCCTCTCTGGAGAAAACACGGATTACTCTCTGTTGTGTTCTATTTTCACTTTTCGATAACTCTACCTTCCTTTTATTTCCAGAGTTTTCGATTGCTCCACACATATTTGTTGACTGCTGACAAAAGACTTACTGATCCATCTGCTAATGTCACTTAATCATTGGCGGCTGTGAGGAAGTGTCATCTCTTTCCGGATCAGTCCCATATTTTTCCGACGAAACTACGTATAAACCTTGTTCGATCATGCTGGCTGCCGCCATCACTAATCGCTCTGTCCTACAGAAACAGATTCGTATACTCGAAGGAACTGCACGTTGCTGGTGCTTGGCAATGGGACAAAATAGCAGTACAACACTTTCAAAATTTGCGGTGACTGTTATCGCGTTTAGCTTTTGATCCTACAAAAATTCCCCTACTACTTCGATATGAAATAAAACTTTACCGTCATAAGATAGATGAGTTGAGGGACAGAATCAAAGAACCAATTGCCACTGAGTTTCCGATCATCATCTAAGTAGTTTTCCTATCAATTTAGATTGGCGATCCCAAAACCTTTCCCCGGAACGGCACTTCGCATTGACTTAACGCATTTTATCAACAATCCTTTTAGACTACTATCATTTCGCCTACTGATCACGCCTGCGCTTCAATCAGCTTCGTGTAGCCTTGGCACACTGGTGCAGGCCGCTCTGTAGGAATGCAAAGCACATTATCTGGCACTTGAGAGCACCTTAAACAGCAATAAATCAGCTGTTTGAACTGATGCTTCGTTATCGCACATCCACAATTGCCTAAGAGATAAAGAATAATAAGTGAGAGAGAAGATCAACCTACCGTAAAACTTAAATGCCTTCAGCAAACTTACATGAGCAACGCGCCTACAGCATTTTAACAGCACACGATCACAAGCTGGCTATCATGCAAACTTACGGCGGCATCAGCGAGAGCTTTTTTGTGGTTTTCGCCGCCCGTGTCTCAATCAGTCATTACCCTGCAGATAACTCAGCAGTAAACACACTTTAAACCAGTAGTCCGACTAGGATACAAAGGCAAAAACCACACTGGTGCCGACTGCGAGCCATGTTCTATAGCGTCTCTGGGCAATCGCAAAGCGAGTCACGGGAAATTGGCTAGGGCAAACAGCGCCCAGTTTTTACAGTCAGTAAATTCATTTCCCGCTGACACGTTAACTATTGCCCACCTGAAATCTTGTAGCACCTTACGTCCGGCAAACAAATCATCGTCCTCTCCGATAAGATTCTATTGCGACGATACTAGACCTAAACGTGGTGTCATGGTTTGTGTACTTCCTTTATCCTTTGATCTACGCTAGTTGCTACTTTCCTAAATGCCTTAATAGCCACTCCTACATGACAGGTCGGACTATTCAGTCTTACAATCAATGGCCTTCTTCCTTTAAAACCTATTCATGGGAGACAACTGGTGACGGGTTATAAGCTCACAGCTCGACTGGCGTAGAACATGAGTGACACACATTGTTTCTTACGGTGGGAGGGCACTGTCAGATGATCAATGGTTCGCAACCGCTCACCTCAAGCCAGGCACCAACCCATGTTCGCTTGATGCAAACCCGACAAGTCCCATCTGCGGCTGGCGATGGTCGCAGCTGTGTTACATACTACGACCGAAAAACGTGTGGCTCGTTATAAAGACTGCTTGTGACATACCTCAAATAAACCCTAACCTGAATTTGCAGTCATGCTGCCGAGTTGCACTTGCTCCTAAATGCCTTGTGGGTTAGGATATTGGATCAAAGTCTCCGGATTGAGTCCCTCAATCTAACCTCCATGTAGCCCATTGCCTTGTCGGTCAGACTGTTGAGTCGAGGGCTAGAGGCAGAGGCGTAGCATAGGAGGGGCGAGGGACGCTCCGCCCCGTCGATTGTTCCTTATCAAATGTGAGGGGCATAATATTCAGATAAGCTGAGGGTTGAATATATCACTGTTACTCTGTATGACCAACAGCATTTGCGCCATGTGTCACACCTTTGCAACTGTTCTTCCCAGCAATCCCCTTGCCCCATTGTGCTCACTTTCACCACATCTACCTCAGTGTCCCGAACAATCATCCATTGCATCGGAAACTAATGTGTACTTTACCATGAGCCGACTATGTGCCCTTCACACGCCTATTCGGCTCTCAGTCCAAGCGAAAATTTCACCACCGCCCCGGGCAGCAAAAGTAGTTGCTACGCTACTGGCTAGAGGTAGGGCACCTCGAACAAAGCACTTTTACGTAATGGGCACCTAGAGAGTGCTCTCTGCTTTTTCGACCCGGTCGACAAAAATTCTTCCTGCTATGTCTCTTCTCAGCTTGCTTCGTACCCGTCTTCTGAGCAAGAGATTATCCCGGACCTCGCAACCGCTACCATCAATACATGTAAACCCTCTCCCAAACCAAGGATTGCACTTCACATTGGTCCGTTTAACATTCGCACTCTGAGTCAGGTCGACTAGCAGGCAGCACTAACTCTCACTCTTCACATTTTGGTATTTATGTGTGCTGTGTCTCAGAAACACGCATACAATATAGTGGCCTCATGGCTAGTCTTCGACCTCCTAGTTCCAAATCTGTCTCCAAAAACCACTCTTCTCGTTCCTGAGGTTTTTGAGTCAATGACTCAATGTATTTTTGTTGCCGTTTTCGCCCTCAGCAAACATGCTGAAAGCACTCTACTGGACTGGACACCAGTGGACAATCTCAGGTATGCCGTTCGACCTCGAACTTCTCTTGGGATTAATAAGCATCGTCTGAAGCGAAGGGGCCTTTTCGTCTCATCCGTTTATGCTCCTACTGAATGCAGTTCAGAGAGTACCGAAGACGATTTCTTTGGTGCTCTCCTCTCTTTTCTGCATGGCAATGAATACTAACATCGGGATTGTTGCTAGTAACATAAATGCCCAAGTGGGTCACCTTTCGGACTCCGATCAACACCTGGGAGGTCGATTAAAGTTCAACGGACAATGACGATCGATGGCTGCGGCCATGCACCGACCAGTCTTTATAATAACATCAGTGCTTTTCAGCACAAACGTTCGCATCCTGCCAGGTAACGCGCTATAAATTCCTCTGTGGCTGGTCCTGAATTGTCCACATGATCATGCAAACTTTGAAAACCACATGCTACCTTACCTGTGCTAAATTGCCGTTCAGCATCTACAGATACTTAGTTCGTACGATCTAAGTATACCTGCGACAAGCATCACGAAGTTCTCAGCTGGGACACCAAAGTTACGTACACTGTCAACGCCAATTCCATATCGTCACTTTGACCATTGAGGGGAAATTCAGATGCTAAAAACTACAAGGAAACTCAACACTGAACTCTTTAATAGGAGATTTTCATTCGTCCTCGAAGTTTTCCCATCAGCCTGCGTTTATTGTCTATATTTCTCATATGAAAAAATTAATCTATTGATCTAATAAGCAGCTTGTCCGTGAATTTACGGCCTGTGTTCAAGTTTCTTTACTATCTATAGATATCAGTTGGTATCACCTTCTCCAACGTCGCCATATCTAGGTTGGAGCGGCCAAAAGATGTCTTAGATCATCATATCACATTTGTTAAACACGCACGTTGTGTCTGCAAAACATGCACTTGAGCTAGTAGGGTCTTACGCGGTCTTTGAGCTCGGGCAGTATGCTTCCCATGTGTGGTCACACTGAGCCATTAAATAGGATATGAATCAAGACCAAAAATCAGTTCAGGATTAAAAATTATTTCCATACCTAAACGATTACTTATCACCGAGTATGTGTGGAACGCGTCAAATCGGGATTGGATTAATTTCTATGCTGTTTACGCGGTCAAAATCGATGACTTATGACAGGGATATAGATGATAAGCCAAACTAAATAAAGGGACATTAATACCTAAACCTCAGTAGTCCAATGTAAATGACTTAACCAAATAGCTAAGTAACAATGTCTGTTGGCCACTGTAGTAGGATCGGCAGCACGAATCGCTTTTGTACACACAATCCCGATCTCAATAGTGTATGTAAATATCCTCTGCAATAGACAAGAGTTGCTTTTAACATCCTTGCGAGAAGCGTTCAGGTAGTAAGTAGATAACTTTGAAGTCATCCACAGAAGCTGTTTGGCCACAGTCAAATGGGTGGGACATGATTGGGTTGCTTGAAGACTTTATTTCCGCTCTGTAAAACCTCGCCGGAATGTGCTCGCAACTCCTCTGAGATTGGCATGTCGTAGTGCGCCCCACGTATCATGCACCACGGGTTTAATCAAATAACTGAAATTACCAGCAAACTCCGTCCAGGCACTGCCAGTGGAACAGTTGTCCGAGAACTCCTGGATGACGTCTCCAACAAATTCTTTTAATATCTCGTAGTGTGTAGATACTCCGCCTAACACAGTCGTCAAGTATGGTTACTTGAGCACTCAGACCCAGAGGACTCTCCATCGTTAGCTTTTTGATCATGAACTCTTCGTTCGTGAGCACTATGTTGAGCACTGATGTCTTATGTCCCGCTTTGAATCGGATGGGTAGAATGACATGGATGAAAAAGCGGAATGCTTGCAATAAACTTTCAGATTGTCCTTGAATTGCTTGCTCGGGGATGCCGAATTTTCCAGCTTGCGAACATTGAATTCGCCTGAGATGAGAACATGAATGTATCGTTGTCGTAGGACCTTCCCCAAAGCTAATATCAGGCGGCAGTCCATATCTGGGGTGGGGAACATTAGGGGAACATAAACAATTGCCATAAGGCAATTGTCGTTGCGTCTCAGTCGCATGTTGCTGCGGAGTGAGTCTATGATCCGCGTTGCCGAATTGTCCGCCGGTTTGCACTGCAGGTCACTGCAAGAGTACGAAGGTACCCTAAAGCACTACCTTGAGCGATCATTTCGAAGAAGGGACATACCATGTATCACAACTACGCCGTCCGTAATTTCTGAGTGCAACAAAGTTTAAATTACTAATATAAGGTCCCACGCATGATGCTTGACGTAGCCTCAATTTGGCAAGCTTGTGCAGGAGGCGTTGTGCGTTGGTGTATATGCAAGAAATTTTCGCTGTTCTCAGCAATGAGTCGGGGGGCGGTGTCTTTGGTGTAATGTTGTGCCGATCGGTGAGAGGTCAGCCACTAATCGTTTTTGGGTAGGGCGTTGACGAACTCATTTATGTCAAATCTGGAGATCCAGCCTTTACCTCTTTGCTCCTCTCTTTGTATGTAATGTATGAGGCATTTGTCAGTTTCGTTGGCTAGCTGAGTGATATTTGAACTGCTCTCATGTGTTTACTTAGCGGACGCTGCTTTGATCCGAACCTCGGAAGGAAGGCTGCTGCTACCCGCATACCAGCACTACAGCACCCTCGTTGACATTTATCTGAATTGAAGTACCACTTTCACAATCCTCAGTCCACCTCTTTTGTAATATGGCGATCTGCACAACCTCGAGATCGATTGCGCTATGACATTCTCCAGAGAGAGAATCTCGAATGTAGCGCTACTATTCCTGGTCGTGAGTGGTCGCTTCACCCTCATCAAAGCTCTCAGCCTCGGGAACACCGTGTACAATTATGGTCCTGGCTATAGATTCTTGTCGGTATTTTTCTAACTCGTGCTTTGCCTGTTTGCGCTCACTCCACGGAATATCCTGACAGATGCGGATGGAACATAACTCATTCCGGAGGCGAGCTGTCGATAACAGGACAGCTTCTGCTTCATTGGCGGAAGTCATTACAACTCGGAGAAGTCTCGGTTCACGGTAGTTCTCTGAGTTTGGGTGACACGTGTCGAGTTGACGAGCTAAACTACTACCTGTGATGTCGCATATGAGATTTCACTGTATCACATGATCCTGAGGTTTTCCTTTTAAGGAATTTGTCGTCGATTTTGGAACCTTGGGGCGGATTACTGATGGCAGAGAATGTGCTGCCCGGGTCGAGGTCAACCGCCCAGCTGGTCTACATGCAACCGGTGAAGGCTGTATAAGTACAGCTTCGCCTTCCTCACTTAATTTGGGACTATGGAGAGTAACTGAAGGCCTTAGTTACCGGTTGTCTTTGGGAGCAACCGTGTTCCAACCACTACCAATATCGACCTCCTGAAATTTTGGAACAGTTTTGAGGGTGGACGTGGCCCTGGCCGTACTTATTGAGTGCTTACATCGTACAATTATGCCCGGATATATTATTATTATATTATTATTATTATTATACACTTTAGCTAGAGGTGGGAAGCACCTCAGCTATCGTACGGCAATGCATAAAAGAAAAAAAGGGTAAGTGCAAAAGATGCATGCCAGCCGAGCTACCGGTAACGGATAGGCATCGTTCCGGTATGCTACCAGCCGGTTACTGTGCAGCAAAATATTTATTATGCGAAATTATAGAAGGCTAAGTAGTGAAATCATGGTTGGGGGCGGGAAGCTAAGAGGGATGGGGTGGGACAAAGAAACTCACAGCACGAACGCTATTGAGGTCGGCTCCTAGCGATATCAACAAGTGTATCCAGCCAAACATGTTCATCGTCTTTCAGACCCCAACCAAGAAGCCGAGACGCTCCAACTGAGGCCAGCTTCGAAGTGAGGGTTTTCATCTCTCTCGACCAAGTCATCGCTTGGCCTCTCCTTCCATCCACACCACCGGCGCGCAAACAACCTACGTCGCGGAAGTCGGTGGGTTGGCATGCGTAACACGTGGCCGAGCCATCGGGGCCTGGTGCGTGAAATAACGGTGCTGAGCCGTTCAGTTCCTTTTCCTGTGTCGTCAACAAGGTGTCGAACATGCTGGTTGCTCACGCGGTGTTCCCACCAGATGTGATCCAGACTGAGAAGGCTCCGGTGGTCGAACGTAACTAGCCTCTTTATGTCCGCTGATCTAAGGGGCCAGGTTTCACAACCGTACAGTAGGGTCGAACGTACCGCTGCATTGTACACTCTACCCTTCAGGGCGAGAGTGATGTCGCGTCCGCGCCATAAATTGCGAAGGTTAGCAAAAGCGCCTCGAGCTTTTGCTATACGGTTCATGATCTCATCTTCAATCCCACGGGCGCTCATACGACTTCCCGAGAAGTTAAATTTTTGTGCCACTTCTAGCTGATCCCCACCAAGGGTCAGCGTAGGAGGCGGTCCAGGCCAATATTGGAGGAACACTTTGCACTTCGAAGGTGCGAAGCAAAACCCGTATTCACGTACAGCCAATGCTAATCTGTCCGGTACAGCTTGGCACGTCTGTGAGCTGTCACAGATGAGGGCAATGTCTTCTACATACTCTAAGACAAGAAGTCATTCTCCTGGGAGCACATCCACATATTCTAAGTCGTGACCTGTGAACGCGATTTCCATGAGTTCGTCAATAGCGAAGTTGAAGAGGAAAGGGGACAGCGGGCATCCTTGTCTCACACCGTTGGAGCTATTGAATGGCAATGACAGCTGGTCGTAAGCCCTCACTCTGCCCGAGCTACTTGTGTATAATGCTTGGATAATATTTACATATGTCTCGGGCACAACTTTACAGAGTAGACAGTCCCAAAGTGCACATCTATCCACCGAATCGATGCACCTTTGATATCGTGAAACACACCAACGGTGGGCTGCGAATAAATGTGACGGTGCTGCAACGACTGATGCAAGGTGAAGATGTGGTCAATGTAGCCACGACCTCGTAGAAAACCGACTTGCTCTTCACGAATATAGTTTTCAAGAGTGCCACTCTGTCTGTGAATGATGACAGAGGCATGCAATTTGGAGGCGATGGAGATCCGACTGATTCCTCTATGGTTGCCGCATTCCGATCGTGAGCCTCCCTTGAAAATTGGGACTGTGACGGAGCGCCTCCAGTCGGTTGGGACAATTTCCTGCTCCCACAGTTTCACTAGTAGCTCGTGTATTTCATCCACCAGAGCAGGTGCCCCGAATTTGAAGAGGGCTGAAAGAAGATTATCTGGTCCCGCGGCTTTATTTAATTTCAACCGTTCGATGTGGCATTCGACTTCTGAGCGAGAGGGCGCATACAAAGGGACAACCCTGGGAGCGAGGCGGTCAGTGGCCGGCGAGAAACCTAACAGTTTTGACTGATTAAACTGCCTTTCAAAGTGCTCAGCCCAACGCTCCAAGCGTTTTGACAAGTTGTGTATAGGCTGTCCACTCTCGTCACAAATTGTTTCTCTAACACCAGGTCTTCTGCTGCTCGTATCCCGTATCAGTCGGAATAACTTAGGATCGTTACTAAGGGCAGCGGCCATTTCAATCTCTGATGGACGATGAGACCAACAGGATTCGCGGCCTCTCTTCAAGATAGCACGGAGTTTTTCCGGGAGCTCTATGCGAGTCTCACTGTGTTCCCTTCCAGCCGGAATATGCCGGCGAGCATCGATAAGTTCCAGAGACTGTGAAGAGACCCAATGTCCATGTTGGCGATTAGACTTACCACATGAGGCTTTTCCTGCTGCTAGTAAGGACTGGTGAATATGAGACCAGTGAGCTTTAACTGCATCCGGTGAGCGATTACTCAACTCACATGACAGCGTACTTTGATAGCCATTCAGGACAGCTGGTTTCGCCAGTTGGCTGGTGTCAATGCGCTCACAACGTCGTCTTGGGCGGCCGCCAAAACGCATCCGCATGTCAGCACATACAAGTGCATGGTCGGTGTCCACACATGTGCTCCAAATCGAGCGACAGTTCTGGACGCAGCCTCTCCAGCGGTAACTAATAGCAATGTGATCGATCTGCGTCCAACGCGAGTTCGAGGCTGGTGGGCGCCAAGTCACCTTCCGGCGAGTGCTGTGTCGGAAATTAGTGCTCGCAAGAAATAACCGAGTCTCTTCACACAACTGATGATATTCCTTTATCACTCTGAACCGTATGCCCGTGTTCCTGTTGTTTTAAAACTATGGACTTGGCACGCATCGGTTTATGCTCTTTCCCTGTACTAACTGCACAGTGTTGATCCAACTTTTGCTCTCCACCTGTCCTTATGCTGGAACAGTTTCTACCACCGCCGATAAAAAATTTGTTTTTATTTTTTCTCATTGTTGGGCTTTCGGGGCACTCCACAGAGCCAAATTGCGAACCAAGAAGTGCAGTGCAATCTTAAATGCACGCATTATCTGACTTTTGTTTTTTTCATCTCATTTCAGTGTTTGCGTACTCCTGGTTTAATGTTCTCTGATCCCCGATTTGTCGAACTGATCTCTCTACCGCTTAGCGCATCCATCCTACAGGCACTTGTCCGTTCAGGTTACAGCACCGTTGGAGAAGTGGCTGGACTGACTGTTGAACGTTTGACAACTAGTGAGTTTGTAGCCTTTGTGATGAATATCAAACAGTAAACCTTTGCAGGTGCATCCGAATGCGTAATGTACTCACACGTTTTTTCATGATGTCTAAGAATTCGAGTCGACTCAACTCAGCAAAATCGTTTCGTAACCCTTAGGATTTGGGAATACGAAGCTGTCGCTTGGCTATTTTCTGTCTCACCGAATACGGTTGCCTCGAATCCTTTTAAAATACCTGACATTGTTTGAATTCGCACAACAAAGGTTTCTTGTTCTCCGTCCTCCGCTGCTCCTGACGGTGCTACCGCGAGAGTGCTATCGCTGACTACGGGTTGTTCCGGAGTTTACTGTTTTCCCTCATCATCATCCCTCTACCTTCCTATCTCACCCTACTTATCTTGCTTACACGCTCACTTGTTTACGCCTGACCTGGAGGCAATTACTCCAGAGATAAAATGCGGTTTTACTATGGGTAACAATAAGTACAATGTTTCGGTCATCGCTCAAACAGTAAACTAAATTAGTACCAAAATCATCTGCATCAAATCATTCAACTACTTAATCACTCATGGGTAGTCATTAAACCTAAATCATTAGTGATTGCTAAGTTACTTAGACCACTTCAGGTAATAAATCGAATACAAGCCTGCAACGCAGCTCCGCTAGATGGCATTCCTCTAGGCCGCTCGTTTATTATTGTTCGTTTGAGTCAGGCAATCGTCCGCCGTCGTATGTGAGGTTGATATCGCTGATATCACTAACTACCGTGGATATTGCAGGTTATGTGATCGTGTGGCAAAATCAGTTGGATGAATTGATTCTATGTTTTTAGTATCGATAATAATGCGCTTATTTCTAAATGTTTACAAAAATGCCACCTTGTTACTGTTACCTGAACCAACTCGTGTAAAGTGGAAAACGTAACAGCAGTACGGGGCTCATTACTTGCAGTTCTTATATATAGAGACGTGTATATGCATATGCGGGCGGGAAAGCCAATGGTGCGCTGAGGCTGGTGGCTAGATCCTGACAGATGGTCTACCCACTGATGCTACTGTTGTGCCATGGGCTCATGTCCTGGACTCCTCCTCGTGGCGACCTCTGGGTGCGAGTTGGCGTACGCCCCTTTCTCTGCTAAGATCCAGGACACCAATCCGCATGAGTCAGTGAACTGACCATGTGCTAGACCCACCGGCTTTCAGGTGTACGTTTAGTAGAAGGCTTTGGCTGAGGACCCGAGTCGCCCTCCTGTCAGGTGTCGGCGTCCTGCCATTATCCTAGTCCATCCTCTTCGGATGTTAGGAAATGGTCGATGGCCCTCTTCCCGTAAAACCTAGACATGGAAGACAATAAGTCTACCAGTTATAAGCTCACAGCTCGATTGTCGTATAGCACCAGCACCACGCATTGTATCTGATGGTGGGAGGGCACCTCCGGGTGCTCAATGATTTGCTACTTCCCGCATCAAGCCAAATAATCCCTGGTTAAATTGGGGCAAACCCGCAAAAACCCACCTGCGTTCGCCCATGGTCGCAGACGCTTACCCTACTGCGATCACAAAACACTTATGAATCGTTCCAGATCTCCAAAGGCTGCGTGTGACGGCCGTCAAGCAGATCCCAATCTGTCTCTGCAATCACATTCCCGAGCTGGATCTGCTCCCCACTGCCTTGTGGGTCAGACTACTGAGCTAAAGGCTCCGGGTGGAGTCCCTCAAGCAAACCCCTGAAGCACAACCGCCACCTCGCGTGCGCTTGCTTAAATGCAATCCCATGCCTTCTCGCAAAGCCTTGAGCATCGGGTACTGGAACGTGCGCACACTACTGGACCGGAACTCGAGTGAGCGCCCTGAGCGACGCACTGCACTGGTCACGATTGAGTTGGCGTGATACAACATCGATTTTGCGGCGCTCAGTGAGACCCGGCTCGCTGAGCAAGGTAAGTTTCATGAGAAACTTACATTGCTCAATAGGTGTTGGCTAGACTTTCTACTGCGTGTGCAACGCCACCTCGGCACCACGTGAACATTTGGTCGGATTTGCATTGTCCGATCGCCTAAATGGCCACTTGGAACGGTGAATCAACAGGCATTAGCGCGCGACCGATGACTGTTCGCCTACGACTCGGAAGAGGTAAGTTTGCCACTTTTACAAGCGCGTGCGATCCGATAATGTGTTATCTTGATGACACGCGTGATCAATTTTACACTCAGCTATCCTCCGTGATACGGTCTGTGCCGAGGGGCAACTGACTATTTCTGCTGGGTGATTCCAACGCGCGGGTTAGGCGTGATGCATTTGTGTCGACAGATGTTATCAGTCCGCATGGCATTGGTTCTGCGAATGCGAACGGTGACAGGCTGTTCTCACTGTGTGCCACTCACGACCTGACGATCACGAACACTCAGTTTGCCCTGAGTGCGAGTGATAGAGTAACTTCTTCGCACCCTCGGAATGGTCACCCTCACCTGCTCGACTATGTCGTCGTACGTCAGCGTGACATGCGTGAAGTACGCATGACACGTGTACTGCGTGGAGCTGAGTGTGGCACTGATCACGAATCGGTGCGGACCAAACTGTACACATATTTTCGGAAATCTATATTTTATGCTCCCGGCTTGAATCGGCGTAAATTTATCATTCTCTCCCTCGGTGCAGTGGAGAAACGTCTTGAGCTGGAGAAGGCGATGACTATTCGGCTGTGATGTGGTTTGCATAGCCACAGTGGGCGACCTGTGGCACCACATTCGCGACCAGGTGACAGTTGCTGCCGTGATGATCATCGGGTGCGCAAGCTGTAAGCGGTTTGATTGGATTGAAGAGAAGAATACAGCATTTGCTGCGCATGTGGGAGATCCCAGTGACTTCGCAAAGAAGAGAAAGTCTATCAGAATTCGACGGCGACTGACCCGAGAGCTCCGTCGCATTAAAAATGCATGGGGAACGGAGAAGGTGAAGCAGATGGAATGCTACGCCGAACTCTGCAAGACAAGGAATGCTTTGACTCTTTGAAGGCGGTTTATGAGCGAGTTTGGAGCCGCTGAGGACGTTGGTCAATGGTAGCTCAGACGCTACTATTGTAACGCTTCTACTTTACTCTTGTAACGCTTCTTCTTTACTTCTGCTCTCTGCCACTGACGACTGTTGTACGGTTGCTAGCTGCCCTATGAGACTGCGACTGTCTGACTTCTCAGTCACGCGCCAACCCAACCGACGGAATACAGAAGACCAAGACTCACTAAACAGGGAGTCTATCTACACCATAAGTTAACTGTATTTATAGCTAGCCAAAACATGCTAATTTAAGAGGTGAAGATCGCTCATTTTTGTGCGTCCGGTTTTCAGCCAGTGTGAGTGAGTTCCACTCCACGGGTTTACCATATTGACAGTATAGTTCGACTCGTTTTACGCGGACTGGTAATTGCTGGCCGAACAATTCTCAGTCGATACCCAAATGTAGCTCCGCTTACGTCTCTATTATCTCCCCTTTAACTTGTTTGCCCCTACCTATTTTCCGCACTTAAGCTTGGTCGTAGCTTTTTACCCTGAGGTCCACTTGTAGCTATCGCGGTTGCCTTCTTCTTTGACTTGGCGTGCATGTCACGTCGTGTAGCGTCTGTGCGACCGGCTGTGTTCCGCTTTGGGGATCAGTTCTGTTTTCTAAACCAAATGTATCCAGTAGTATGTCCCACTATGGTGCCGCTGGTTCTTGATCTCCTTGAGTTTTGCCATTATCTCATAAATAACTTACCCCTCTTTCCACTAACCGTTCTGCTAATCCATCTTTCCGGGGTCTGGAAGTTTCGTGCATACACCAAGTCGCCAATCTTGAACGTGCGAAGCCTGTTATCTTGCCCCCTTCTCGGTTGTCCGTTGCGTTTTTCAACCTTTCTGGGACTCAGGCTATCAAATGTCGTTCTAACTTTTCGTCCAAATAGACATTCAGAAGGAGATTTACCCTCCGGTGTGTTTGGATTCGGAATGTTTCGATACATTCTCAAAAACGGCTGAATTGCATCTCGTGACACCCTCGTTCCTTCCGCTTTGAGAAGAGCACGTTTAAAGGTATCTACAAACCTTTCGGCTTGCCCATTCGATTGTGGATGGTACGGCGGCGAAAACTTGTGCTGGATTCCGTTTTGCCTGCAAAATTCTCTGAACAGCGTTGAGGTGAACTGGGCTCCGTTGTCTGTAACCAGCATCTCCGGGGTGCCAAACTACTGGAACAGTTTTTTCAGCTCATTGATAGTGTGCTGGGCAGTAGGATTTTGCACTGGAATCACGTCGGGCCATTTTGTGTAGGAATCAACAAAAATCAAATAAGATTGACTGTTGATTGGTCCCGCATAATCCAAGTGGATTCTCTGCCAGGGCTTTTCCGACTCGGGCCAAGGGTGCCACGAACATCTCGGAGGTGCCTTTGCCGCTTGTTGACAAGATTCACAACTTTGGCAGAACTGCTCGGTTTCTGCATCCATTTGAGGCCAATACATCAAACTTCGCGCCAGTGCCTTCATTCGGCTGGTTCCCGGATGTCCTGAATGAAACTGCTGTAGTATTCGCTTCCGCAACTTCCTTTGTACCACGACTCGGTCTCCAAACATTAGACAATGGTCAACGACCGAAAGGGATCCGCGTCGAGTAAATAATGGTTGTAACTCATTCGAATTCCTGACATTAGGCCAACTGGACTGCACAAACCCTATCACTTTCAGCAAGATATCGACTCGAGCCGTCTCTGCACGAATCGTGTCCGACCTTACTGGCAACTCCCTTACACTGTCCACCAGGATGCGCTGAACTTCCGACTCGAATTTGACAGATGCAATCACGCAGTCATCGTTTTCCTTCAATTGGGAACCGAGGAGGCGAGATAGAGCGTCAGCTTGGCCGAGTTGTTGTGTAGCTCGATATTGTATACTGAAATCGTAAGCCAGCAGTACGGTTGCTTATCTCTGTAAGCGACTTGCTGTGAAAACAGGAATACCTTTCTTTGATCCAAATATCGAGAGTAGCGGTTTGTGATCCGTGATCAGTTTGAAATGTCTACCATATAGCATCTTATGAAACCGTTTCACTGCGAAAACAATCGCCAGTGCTTCCTTCTCAATCTGGCTGTAATTTTTCTCCGCCACTGTCAGCGACCGTGCTACGTGCGCAATGGCCTTCTCTTCTCCTCCAGAGAACACATACGAAATGACAGCACCTACCCCATAATCGGGGGCGTCCGAAGCAACAACAATCTCCAAGTTTGGATTGAAGTGGGTCAAAAGTAAATCAGAACTGAGCGCTGTTTTAACTGTATCAAAGGATTGTTGGCACTCCTTTGTCCATCGCCATTCTTTCCCTTTCATCAGCAACTGGTTCAGAGGAACTCTAGTCTGATGTAGACTTGGCAGGAAGGCACTGTAATGACTTATAAGACCGGGAAATGAACGAAGTTCGGTAACATCTCTTGGTGGTGGCATTTGCTTTACGGCTTCTATATTACCGGGATCCGGACGTCTGCCATGTTTGTCAATGATGAACCCGAGAAATTTGACACTTTCCATCAGAAAATTACATTTTTCCGCTGGGAACCGGAAACCAGTTTCTTCTAGACGAGTGAGCACTTTCTCTAACGTGGCCATCAACGCTTGTGGGGCGGACCCCATAATCAATGCGTCATCCAGGTATACTGCGACCTCAGGAATATCATTCAGCACCGTATCCATGATTTGTTGAAAAATGGAGGGAGCAGTTTTCACTCCGAATGACAACCGATTGTACTGGAAAAGACCCAGATGCGTATTGACCGTCAATAGAGTTCTGCAGTTCTCGGCTACTGGAACTTGTAACTAAGCATCAGATAGATCGAGTTTCGCAAACCATTTTCCACCGTTAAGCTTGGTGAACAAATCTTCAGGTATAAGCAAAGGGTACTGGTGGTTCTCCAACATGGAATTTAAGCCGGTTGAAAAGTCAGCACAAATACCTACCTTGCCGTTTCCTTTCTTTATCACAACGATGGGTGCCGCCCATTCAGAGTAATGTACGCGCTTGATTATGCCTCCATTATTGGTTGTGTTGCGTACGGCACTGGACGTTTTGGTCTAAAGACTGGTCTGGCTTCTGGTTTGAGGTTCAGCTCAGCTCTGTCTATCCGGCAGCATCCAAGACCGGGTTGGAACAAACTTTCGTGGCGTCGTTTCAATTGTGCAATTTGACTGTAAAGTTCGAGGTTCATATTCTGCGTCTCTACGGGTTTCTCAACTTGTAATTTCTGGCATATACTGTTAACTGACTGATCAAGTAAATTCAATTCCTCCATCCAATCGAGACCCAGCAAATTCAATCCTGGTTGATCTGTCACAAAACAGGTTGTACGAATGTGCTGATCACGGAAACTGACCTGACAATGCAACTCTCCGAGAAGTTTCAAAATACCGTCGGATGCGTTTCGTGCTGTGTGGTCTGTGTGGACAAGCGGTGGTCGTCCCAGCATGCACCATGTGTCTCGACAAATCAAAGTGATGTCTGACGCAGTATCCACCTGCAGCTTAACTTCCTTATCGTTGATCTTCAAAATTGTCAACTTACGCCTGCCGACACCGTCAACCTTGAAAGTCGCCGTCACAGTTTTGGCCTCGTTGTGACATCGGAAGCGCACCGGGATTCGATGCCGTATTCCGCTCATTGTTGGTCGCTTCGCAAGACAACACGACTCTTTGTGTCCTCGCTTACCACAACGATTGCAAATGTGATTTCGGAACGGGCAGTTTCGACCAAAGTGCCATTCCCTGCAAAACCAACAAGCAGAAGAGGGTTTAGAATGTGGTGAACTCACATGAACCGATTCTTTCTGAGGACTTCTGCTGACCCTGCAAATGATGTTCTGACTACTCTGGATAGAGGACTGTTGAATCATTGCAGCATCATGCTTCAAGTTCATCAACCGTTGGCATTCGTTCGTCACTTCCTGCATTGTGATCTCAGGGTTTTGTTCAATTCTGCTCAGTACTCTTGTTCGCGCATCCGCATCTTTGGTTGCTTGAAGACCACACACATAAATAAGGCACTTGTACTGATCAGCTGTCATCTTGTGAAACAGCGACCGTTCACACTCACGATTTTCGCGACTCGAGTAAGTAACCCAGTCTTCGTCGTCTCGCTTGGTCATTGTCAGGCACTTGTATCGGATATTGAATAATGACGACCGCTCTCCAAATATCTGGGACAAAGTAGCAACCGCTGAACGCCCTCTTGGGCGAGCGCAAAACAGATTAAAACTCGTCTCATCTATCCATACTGGTTGCCACCTTTTAGCTTCCGAGTTCATGAGCGGCAAAACGTACAACTTCATTCGCTTCCTGTTCTCAAACTTATTCATTGACTCCCGTCTAGCATGTAACTTTTTCATGGTAATTAGGCGACTATCCAGGTACCGAACTACTGTTCTGACGTTCAACTCTACTTTGAACTCCGCTTTCAATCTGAGACGAAGGCACTCTCTCGTTATCGTAGGTCGCTTCCACCTATTCCACCAGATTACCCAAGTGAATATCAGTCACTGATTTTCAACGTGCCCCGCCACCTTTTCATTTTAGTTCGTTTGTCTCTAACGTTGTAATCCAACTTCGTTGAGTCTTCAGATTGACATTTAACACAGATGCAAGCAGTTTTCAGTCATCGCCTTCTTCATAGATATTCCATATCCTGGCTTTAACCTCCGCCGGAATGGCGCTTGCATGTGCCCCCTCGTGACATTGTGCGTAGAGTGAACTAAACGATGTAAAGTTGCACCGTATGATTACCTACCTGCAGTAACCGCGCTGCGCAGTGGTCCAACACCTTACACGGTAAGATGGAGACGGGTTCAAATGGAGACGTAGAGGCAAGTCAACGTTATAAGCATCAAGTATTTTGGGGACAGTATATATAGGGGAGCTCGTATTGGCCAATTCTAGTGCACCAACGGCGCAGAACTGTGATGGGTGAGCCACGTCTACAGCTCAGGCGGCCTTCGTTGCAGGCTTAGGGCATTCATTGATGCAAACGCGGGACAATGGGTATCCGGTAGCAAAGACAAGAGATTTGGTGACACTCTCTTCAGGGCGGACAATTGTTACTGACTTTGTGTGTCCAACGAGGCTAAACACCTCCCGAACCGTGGTCGAGGTGTACCGCACGCCACGATACCGCAGGTACGTCTGGGTTAGGGAGTCACTTGTTACCCCATATATCGGTGTCACTGCAGTGGCAGATGAACTGGGTGATACCATGGAGTCCGAACTTTCTGGTAATGTTAAAAGCGTTGGACATGACACATTTGAGACGATCCCAATGGGCACCAAGCTCACCAACCTAAGTCATCACTGATCATTGGTGGGCCAGTTCGCCATGATACCGTCGAACTGCAGACTGCGTGTTCAAGTCCCAAATGCGAGGCCTAGATGTCGGGCGCTTCTTTGAAGTAGGAAGAGTGAGTGCCAGGCGTGCACACACTAGAGCACGGTCGGAATGCAGACACATACTCCAAATTGACTAACGGCTCTGAACTGTGACGCGCCATGTGTGGCCTGCAGCAACAGCGTCAGCTTGGGTCCACCTCATTGAGGGGTTCGGTAGGCACATGTGACACGATGTGAACGTTAGTGCGTGAAAGCAGTGTTGCCAAGATGCCCATTGTGGTCGGCACACAGTTGTAGGTATCGATCGCCATTGCCTGTTTGACTTGCATGCACCCCGAAACAGCTTTCCAGGTGTTGTTCAGAGTACGGTAGATGGCCCGCTAAGATCCAAGTTAGCGACAACGGTCACAGTCTCCGTATATCCTGCTGATGATAGAAGTCGCCCTTCATACCATCCGAATTGCAGTCATTGCTTGCATGAACAGAAGCACTGAAAATGCACGATATCCCCAGACGGTTGTTATTGACCGCAATGGAGTTTCGAAGTCGAACAGCACACATGCGCTTGTTCACTGGTATCCAGTCGAGTAGGTTTCATTCAGCATGATTGCGGAGGGCGATACCGACAACCTTGGGCTATTTACTTAGTATCACCAGAGACGCGGAGAGTGTAGTCGCTGTCAGTAGATTCGGAACCAGGAAGTGGAAGATGCGTCACGACACCGTTATCTTGTATATGTGTTTCGGAGACACAGCACACAACAATACTAAGGGAGTGGCTAGTGAGAGTTAATGCTGCTGTTGGCCGATCTGAAACATCGCGTGGACGTCAAATGAACCGTTGAGAACTTCGAATCTTGGTTTGAAAGCCTCAGTTACGAGGTCAATGACAGTCCCTTGCGCATCAGATGGGAGAGAAGAAAGTGGTAATGGTAGAGAAGAAGTATTGGCGGCGGGATCGTGGGGGCAGATTATACTCTCCGGCTGCCCATTCCGGAAGAAGGTTGTTGGTTGTGGTGCCCTATCCCTAGCCTTTCACTTAACGATCTGACTCACAACGCAGTCAGGTTGATGGAGGTTCACTTGAGTGATTTCGCCCGAAACCTTTGTACCAACAGTCTAATCCATAAAGCGGTGGAGAGCAAGTCCAACTTGAGAGGGTGATTGCAATGTCTCATTGGGATCTGCTTGAGGCATTTAAGATGCAGCCTTTGAGGATCTAGGGCAACTCATGTGTGTTTTTCGACCACAGCCTACTGCATGTAGTAATTGGCGCATTCGCAGCTGTTTGATGAAGAGCTGCCTGGATTGAGACGGGCGGTAACAAACCATTAAGCACCGCGTGCTGCACTCCCACGGTCAGAGACAATGTGTGCCACTCGTGCTCTATGCCAATCGAACTGTGAGATATTCCAAAACCGGTTGTCTCTCGTGGCTGTTCTAAGGAAAAAGGGCCATTGATCTCTACCAACTCTCGAAGAGGATTGTGCGACTGAGTTAGTCTGACCTTTAATCGTTTATACCTTTGGTATGAGCAGTCCTGATGACACTTAGAAGTTCAATAGGTCACGAAGGTACGCAAACCACCGCATCAAGCTAAAGTTCAGTGACGTCGCGATAGGATTTGTTTCTCCGCTACGTCGTTGTTATACTACGTCGTATCAGTCTGAGACTTGCCTCAGCGTAAGAGAATATTTTCCACTTTTGTGATATACTACGGTTTGTTGATGACAACAAGGGTTATTTGTCAAAACGTTCACAATCCGTTCGGCAGCTGTGCATCTGAAGGACTCACTCCACGTAGGTAGGGTGACAACTCGCGTGTAAGGTACTCTACGTACCATACCACAGCTTCTACCCCTATAGGTTGGAAACGCATACCCTACAGTTCTCTTTTGTCGAACGGGACCTGCGTTCACTGGTTCGGGATGACGGGTTGTTCTTAGCAAACAGAAATAACATTACAATCTGGGAACTATCACCTAGAACAAGCAAGTCAAACAAAACTGAAGCACGATGTCACTGAAGTGGAGCAGACTCAACGTCGGGTTTCCAAGTGCATTGATGGGACGTGTGATATACCAAATGAAAAGAGGTGGAAACACTGATATTGCTAATTACCTGACAATCTACTAATGAGTACATTGTTCTGAGCTACCCTAATCATGTGTGCCGCTCTTTACTGCAGTTTAGCAATGATACCTAACTGAGATCATTCATTAATTGGCAAAAGTATGACCGCTCAGAATGTTACATTAATCTCTTTTCTGTTCGCGTGTGTCACCCCTGGAACGACCTACCACATGAGGTCTGTTTCGCAACAACACAATTCATGTTTAAGCACTCAAGTAATTACACGTCTTAGCAACCGCAACGAGATGAAATATTCCCCAGGTGCAAGCTCAGCTGAACGGCGTAATAACGCAATCAACAGGTGAAAGACGCCCTATCAAGCACGTCACCAAACCGCGGTGAGGCTGCCAATGTGCAGCGCGCGGGAACTCACCCTGATTCGAATCGCTACATCCATCAAACGCGGACCTTTCAACATTGCCCTCAGTGAGCACGCCGCAATCCGTAACGCACTGCGGTCCACACGCTGTCACCGCCCCTCCGTTGTCACTAGCCCATATTCCATGCCAGCCGACCCTCGACAACTGTATATGTGAGCGACTATATGTCATTCCCAACGGCCAGTTCATTCGGATTCAATCATGTGGGTGCCTAGCAGTATAGGAGCAGCTCAGCGATGACGTGCGCGGACACATCGCGCAATCACATTTCACGTAGAAATGCAAATGTCTGAAAGATTACGTGCCAACCACCATGATCACGCGGGACTACTAAGCTCAAGTATGCCCCCTACCATGCGTGTAGTTTCGCTGTAACCAATCACGCCTGAATACTATAGTGTCGAGCGCGACTAGGCACCCGCCAAATCGCACGCAATCTGCTCCACACCCAACCGTTCTCTGGTAAAGCATGTCGTAGACTCGTCTGATATGCTATTGGTTGATTAGGGACTGGTCACTCAACGAGTGGTGCGCGCTTTGGGGCGTTCGCGCCCGTAGGATGATATTTGCTTGCAGTAAGGACTGTTCTGAAAGATGTATGAATGAACCTGATTTGCTTAAGGATGAGGTTGAAAGCGTTAGTTGTACAATTAACTAAGAAAACGTATAGCCCATCGTGTCAGGTAACGATACAGACTTTGTACTACCACAACGAGTTCTGACGTATTAAATCCGCCGGCTGTGAGCCGGCGTCCGGTTGAGGGTTCTAAGGGCTTCTGTGTCCGGGGCGTACGTCGGTCGTATTAGACCAAGGGGTTAAAGGGAAAGGAGGTACTTCGTAGGCGGCTTGAATACCACCTTCTAAGTGTCGGAGCTTGATGAACGGTGTGGTTGTGTCACATCTCGTGGCTAGCTGGGCGGCGCTGTCACAGCTGCCCGTAGAGGACCGAGCGCGAGACGTCTAGATGGATGGCGTAAAATCACCCATGAGAGATGGTGAATCCAACGATAGTGAAGGCGAAATGGGAAAGTAAAGAGAAGACGAAATGACAAGCACTATATAGGCTACACTCGACGACAATGTACCTTGACTTGTTACAGTGACACACCGACGCGCTCACCTCGTTTGTGTGTTTAGACGTCTTTGTGTATCACATGCAAGCCTAGCCCACAGAACATTCATCAAACGTGAGCGCCATTGACGCAGCGACTGCTCGAATGGACCTCGCAGCGAGTAACACTTCAAGTAATGATCTGAATTGGTGGTTACCATGGTACGCACTGACTCCCCACTGAGAGCTAAACCTGAAGCATTACAATCGAACGTTAATTATGAAAGGTACGAACAGGAATAGTGCATTTACTGTATTAAAATTTCCTTTCTAAGTGCTGTCTCCTTAGCTTAAGCGGGGTAAAAGAACGAAATAACACGACCGTTTCAGTTTGCTTCTGCGCAGAGTTTACGGCTATTCCTCTCGTTGGATGCATAGTAATGCTAGTGTAGAGGCGCGACAGACTTACAGAGATTCTAAAGCGATTAACTATCTATCGACCTGCCCCACTGGACCCTGAGGAATCAAGTCCTCGAGTTGGATGTACAACATCAAACTCCAATTCGGAACAGAGAAGCCAAATCAGGCGTGGAACATTAATCAAGAGCCGGTCACCTCAACTACGCTGACTTCTGCCACAGTACGGAGGCCCGCTCCTAATGATGCTCTCTGACAGAATACTTCATCAGAGCCTCTCGATGCATTAAACAGTGCTGACAGAGCAACAACATACGTGTCCATCGTTACCATTCACGCGAAAGTGGCACCTTCCACCATAGCCTCGATCTCTGTCAAACTAGGAACAGTTATAGTTTAGTGTGCCATCTGTTGTCAGAACAAAGAAAGCAGCCACACACTCCTCCATAAAGGAAAACACTAGACAGTGTCATAATTCTTTTATTGCTATATGCTCAAATGTTCCTGAATTCGAGGCGAACTCCATCAAAGGTAAGCTGTTAGACTACCAGAAACAGTGGGATGTCCTCTGTCAATTAAGTGGGGTCCGAGCAGTCGTTCACTAGGATGCGCCTCGTCTGTCATCGATACTCCGCCCACTTTGGTAATCACGACTAATCCAAGTAACGCTTCAGTCAGGAGCTGATGAAGAGGCAGCTCTCTTGTCAGCCACTCGCCCTTGCACAACTTATTAGATTGTCCGCCTTTTTCCTGATGTTCCGTAGAGCGAATGCCAGAAACGCAAACTAAACTCGGACGACTGCCGTAAACAAAAAGGGACAAAACCGCTGCTTGTCAAGGATGTCCCCGACCCTCAGATTCCTAGTGAGCTAGAGGCCAAAGCGCATGACTTGTATGAATGGCGCTTCATCCGCGATGTACTCGCACTCGAAAATGTGATCGCCAATTCGATCTCAAGAGTGCCATCATCGCCTAAGTACAGGGGGGGGAACGGCCTGCGAGTGCTAAAAGTAACGCTGCAAACCAAACTCATGACGGAAAAGTTGATGGAAACGTGGCTAAACTTGCGCAAGAAGTTGCCATTCGAAATACATATAAGCTCGATCAACACCAGACCACAAATCCACGAGATACCGCTGAACATGTACCCCTTGTGTGCGTCGCCGTTGGCATGCCGCTCAGAACGGGGATGCTGTTAAAACACTGTCAGCTGAATGATCTCTATGTCTGCAGCCACATACTGACGTCGAGAACTATAATTGCCAACCCTGAATTGCCCTGGGGGCAGCGGTTACGGTTCAACAAAAAGACGACCAACATCCGACCTCGCAATGGTCGGCAAAACCTTCCACCCAAAAGCCACATATACAAATACACTACTAACCTCTGAGGACTTCACCTGATTGTATACCAACCCTCATGGTTTTCGCATTAAGTTAACCGAACTTCGTACTCATCAGGCTTTCACTCCTAGGTCTATCATCATAAACAACCGAAACTTGGCTGAAACTGAGATCACTGATGCCGAGATAGCCGTGCTTGGCATGACTGCTACGAAACCATCGACAACATAAGTGACGGAGTGCCCTGGTTTCACCGATCTGGCCTGCATATCGAAATGATTGCCGGTCCAGATACACAACCTGTCGATTCTCTCTCTTGTGCCGCCTGCGCCTGGAACGTGGCGATGTGTGCTTACTTGCAGTTATATACTGCACTCCAGGGTCCACGCTGGAAATTGCTCACCGCCTGGCTTCTGCCATGAAGCGAATCCTGGCACCGTCGTACAATCAAGTCTTTTTAGTGGAGGACTTCAGCCTGTACGTAATCGAAATCCTAACTTCGCTATGTGTACAATTCAAAGCAGACTTGCAAGAAGTAATCGCCGATACACCGCTATACAACCACATCATCGCTCCCACGAGATCCAGGACTGGCTACGATCCATCTGGCTTATACTTTGAGTTGAGCTACGATGAACTAATGATTAATGCAATATACATAAGTGCACCGCTTGGCTGTAGCAATCACTCGACGCTTCTCTTCCGCTACATTTGTGAAAACAACTATGGAGTCCACCTCATCACCGATTACGGTACACTGTCTGACCTCGTTCAATAAACTGATCTTTTCTAACTGAACAGCCTCCCGATGTCGCCTAGACAGAATTCGCTTCCCTGTTCACCTGGTTAGTGTCAAATGCATCTGCAACCAATGAGTTTCGCCTGAAGCAAATCTTACTCTTAAGGTGCTCTACGGGCACGTAAACGACCTCTGAGTGTGCAGCGTGGGACTCTAGTTCTACCTGCAATGGATATTCTGGCGCTCACTATATTAGATGCGATGAACGCACTTCGTCAACAGTTTGTTTGCACTTTCCATAGTGAGTCTTCACCTCGCCCGTTTATGATACAGCTCACTCCACCCCTAGGCTTAGGCGATATGTTCTTCACTGCTGCAAATGTGATGAGAAAGCTGCTGTCCTTGCTCCTGAACAGCTCTCCTGGTGGGGACAATATCAGATGGAATGCATTAAAACAGTCGCCATGTACCTTTCCGAACTATTGGCCCTGTTTCTCCAACGAAGCCCTGAGGAAATGCGGGTTCCGACCATGTGGAAAAGGGATTATTCACTCCTATTTTCAAGAGTGAGAATCGTGCGGAACTTTCTAACTACCGTTCAATCACCCTCCTCGCAATATTATCCGAAGCTATGGAAGCTATACTCACAGAAACGCTCATTGGATACCTTGTGAGCAACCACACCATAGTTTCTCAGCAGTATGGATTCCACCAAAATTGGTCTTGCACCACGAACCTGTTACTAGCCCGAGCAAGCTGGACGAATTCAGCCGATGCCAGACAAGGATTTGACGTCGTATACCTGAACTTCTCTAAAACATTCGATCGTCTTGACAACCGCATTCTTCTTCAAATGCTTCGATGCTATAGAACCGGTGACACTGTGTTACGTTGGATAAGCAACTTCCCCATTCCACGTGAGCTGAATGTGAGAGGCCGCAGACCAATCACGGATCCAATTGAAGTCCAATGTGGTGCGCCCCAGAGATCGATACTGGGACCACGTTTGTTGCTAGTATTCATCAATAATCTTTCTAAAGTGCTCCACTCAGACTTCTTAGTATTCGCGGACGACGTCGAAATCTGTCAAGACATCAAGACAGAGGACGACCACGCAGCACTACAAAGAAACATCGATAGAGGGTACGCATGGTCGTCCGAAAACCGGCTCCAGTTTAACCTAGCGAAATGCAAAATTCTTAGCATACACCGTCAATTTATTCATGAAGACCGACCGGGAGAGCAGCAGGTGCAAGATGCTACACAGGTAAGCGACCTAGGAGTAATCGTGTAGGGCGACCTTGACTCGCGAAGAGTCGGTCAGCATCTTGGCCTCTCACGAAGGACGTTCGGGAAAGTATAGCCCTTAATTCTTTCAAGAATGCCGTACGCCTACGTGAGGCCTCATGTGGAGTACGCGATCCGGGTCTGACGACATTGGCGCAACCACGATACTACTGTGCTCGAAGCTTCACAACGTAGAGCGATGGAATTCGTTAGAGGACTGCTTCACTTCTTCTACCAGCGCAGACTACAGACCCTAGGTTTGTACAGCGGCGAATACCGTCACCTGCGAGGAGACCTTATTATGTTGTACCAAGTACTGGCTGACCACAATCACGCATGCCGCCATCTGTTGCAACTCAACCACAATACCAACCTGAGTGTCCACCATCGCAAACTAACCACACACCACAGTCGGATTGGTTGCCGACAAAACGTTTTCTCCCTTCGGGTATTCAGAATGTGGAACGCTCTTCCTTTTCACGTTATTTTCGCCCCCATGTTAGTGCTCTTAAAAAAGCGATTGGACTAAGCCCTATTCCATTCACATTGCGCGACGTAGACTGTTTTCATCGAAAGACGAATTAACTCAAACAGTGTGCCTACCAGCCCTCTCAGCTGCATAACGGTGAGCAGACCAGCATATGTGTTCATTTGGATAACTCAGTGTGTCACCTCAAACCAGAATTTTCTCTTTTTCCTGTGATTTGAAACAATCATTTTATAATCCCTAATTCGGTCTCCCCACTGGACTTGTCAGGCAATGCCTTTTTGCCCGTTATCACTCAGTTCACTGTTCATTCTGCCATTGGTGCCTGCAAACTATAACTCACGCGCACGAGATGAACGCTAACCATACGACGCACCCGAATGTAAGAAAGAAGAAAACGCATACCTCTGTGTATTTTTCTGTCCTGCAATGATGTATGCAAGGTTGTGCAGCCTCGTTCATATACTGAAGAATGCAAATATGCGAACTTCACATACGTGGGTGAATCAAAAGTTTTCGACCCGACATAGAAAGAAGCGAGCTATCCAAGTGATAATTAATCACTTTACGGCATAATCTCCCATAACTTGAACGCACTTAGTCCAGCGGTGTTCAAGTATTCCTATCCCTGTGTGGAAGATGGTCGAAGACTGTACATCTACAAATAGCTCCACAACCTTACTCAGCTCATCAGTATTGGCAAATATGTGAACTCGGAGATGAGACTTCCGCTTAGGAGACAGATAAAAGTCTGATAGGCCAGATCTCAGGAATAAGCAGGCTGTGGCAACAATTCGAAGCCACAACTGGCTGCTTCTGACACGGCTACTCAAGAAGTGTGAACAGGCGCGTTGCCATGCAAAAGAATAACCCCTGATGGGAGCTTCCCTCTTCGTTTTTCTTTTAGTAGTTAGTTCATTTGGCTTAAGTTTGCAGCGTAATACTCACCTGTGGTGGTCTGACCCTTCAGCAAGAAAACAGAGGCCACCACCTTTCCTGTGGACGTTACTTGACGGAACCTTTTTGGGAAAGGAGAACCACTGTCTTTCCATTGTTTCCTCAATCTTCATTCTGGTTCAAAGCGCTGAACCCAAGGTTCATCCACTGTAACAAATCTTTTGAAAAATTTTGTGGGATTTGCCTTGAAACGGGTCAACAATTACTTCGTACTTTCCAGACCGTTCAATTTCCCGTTAGGTGTCAATATTCTTGGCACCTATCTTGCAGTCAACTTTCTCCCCCCCCCAATATCTTTGTTAAAACAACATGCACTAAGCCGTAATTGATGCCCATAGTAGGTATCTTGGAAATAAATAACCTTCTATCATTCAGTATCATTCGGTTAATTGCTTCCAACCTGATCATCAGACGTCGAAGATTTTAAGCGCTCAGACCGTGAGTCATTTTCAATGTTCTGTCTACCCGTCTCTATATTCGCAACTCACTTCTTAACAGTGGTGTATGAAGGGGAGTCCTCACCAAGTGTCTTAACCATATCAAAATGGATTTCCTTTCACCTCATGCCCTTTTTCTGTAGGTACTTGATCGCAACTCGGCTTTCAACTTTCGCCAATATTGGAAATTGAGCGAACAAGGTCAGTTCAGTGGATCATCACCTTTAAAAAAAGATAAAAACTTGAGGCTTAGCACTAACACTTCCAAGGCATAATAGTTTTATAAAATATTTTTACTTTTCATTCAGTGGTCGGGTCGAGAACTTTTTGATCCACTCTTATGCACAGAGATTAATGCGGGGACTCGGCGACAGTCTACGTCCCTATAAGTCCACACAAGTGACTATGTTTCCACCAAACATTAGTGAAGCGTGGTCATTAGGCTTGCGCAATCTTGCGGAAATTTCTGTCCCCTAAAACCTTCCTTCAAATTTACGCATGCCCCAACGCAATGAGGCTGAACCTTACTGTGGTTCGATCGTTTGTGTGCCTCAGCGATCCATTGAGCTATGCTGGGTGGTGCTTTCTTGCACCTTCAGAGTCACTCATACCCGATTGGTCAATGGTTAGAGGCCAGACAAACTCAGCCTCCTGGTCATCCAGGTTGGGGTTGGAATGAGGTGGCTCTTTATTCCTTAAAACGGACTCCTTGTAGCCCAACGCCAAAGCCGCTGCCTTGCGGTCAGGTTTTTGAACCAAAGGCTTTGATTGAGAACCCTAATCGTTCTCCTGTCTAGGCCTGGGCGACCTGAGAGTATCCTGCCTACGCAATACTATAAATCTTCCCTCAAACAATTTCCTGATGCTCTGGCCACCGCAGAGGATAATCAACGGTGCCCTATATGCTGCATCGAGCAGGGTGGATAGGGGTTTGGATGCTACTGCTCAAGCCTTCCCATCTTCTTATTCCCTCTTTTACGCTTTTTCTCTCTTACCGTCCCGTTCCAGCTTCACTTATCCCCTTCTTTTCAACCCCCAATTATTTACCTTCCCCCAACTTGCTTTGCTAAACTTTTACCTTCTAGATTCCAATCACATGTGAACACGGAGCGTCACTCTTGCCCTGTCGACCAGCCCATGTCCAACCGAACGGCCAAGCCCAGTTCATCGACTTCCATTTTTAGCCCTCAATCATCCTTCAGGTTGGCATGCCTCAGTGTACGCAGATTGCTACAAATCGGTCAACAGGCAGCACTTGCCCGAACATTAGAGACCCTCTCGATCGATATCTGGTGCTTATCGGTGACCCGCCTGCAAGACTCGAGCTCTGTGCTTCTTTTGCGATCTCCTTCAGGTGGCACCAGTGGCACTTTCTCATTGCGCCCATCCAGTGACGATGCAGCTTCGAGCACCGGCCAAGCTGGTGTTGGTATTGCCCTGAGTCCCCGGGCTGAAGCTGCTCTGGTTGACTGGATTCCAATCAGTAGCCGGATGTGTGCGGTCCGATTGGCTGGCTCGTTCAAAGCTTCGAAGTCGCGCGGGACTAACAGGTGTCTATTCGTTATCGTTGCCTATGCACCCACAAACTCTAGCGATGATTCGCTAAAAGACGATTTCTATCGCCCATTGTACGAGCTTCTTCACCACAGAAGAAGCTCGGACACTGTTGTGCTGGCTGGGGATCTGAACGCTCAGGTTGGAAAATTATCCACTGATGTTCTGCATCTGGGCGACCAACATGGTGTAGGTTCCCGTAATGATAACGGTGAGCGGTTATTTCATTTGTGTGAAGACGCTCACTTATTTCTTGCGAGCACTAATTTCCGACACAGCACCCGCCGGAGGGTGACTTGGCGCCCCACCAGCTTTGAAACAGCTATGGACGCAAACCGATCACATTGCGATAAGTTATCGATGCAGAAGCTGCGTCCAGAACTGTCGCTCGATCTGGAGCACAGGTGTGGACACCGACCATGCACTTGTATGTGCTGACCTGCGGATGCGTTTTGGCGGACGCCCACGACGACGTGAGCGCATTGACACTAGCCAACTGGCGAAACCAGCTGTTCTGAATGTCTATCAAAGTACGCTGTCGTGTGAGTTGATTAAGCGCTCATGGGATGCAGTTGAAGCTCACTGGTCTCATATTCACCAGGCCTTACTAGCAGCAGGCAAATCCTCATGTGGTAAGTCTAATCGCCAACATGGACATTGGGTCTCTTCGCAGTCTCTGGAACTTATCGATGCTCGCCGGCATACTCCGGCTGGAAGGGAACACAATGAAACTCGCAGAAAGCTCCGGGCAGAACCCGGTGTGAGTCTGAAGAGAGACCGCGAATCCTGGTGGTCTCATCGTGCATGAGAGATGGAAATGGCCGCTGCCCTTAGTAACCATCGTAAGTTATTTCATCTGATACCGGAAACTGGCAGCAGAAGACCTGGTGATAGTGAAACTATGCTTGACAAGAGTGGACATTCTATCCACAACTTGTCAAATCGCTTGGAGCGTTGGGCTGAGCACTTTAAAAGGTTATCGAATCGGTCGGAATTGATAGATTTTTCGCTGGCCACTGATTGCCCCGCTCTCAGGGCTGTCCTTTAGGATCCACTCTCTCGCTCAGCAGTCGAACGTCACATCGAACGGTTGAAATTGAATAAAGCCGCGGGACCAGATGATCTACATCCAGCCCTCTTCGAATTCGGGGGACCTGCTCTGGTGGATGAAATACACGAGCTACTGGTGAAATTGTGGGAGCTGGAAACTGTCCCAACCGACTGGAGCCGCTCCGTCATAGTCCCAATTTTCAAGGGGGCTCACGATCGGAATGCGGCAACCATAGAGGAATCAGTCTGACCTCCATTGCCTCCAAATTGCATGCCTCTGTCATCATTCACAGACAGAGTGGCACTCGTGAAAACCAGGCTCGTGAAGAGCAAGCCGGTTTTCTTCGAGGTCGTGGCTACATTGACCACATCTTCACCTTGCATCAGTCGTTGCAGCACCGTCACACATATTGGCAGCCCACCGTTGTCGTGTTCCACGATATCAAATGTGCATTCGATTCGGTGGATGGACGTGCACTTTAGGACTGTCTAGTCAAGAAAGATGTGCCCGAGACATATGTAAATATTATCCGACTATTAGATGCGCCTAGCTCGGGCAGAGTGAGGGCTTACGACCAGCTGTCGTTGCCATTCAGTAGCTCCACCGGTGTGAGACAAGGATGCCCGCTGTCACCTTTCCTCTTCAACTTCGCTATTGACAAAGTAATGGAAATCGCGTTCACAGGACACGACTTAGAAGGTGTGGATTTGCTCCCAGGAGAACGACTTCTTGACTTGGAGTATGCTGACGATACTGCCCTAATCTGTGACCGTTCCCCGACGTGCCAAGCGGCACTGGCTGTCAGCCGCTTCGCGCTTTGCTTTTCACCATCGAAGTGCAATGCGTTCTTCCAAGGTTGACCTGGAGCGCCTCTTTCGCGGACCCTTGTTGGGGATCAGCTAGAAGTCGTTCAAAAATTCAACTACCTGGAAAGTTGTATCAGCGCCCGTGGGATTGAAGATGAGATCACGAACCGTATAGCAAGAGCTCGAGGCGCTTTTGCTAACTTTCGTCACTTATGGCGCCGGCGCGACATCACTCTCGCCCTGAAGGGTAGGGTGTGCAATGCAGCGGTACGTTCGACTTTACTGTACGGTTGTGAAACCTGGCCCGTTAGATCAACGAACATAAAGTGGTTAGTTACGTTCGACCACCGGAGCCTTCTCAGCCTGGCTCACATCTGGTGGGAACACCGCGTGAGCAACGAGCATGTTCGACGCCTTGTTGACAGCACAGTAAAAGAAAATGAACGGCTCAGCACCGTTATTTCACGTACCAGGCTCCGATAGCTCGGCCACGTGTTGCGCATGCCAGCCCACCGACTCCCGCGACGTGCGTTGTTTGCGCACCAATGGTGTGGATGGAAGAAGAGGAGAGGTGGCCAAGCGATGATTTAGTCGAGAGGAATGAAGGCCCTCACTTCGATGCTGGCTTCAGTTGGAGCGTCTCGGCTCCCTGTTTGGGGTCCGAAAGCGATGAACACGTTTGGCTGGATACACTTGTTTATATGGCTAGGAGCCGACCTCAATGGCGTTCGTGCTGTGTGTTTCTTTCTCCCACCCCATTCCTCTTAGCCCCTCCCCCTCCAAGTACGATGTCATTACTTAATATTTTATAATTTGGCATAGTGAATTGTTTTTTCCTCTGCATAGTAGCCGGCAGGTTGCATACCGGAACGATGCCCATCCGTTACCGGTGGCTCAGCTGGCTTGCACCTGTTACATTTTGTTCCCCTTTTTCTTTTATGTATCGCGGCACAGTAGCTGAGGTGTTTCCCACCTCTAGCTAACCTGTATGGTGTGTGTTTTTGCTTTCGCGTATGATGTCATTCCATTTCGTGACAGCTGCAAGACTTGACGCCTTGCACTAATTATTGTGTGCTTTCAAACCCAATTACCTTGTCAGTCTCTCTGGTTTCACGAAATCCTTCATCTTGCTTAGCGTCCTGCTCTTTGTTTTGTTTCCCTGCTAGGCCTTCGATCTAGCGGAGCGGATGGATTTCTCCATCCATTTCTTCGTCTTTTCTCATGCGCAATTACAGCACTGTTGCCAACGCGTGCGAGCGTGACCATAGTTATTATGCGCTATTAAGCACATGATCCGCCTTCTCTTTTTTATCCTGCCCACTCCGTTCATTGTGTGCGGTGGACATAGCGTAGTCCATTCCAGACGCTTTTGCTCAGGGTTCTTTTAAAGAATCACCTTCTATGAGTAACATTTGATGTCGAAAGCTATCTCACCTCACTTTAACTCAGTTCATTCTGACCACCTCACAAACCGACTACCATATGAAGCCCAACATTTCTCTCGCCAAATAGCGAAACTAGGTAACTGCCCGTAAGCATTGAATATGTGTTTCTCTGCTTACCATAGTTGAATTGAATTGCTGACGATGCTGTTAGATTTTGCTTTTCTTTGTGTGCAGTGCTTGAATTCGCAGCACTTGCGGCGTATACTCTTGATTCGATCTTTTGGATCAGCATATTCAGTCATTTCCGAATGGATTCATGCTTCCATTTGTTTTTTCATGCATTAAACCAACTATGTTTTTTGATCTTGTTGCAAAGCAATTTTTCTTATAGCTACAGTTCTTCAACCTATTCTTTATTTTCCAGTGGAAATTGTCTATATAGACTATCTTTTTCCTCGTATGCACATCATTTTTCTCATAAATTTACCATGCGCTGTTCGATTCTTCCCTGTGTTCTCAGGTTGCTCTGGTTCGAATCTACTGCAACATTTTCTTAAGTTCCAACAGTAGCATTTTTCGGTTACTCCTTCTCCTGCATTGGAATAATACTTCATTTAATCCAACTCCACCATGACTTCTCATCGTGCCACTTTTTATTCTTCCTTCTTTTCAGTTTGTGGCACTGACGTGGATAAGTCAGCCGATGCACTTCGTTTGATCCGGCGTTATTGTGAAATGGCTCATGACGACGAATCAACGCTTTCCAGCTTCCTTGCAAACACACACACAGCGTATGAGTTATTGGGTGATGAAAACTTTTTGCGCACCGGGAGACCTACGGAGAGTGCAGTTGTCAGTATGTGTCGCAGGTGAGCAATGGCCCGGCACATCTCTTACCAACCTATAAACGCAAAGGATCCACTTTGACTAACAAGTTTAGCTGTCCCATATGGGAACCATATGTTAGCTAAGTTATATTCTCAGAGTCAACGTATCTTCAAACCTGTTCGTCTCGTCCGGTTTCCTTTCAACAGGATGCCTGATCGTGGTCAGACGGTTCACTTCCTTGCTTCTTTAATCCAGGACAATTACGCATGTTAAGCTATCAGCTTGCAACTAATGACATATCTGATCTTAGAGATGGGAGCATGCTCCACTTAGGCCAGGGCGGCGTCAGTAGTTCAACGGTTCTTTGTACTAACTACCACTTGACCAATTGTAATCGCACGCAGTTTAAACATACTGCTATGTCACTCGTCCGTTGCAACCAGACTGAATCGTAACTTGGTGCGACGGCTTGCGTGTACCTCCTTGACCCATTGAGGTATACTAGGTGGTGCTTCGGGCACACTCGAGAGCTACTCCTACCGGGCTAGTCAATGGTTAGAGGTCAGACAAACTTAGTCTCCTGGCCCCCAGGACAGCCTTATAAGCTAGAAGCTTTGTTTGAGGACCCTAATCCTCTTCCTATCTTGTATCTGAGCGCCCTGGCATTATCTCAGCCCATACACAACCATGACTATTTCTCCATAATTCAGCTACTTCCTGCATTGGTCATCGCGCAAGTTATTAAGGGTTGCCTTATCTGCTGCATATAGCAGGGCGGATAAGCGAAAACACGCTGCCGGTGGCGCCCTTTTCCTTTTCACCTGTTTCTCTTACTCCCATCTCAGTCCCCATTATTAACCTTCTATAATTCCCAGGTTAATTGACAGCAGCCGCATTGCCACTGGAGTCATACCATCTGCAGCTATGTTCAGGTACCACCCACTGGACGCCTATCGGCAACAGTCCCTTATAAGTCCACAGTCCCGTTTCCCTGATGACGTTCTATGTTCGCACTCTAAGGCAAACAGGTCAACAGGCAGTACTCGCGCGCACTTTTGACACATTTTCTGTGGATGTGTATTGTGTGTTCGAAATGTGGTCAATGACCCTTACAAGGTTGTTGAATTAACTGCGTCCGGCTTATCTTCTTGCTACTGGTTACACACAGGAAACGCTGATGCGGCAATTACTGGCCAAGCTGGGATAGCCATCGTTCTCTGCTCCAGGGCTGAGTCATTGTTGGTTGATTGGACTCCCTTGAACAGCCGTTTGTGTGCAGCTCGTTTGACGACATCGACTAAGATTGCTTCACAAAGTGGTACCAGACGCTGTTTGTTTGTTGTTTCCGCTTATGCTCCCACCGACTGCAGTTCCGATGCTGCCAAGGACGTCTACTACCAATAATTTAACACGTTACTACGCAATGTTACCAATTCAGATACCTTTGTTGTTGCAAGGGATATGAATGCGCAAGGAGGTCGCCTGAGCACCTCGGAACCTCTGCTTGGTGGTAAGTATGGACTTCATTCCGGCCGGACGGACAGCGGCGAGCGTCTGTCACAACTCCGCGCGGAGCATCAGTTGTTTCTTGTATGTAGCACAGCTGTTAAAAACAATAGGCTCCCAAATGTCACTTGGCGTCTTCCTGTAGCTGGCCAGCGATGGACCTAATGGGATTACATTGCCCCTAGTTTACAGGTGACATGGTTCCACCATGTATTGTTACTCGTGCTGGAGTACTTGCGTCGACTCTGATCATGCGTTGATACGATGTCATTTTTCCATGACCTTTACCGTGAGACGTATCAAGCGTTTCCTTCGATTGGCATTTGCTATGCTATCTCAGTCGTCTGTCAGGCAACTTACCAGAATGCCCTGCGTACCGAACTTTTGTTCTCTTGTCTTTATGACACTGAGCTTCAGTGGAATAGAATGTCGGTCACCATGCACGATGCGGGAGCTTCTGTTTTCGGCCCTATCAATCATACCGTACCAGTCAATGGATATCTGAGAGGTCCGTGAACCTGTTAGAATCTAGATAAAACCTCCCGGCAGACTCTGGGCACAATGTAACCAGATGGACTATTAGGCGCGAACTAAATCGAAGCCTGCGCGCTGACAAGGAAGCCTGGTAGACCAGTAAGGCTCAGGATATGGAGGAGGCGGGAACCGTAGGCAACTATCGCAAGCTCTTCCAGCTGATCCGCACCAACGGTCCCTGGAATCGAGGCTTCAGTAAGACAATCAAAGACAGCGCGGGTGCGCTGAATCACAATAAGGAACGCCATATGTCTAGTTGGTCGAACACTCTCAAGCACAGTTCAGTTAGCCACCTGGCTCCGGACTTCTTCCTACTCAGGTGTGGTAGGATAAGCCATGGACGCTTAATTTAGAGGCTTCATCGGAGGCTCAGGTTCAGAACGCGATCACAACCCTCAGTCGTTTTCATGCTGATGGCCCGGATCACCTCCCACTTGCACTTTTTAATGGTGCAGGTGAGGTCTTCTGCAAGACACTGACCTACCTGTTCGAATATGTGGATGGAAGAGACCATCCCTGCTAATTGTACTTAATCGATTGTTGTAACAACCTATAAGAAGGGTAGCCACACCGACTGTGATAACCACAGGGTTATTAGCTTACCGCCATTTGTGACCAAATCCTCCTTCGTCACGCCACCAAGGAATGCGAATCCCGGATTAGGGAAGAGCAGGCAAGTTTCCACCCATGACGGAGCTGTATACGCCACATTTTCAGTTTGCGGCAGGTGCTAGAGTAGCGCCACGCGTACCGTAGGTCGACAATAGCTGTGTTCCTTTACTTCAAGAGTGCATTCGACTCAGTCGATCGATGCATTCTGTTCGAAATACTTGCTCGGAAAGGTGTTCCCATGAAATCTATGAACATTCTACATGTCATGTATTCGAATACGATAGGCTGCAGCTGAGTCTACCGTGACTTATCGGATATCTTCCCGATAAGAAGTAGTGTTTGTCGGGATTTTCCGATTTCCCCGTTTTTGTTCATTTTCATCGGGAACTCCATCTTGTAGTGTTCCGTTGCGGACTCTTGCTATGCAGACGTTGAAGTGTTGCCTGGTGACCTGGTTGACCTTGATCATGCGGACCATATTCTCTTGCTTTTAAAGATGTTGGAGCGGTCGAATCAACCTTGTATGGCTTCTCAAGAGGAGTCTCCTTATTTGGCATGCGCTTCACGCCTTTAAGGTACAAAGTAGTGTTGCAAAACCACCAGCCACTTGATGATCCCTTGACCGTTGATAACGAGGATCTCGAGGTAGTTGATCAGTTCCTTTATCTTGGCAGCTGCATCAGCAACAATGAGCGGATAATCACTGAAGTCTCTTCACGTATTGGAATTACCTGACCTGCCTTCTTGAATCTGCGACATTGGCATAAGAGAGGGTTTACCTCGGTATGAATGGCCGTGTTTACAAGGCCACAGTAAGAGCCGTCCTACTTTATATTGGTTGATTTTCCATCTGCGGTTCTGAGACAAATTCAATTTTTTCACCACCGCTGCCTACGGTGCATTGTTGGGTCGGGTGGCACAAGCGTGTCCGCAACCATGATATGGGTAGGCGAGCAGTAACCAAAAATAATCAAGCTAGTTCTTTAGAACAAGCCGAGAATAAGTTGCACTGGCTTGGGCACTTGTTGCTTATGTCCGGTAACGGCTTACCGAGGAAGACATTGTCTAGTTTGTCGGATGTAGGGTGGCGCAAGACTCGAGGTGAAGTAAAGTTGACTCAGCCGCGGAAAATGAAGTCACTGATGACCAAACTTGGTGCCGTCGGTCCGTCTCGTCTTCCAAGCTGGAGTCCGCGTGACACGCCTTGTGTTTGGCTCGAGACTTTACAGGACATGGCTCGCAGTCGGCACCAGTGGCGCGTCTGCTGCCGTCTCCTAGTCGGACTGCCTGTTTAACGTGTTTTTGGCGCTGAATTATCTGCGGGTGGATGGCTGATTATGACGCGGGGCAGTGAAAACCGCAAGGCAGCTGTCTCGCCGATGCCGCCTTATCTTTGCACGAAAGACAGTTGTTTGTGGTGGTATGTTGTTAACACAAGATGTAGTCGCCTTGCCCCCGAATGTTTGCTTAAGGCATTAAGGTCTTGCGGTAAGACCCCCTTCTTTCCCTTTTATTATACTTCATTCCGATGGTCGTTGTTTTTGTATGACAGCGAAGCGTAAGTTCAAATGGCTGATGTTATGCTGTTGGTAATTATGACGCCTTTTGTGCCTGCCTAGTCTCCAACCAACAACCTATAGGTCACGAAGCAGACGCCTGAACCACTCGACCACTGGCTGGCACCAGCTGAAGGCGAGAACTCCTTTATCTACTTTGTCCCTAATTCTGTCATTCCATTAAACTCTATTAGTGAAACGATAGTTTTAGGTACAGGAATAGTGAGTTTTTTCTAAGCCTTGACGCGATGATAGCTGACAACTGAAGACCGGTGCTTGTCTACTGTTGGTTGTGGCTCCAAAAGCTGAATCCGAATACTTTGCGTTTCTGATCGCCGCCACTTTTCACCTACCTCTCGACGACATACCATCACCTGTTGCTGACATTTCATCCCTCATTTATTTTTCTCTTACAATCAAATCAACAGATTGCTTTGCAAAACCGTGTGAGTTTTTAGCCTGTTACTACAGCTTCATCCGTCTTCCAGTTGATATTTAATGCATCCTTCCACCTGCTAGCATTCGTTACACTGTTCACTTGACCATTTCTCCCATCTTTCCTTGTGTTCCACTTTTGATCTTTGTGTGCTTTTCGTATTCTAGGTTGACTCATTTGCACTTATAGGGAGTTTTGTTGTACTTTATACATTATCGCAGTCAGCTCCAACTGCTAACACCCTGCACCCATCCGAAAAAATATTGGACGCCCGTATCGTCCGATTGGGACTCGTCCTGCAGGTACAGGCCTATGAACTCTCGGCACCAGTGGTTTTTTGCGGCCTGTGGCTGATAGTGACAGACTGTCATGACTGATAGCTAAAGACCCGAATTTTCCGCGATGGTGAAACATGTTTTGCGCGATAGAAATCAAAAATTCCGCGCGATTTCTGCGGCGCAATCATTACATTCCGCGATTTCAACGAGTAGACGAAAATAATCCGAAATCCACGCACCTTTATCCACTATACATGTCAGGCTTGTTTCAAAACGGAGGAATTAAACTAAAGCCCAACAAGATGTTTAGTGTTGCAGTCTTAAAGTTTGTCATGCTTGTCAGACACAACAGTATTGTAAGCGCTGAAGCCTCGTTTAGCGTCTACCCAATTCACAGGATTGCATAGATAGCGGCCGCCGAGGTCTGCCGGTTGTGAAGTTCTTTCATGCATCCCGCACCAGAAGGCCAACGTGTCTTCACGTTTTTCTCTTTGAAGTTCTTTCACCACTTTTCGATAGATTAACCACTCGGCTGCCACATCGGGGGTACTAACCAGACCTGGAACATCGGCATAGTTGCATGGATCAGTGGGCAAGGTGATGAGCTGGTTGGGGTCGAGCACTCTAATGGCTTTCACTAACGGTCAGCTAGCCTGTGATGGCAGCAACTCCTGGTCTTTTATGGCGGCTTGGAATAAGTGGAGTTGCATGTCAGTATGGATTTTGCTATGCGCATCTAAGGTGAGTCCCTCTGCCTGAAAATGTTGCAGTTAGTTTTCTTCAGCGACAGTTTTCAGCGGCATGGATAGATCGGACTGGTCGTTAACAATCTTATGGATTACCAGAGACTGTGATTCGGCAGTTTTCAGGTGACGGATAATATTCTTCCCAAAAGTCGTGATGTAACACAGTTGCTATCTCATAGCTTTCCTTGGTTAGAGTGTCCACCAGTTCACAAAGACCAGCTGAGTCTCCAAACTCGTTTCATACAGCTTGCAACATGGCTGGGTAATGATGGAAATATTTGCTGTGATGTGCGATAGGTTCCAGTCAAGAGTTCCAGCGGATGATGACCGGTGTAAGTGGGCCGGTTGGGTTATCCACACCCTCCAGAGTTGGCTAGTCCATGTAGACACGCCAGGAGACGAAAAGCACTTTCCATTTTTGGAACGAATTCGTCGACTTCCAGAGGGAATTTGTGAATGGTCTCTAGTCAAGTTGATGCAGTGGGCGACACATTTGATGTGAACTCATTCCTCACAAACAGGTTTAATGACATCTTGGTAGCATGCTGTCATATATCTTACGCTATCGGACACGAAAGCCGTCACACTACTAAACTCTGTACCTATCGTTATCCAACTGCGCAGAATGGTTCCTCCATCTATGGCAGAATTGACTGTTTCCATATTGGCCGTGTCGAGGAGGTATGCTTTTAGACTGTCCTTGTTTGACTTCAATGGTACGCACACCAGGATGTTTAGTTCCATCTCCCCGTGATCATCAGTTATTTCGTCTGTTATAACACTCACAAAGGTATCACGGGACATCTCTCTCAATATCTGATTATGTTTCCCTTTGAGTTTGGTAATTTGCGAACATAGCGCGTCAGATCCGGCAATGTTTTCACCATTTCGTACGTGTCTAGGAAGAAGTTTCCCCGGCTGGGGATTGTCAGCCTTCTCTAGAGAAATATTCGCAGATATCATGTCAAGTCAAAACAGGCTTTATGAATCCGGCTGGGAACCTTTTCGGCATCTTACACTAGTACTGAGAATATAGGGAGACATAACGTAGGCATGGAATTGCAATAAAAGCATAAAAAGTAGAAAACGTGCATGCACACTGCTTTAGTAAGAATTCAGGCATGGCGCCAATAACTTCTTTGGAGTCCACAAGAAAACAGGATTATTACTGTAAGATAGAGTTGTGATAACATGTGGGAGAAAACAAAACCCTCAATTTAGAGCGGGTAGACGAGCAGCACGCGACTAATCACAATATTGGTAAACAATGTGTGCCGACTCACTTAGTCTGACTGGCTCCCTCAGTCCCTCACTCAGTCCGTCATCGTCGCGCGTGTTTCTCTTGCTTCTGACGTGCTCGTGCCTACAGCTATTCATTGGTGTCTGCCACCAAGTTTGGATCAGTCTAGGCAGGTGACGTGAATCACCTCAGTAACGGACAGTCGAAGCGCCTGCAAGTGACCTATAAAGTAACCATGCTCTATCTCTAATATACTTTGGTCAAGTTGGCCTCGGTGTTTTGTTTCTTCCTCGGCTGGGTTGACAGCACAAGGAGTAGAGGGAAATAGGCAGCGTTACTACAGGTCTCTGTCCGTACAATAACACTGGTCTCACCGTAGGTTTGTAAACTCTTCAACACTACGCTTACCTCCCACCGTCTCGTAAGTGGCTGAGGATTTGTAAAGCCACTGGAGTCTTGGCGACGCGTCCAGTAGCTTCTTTGGCGATTTACCTGCAAAACAACAGCTACCCAGATAAGCTGCTGAATAACTTAGATCAACTGTTCAGTGATATGGGGAACGGAATTTGAGTGGGTCGAGTCCCGTAGCAGTGCTTTGCACACTAAATGTACAAAGCGTATGTCGAAGCATGCAGCGGCACGCGTTGCATTTGCCAAACGGCTACGTCCGACCCTAACAGAGCTGGGACCCCACACACTCTGGGTTTCACAGCCACTCGTGCCGTAGAACATCGACCTTCCGAGAAGTGGAAGGAGACAGGAGAGTTAATCATTATTATTTAGATAAAAGTTGCAGAGGAATCGGGTAACCCCGACGCACTCTACTTGTCGCGGCGAATACAGTGGATGATGTTATGTGGACTCTTACACGGTCACTGAATTGGCGGTATAAAAGTTTCAGAATAGAGGGATATTTCCGATGTTTCTCTCCAGACAAACACCATCACAAGTAATTACAATCAAACTTGATAGATCACTTGATGATGTATCTGACGAACTGTAAACATGTTAGTGCTCTTTCTTTTTGAATGGAAACCAGTCTGGCTTTAACTGATTCGTCTTTCGCAAGGAACAGCAAACCACCGTACGGTATTACTTTAGAGGTAAGTGAGATCGTACTAATAACACGACAAATTTTACACAAGACATCCTTTGGCTCTTTTATAAAAATGCCGATGACGTTCACTAGTCGTCACTTAGAGGATACTTCCTGGTTGCTCCAAAAGGTGTCGGACAGCGCAACCAGAATAGGTACCAGTGGATTACCTCCGTCCCGTCAACAGGGGGTGATGGAAGGCCATCTTGCCAAAGTGCCTTATTCCGCTTCAGCGTTATCAGCTCTTGTCGGGTTTCTTCATCGGAGGGATTGTTACGTGAACATCCTTTGGGGGTTCAAATGGAGTATTAATCAACCCAGATATACTAGGGTGGCTGAATGTTTCTTTAAAAGTTTCAGCCCAACCTTCTATATAACGTTATTTGGGGTGAATTAGTTGTCCATCCTTCTCAGTTACAGTTTCACTCATGGGAACCTTTCTTGCTGTGTCCAGTAAGCTGGAACGGTACTCGTCTTCCAAATTGCGCTGAATTTTTTTTACCACATACACTCGCCGTACACCAGCACTGCCGATCAATTCTAAAACTCAATCAGCTGGCTTTTCGGAGTGTTGTATCATTTAACTAACCTCACGACGGAAACAGTTAGCGCCCTTCAGCTTTATATCAGTCGGTTACTCCTGTGTTCCCATTCGCCGTCAAATGTTTTCCAGTGCTTTTGTATTGCATGTTGAAAGCGATTCCGGTCCACCTTCTGCTCCCCCGTTTCATTCGTCCGTACTGGCTGATGCTGGACTTTACGCTGATGCGGTTACTTCGCAGATTTTGACTACAGTTCAGCCTATCACCTTCGAAGTTCAATAATTGGCCGATGTGACCTTGAACTCTAGTTGCACGCGCGCGGCTGTTCACTTCTATCTATTTTGGAATCAAGTCTACTGCGAGATATTGTTATATCGCGAATTTCGCGAGTCACGGATTCGTTCACGTGAGGTGTACACACCTCATCATTTGAACCGGAGTCTGGTAAACACAAATGGATTATGGCACTTATCCTGTGTGCATGTTTCATGATACAGTCTACTACATCTACATCAACTTCTAGTGTGTGTAAGACCATAGCGTGCGTCGCTTGTCGACCAATCTGACGTAACACGCGGACATTAAAGGCCCCAGGGTGAATTCGTTCCCCAAGGTTTGAAAGATGATCTTGCTTGTTAGTTTGGATGGTGAAATCAATAGCAACTTGCCAGTAAGCAGGAGAAAAGAATTCGGGAAATGGAAGTGTAACGAAAGGGGTGAAAAAATTACCGGCGACGGGACCTTGTGCGTAGATGATGCTCTCCGACCGCCCATTCCGAGAGAGGGGTTTTGTTCGGGTTGTCATTCCCCAGCTTTTAACTCAACAATTTTCCCCACAATGCAGTGAAAGGCAAGTTCAGTTTGGGGTGACTGCTGGGTCCCATTGGTATATACTAGAAGCCTGTCATGCGCAGCCTTTGATGATTTGGAGAAGTTGACATGTATCTTTCAGCCGTAATATGTTACGAATCTGCGATCACTGTCAAAAGTATGGGTTATCATCTACCCATGTCTACGATTCCGGCTGAAGGGAACTCGTTCTCCGCTAGCTCCGAATCCCAGCCGGAAATCGGAAGCCAATGGTTGGAGGCAAAAGCATGTTGCAGAACAAGCTACCGAACGGCTACATGTAGTGTGTAATCCAGTGAGTATTTATTGACCTACCCATATACCTCAGCTGTCTTGATTGGTGGTCCAGTTCCGCTATCCAATGGGAAAGTTGATACGCTCGTCGTATGGACACGAACTTTTCTGAAACTGGTTGATGTTTCAACTGTACACCATTGGCTCAGCTTGTTTTCCCATGAAGTTCTTGAGTTTTCCTGGGAGCTTTTACTCTCCCTGGTATATATATATATATATATATATATATATATATATATATATATAATCTGTCCCGCTTGTATTGTGTTTGCTACTGATGAGAACTGTCGAAATGTCGACATATCGCAGCGTATGCTCTCTATGCTTTGATGTATTGGCTGAAAGGGACTGCATGTTTCACGATTCAAGGGTTTCCGATTCCAATCTACGTAGATGCAAGCGACATCGTTGTGTCCCAGCCCACATGTAACCGCAAGCGTGGGCGAAAAGTCGCACGATATGAGATCCCGCTGCACTACGGATAGCTTCTATTTTTCTCTTCGATGTGCAAGCTGCGTTCTGTTGCATGGGAAAACGAGGGTAAGTGCTATCAGTCTACGAAAATGCGCCCAGGAATTCTTGACTCCCCGACTTGTGCTTCTGGTTCGAATTGAGAGTAACTTCCATTGCCTGGAGCCGTAAGTGACTCGGAACCATCAACGATGAAATACTGCGCATGAATTTCCACATTCATCCAAGGTTTGTTGACGTTTGCAATCACGAGTAGTTTTGATATTTTTGTGGACTACCCATTTTTGGCGAGATACTCTCTCTCTCTTCAAGCATTGTGTATGAGTTTTGCCGCACTTTGTAAGTGCGTAATCCGGTATGTAGCGCAGTTGACGACTGATTTCTTGATTGTGCAACCTTCAGTCGGATTAACCAGCCACACCGCCGACCAGTTCCTTGCCTCAATCATTCCCTATTACCCATTGCCTTCGGAATGCTCTGCGACTGCGTGCCTCTATTGTTGTTTGATCACTCACATCCCTAGTTATTCCCTTCGTTCACAGTTTTGACGATATGATGGGGGGAGGTTTCCCCATCGGAAAATTGACGGAGCTCTGCGGACCACCAGGCGTCGGAAAGACTCAATTTTGGTAAGTTGCGTCTTGTACGTAGTGGATTTCACAGTTCCTACTTTGACTCTCTCACTTTCTTATTTGGTGCCGAATCACCATATGAGCCCAACATTTGGATATCCCTTTTGTGTGGTGCACCAGGACCACACTTTCAATGTGAAGGATGTTGTCTCGTGTATAAGTCAATGCGTCTCCGGCTTCTACCATCATTGAACAAGCTTTGAACTCAGCCTTTCGAGGTATCTACATCACCGAAGAGGTTCCACGTCACTTTTCAAAGTATCAGTTAACTGGAGGCCGTTGGCTTCCCGATTGTAAGTAGGATTTACAAGGTAAAAATGTGTCCAGGGTCGTTGTATGCACCATAGACAAGACAATAACGCGTTAAACTTATAAGAACACTACTAGAGTTTGTCCAGTGATGCTCATGGGGTATCGCATCCCCACAGCTGTAGTTTATCGTCAGCTCGTTTGGCGTTTAGATGGACATTTTCACTCTACCTGTCGATGCTGTCTACATCACATTTTCTTCATGCCTACCGGCCATCTTGTGTGACATGGTTTGCCTACTAGCACTGCATCTGGTTGGTTTAGGTCCACTGTTAGTCACATGGTGGTTGTACAAAAATGAAGTCAACTTGATGCGAGCCGCCTTTTTGGATGAAGCTAATGAGCTTGAGCAGCATCGATGACTCTATTTGACTTGATGTGGTCGAAAAGTTGGTACTCTTTTCCATATGATCATTATTCCTTCTATCTGATGAGTTTTGTTTTATCTCGTTTTATTGCATTTTCGTTCGTTCGTTTGCTTACTTTTCCTTTCCGCTTTTTGTCCTCCATCACTTATTTTGTGGCATTCCGGACTGGTTCGATTTATTCTAGCATAGATTCGTTTCAACTGCACTTTATCACGCATCCGCGAAACTTCGGGACGGCCGTTTCGTCCTTTCAAGGTTCGATTTCAATGAGCGATTCTTCTGTCTGCGACTGTATTCTGCCAAGCTTGTGTTTGATTCTACTGTCTTTTGGAACGATAACCCCTATGACCTTGTGGCTGGTTGTTATATACTACGGTACTCCGCATTCCCGACGCACAGAGGGTGGGGCTGAACCCCATAGACACGACTTCCCTCGTTGAGCAGTCAGCCACCCTATAACATTACTACTTGGCTGGAACAGTTACAGTTACATTGTCATTTAGGTTCTCGCGATCCTTCGTAACTCGTGACCCCAGTCATTGTCTCAGTAGGGGAGGGGTTGCAAGTTCTAGCTTCTCACTGGACAGGGTTAATGTTCGCTGTTGTGGAATTTCGAACAATAGAATAATTGACCATCAGGATGCATGTGTCTGGTAGTTCCACTTTAAAGTTGATCGAAATTCCCGTGATATAAGACGTGTTTCCCCACACTGTTGTTCTCACACTAGCACGTATCGATCGTCGGGTATATGCGCAAAAAGTTAAGACTAAAAGTTGCTTCCCGTATTAACGATTTTCTACTAGACACACAGCCACTTTCCTCACGACTTGCAATCGAGCTTGACATCCGATTACTCTACTTCCCTCGCTCATTCAATCGGATGGATGACTTTTTAATATGCTACTGGATGCCAGTTATTCCGAAATTGTCGGAACGCGAGCTCCTCTTTTGACTACTCGATTACCAACCGTTACTTTCATTCCTTGTATCCGCGGATTGCGCAGTTCATAGTAAATACCTCGATACAAGGTGTCATTACAGCAGTTGAATCAGATTGACTGGCTTTAGTGGTACGTGGCACTCTCTTCCTCCTTTGATTTTCGCTGCTACCGAGATGCACAGAATTCCTGCGCTCGGTTGACATCCCCACGGACACAGACAACTTCTGTATTGATTCTAACTTTTTGCTTCAGCATTCAAGCTTGCTTAACTGTGCAACTGCCTCGCTGGTTCGGTGGTTTAGAAGGTGAGGCTGTCTTCATCGATACCGAAGGTAGCTTTGTACCCCGCCGTGCCCGTCAGATGGCCGAGGCACTGGTCGACCACTGCAGACGACATCTCACACTCCAGAGTAAGCCAATTTACCGACATTTATCCTACGAAAAAGCCTTGCTATATTTTGCTTCGGTTCTCATCTGTCCGATTTACTTCCGTTGTCTCGATGTGTTTACGATGAACGGAGTGCACACCCGGTTTCACCCTCTTGAACTCACTCTATTACCTCTTCCAGGTTTTTTCCCCTACATTTTGTTTAATTCGCTTTAAGGTCAATGTGCACTTCTAATCCATGGTCCCGATGAAATTTGATTCAAATACCGATCAAACAAAACTGCATCGTAGCCGGTTCAATCAACGGAGTAACCAAAACGATGGAACGCTGTATCTGGTCGCTTGGGTGCACCCAAAGCGTCTTGCTGCAAATCCGCCAGCAGATACTGTTAACGCTTTTACCCTTTTCGCCTTATTGATTTTGCGGTCATTATCTTCCAAAGGAGTGTCGTCAAAACTGCACTCAGCCAGAAAGCCACTACGCATCCGGAGAGACACTGGACAGCCGTTTCATCCCTTCTGGAGTCGTTAGTACTGCACCTTTCATCTGACCCCATGTGGGGCGAGAACCGACAACTTAACTGTTAGCATTCTGGGATTATAACCATGGTGGAGAGGAGGCAGCCAACGTAACTTAATAAAACGCTATCGTATAGCACGACACACGTCTCCCGATGTCACGCTCATTTGCAACGTGTGGAGAGCAGGGTTGGCCGCTTGATACACGACTACCCTTACTAAGCTAGCCCGAACAATTAGTGATTTCTAGGGGGCTGGGAAATTGCATTTGGATTGAATATCGAATGTAGTTTGCTCCAGAGCCTGCGGATCTGGAAAAGCTATAGAGAATCGTTTCGTGCTTTTGAGATCGGTTAGCACCGCGTGACTAATCTACCCAGTGAGTCCCGAGGGTCTGAAATGGCTGCTCGGTGCTTTACTAGATGTGCAGCTTCAGAGAGATTTGCGGACAATCGATTGGTTTATTTAGTTGGCAACGTTTCGCTGTTGACACAAATCTTTCCTTGGCCAGATGAATTGGTAAATAGTTGGTGTGGCATTTTATAGTAGGTGAGGGAATGGTGACAACTGGGATCTCAGTTAAAAGACCTACAGACACAAGTGGAAAAGTTATCTAAAGTGGTTAATCAGAGTGGGGTTATTGTCGGAGTTTCACTGTCCGTCATGTAGTCAATTAACGCCTTGGTGTAGATGATGATGTCACTACTTGCATTCCTACCTGTTCCGCGTGTTGACGCTCATCAGACTGGCCGGGTTAAGAATGCTGTCCACACTTTCAAGAGTTACACTTCCTCCATCCTATTCACAAAGCTATCAGTTTTAACGATTTCGATCGCCTCGACAATTTACTTCTGACGCTTCGCTCGTAAACCTTTCCTAACCATCTCAACATTATCTGAATCCATCTGACGCACGGTGTCTAGCGCAGGTACAGCTACGGCAGAATCTCTTAACAGAGCTCTGTGTTCAAGCTCATTTCTCGTCAGTTGCAACACGCACTTTATGTGTTCTAAAATCCGTGTCCTTAGCTATTTTCCTGTTTGACCAATGCATATGTGTGCACAGTCTTTGCAGTTGCTTTTATGCACACATTTAGTCATCCTATGTGTGAGAGGGGGGTCTCTCAGGCGAACCAGCGTTGAATGTTAAGTTTGGCCACGCTGAAAGACCACCCTTATATCCTCCTTGTTCAATACCATCCGAATTGCTTCCGTGGTTTCCTCTTTGTTAGGAATTTTCACTGTTCCTGCCCAATGCGTTGTGGACCTTGTCTGTCGGTTTAGTACTGTTTGTAACTGACGTTTACGTAGACGTCACGGGTAGCCACTGTTTAGTAGTTTGCTCATTGCCTCTGTCCATGCAGCCCTTTTATTTTCTTCCGTTGTACACAGGGTCTGTGTCTTATGGCACAGCGACGAAACTGTCCCTGCGTGAACGTTCTTTGAATGACCTGAAGTATAATGGAGTATCCTATTAGGTATCTGTTGGTTTGCGGTTTATTGTTGTTCTCGAATTTCCTCCATTTCTATGAACTAGGCAGTCAAGGAATGGTATTTTACTACCGCACAACTCTGAGTCCACAGAGAAGTTTCTTCTCTCGTCAATAGAGTTTAGATGGTTCAGCAAGTCCCACTTCTTATCCATTTTTATTATCACCAAAGTGTTGTCTAGGTAGCGCCGCCAAATCAGCTATGAGCTACCGGAGTTTAATAGCATCACATTCTCGAAGTTGTCCATTTACAAGTTCACCAATACAGGGGGTAATGACCAGCCCATGACCAAATCTTGTTCTTGGTTGCATCGTTTCAACTGGAAAACGAAATAAGACATGCTAAGGCACCATGTCATACCCTGAACTATATGATTGACTGTAAGTTTTGTTCTCTCTCGCCAGTGGATTGTCCTCGTTTAGGCATCGTCTTGCTAACTCAAGCGGTTCTTCTTTGGGTACATTAGTAAAAAGCGAGATGACATCAATGATTACCAATTGTCCATCCGGCTCAATGGTGTGTCCCGCTATCTTTTGAGCAAACTTGTACGAGTTCTTCATGAACATACTCGTTCGTCTTATTAGGGGCTGCAACATTCCCGCCAAATATCACTCGAGTTCCTGAGTTGCAGCGCCTAGACCGTCGACGATAGGCCGCATGGAAACGTCAGGTTATATATCTTTGGTACCCCATGACGTCTAGGAGGCCGAGTCGATTTCGGATAGATGCTGTACCATTTACCTACTTTTAAAGCGTCCCTTACGGCTCAACTAGTTGCCAACTTCCGTTTTATTCTTATTCATCACCGTCGTTACGGTTTTCTTCTCGACTGACTTATCCGGTCCTGTCTCCAAATGTTGTTTCATTTTCTTTGCAAATAATCCGACTTATTCATCACTACCATTTTCCTCTCTCAGCCTTTGTAGTTACGATACTACGATTGTCCTACAAGACATTCAACGCCATGCGTTCAGGCGGTGTAAGATTGGGTTTCCCATGTTTTTGAAATTTAATAATATTCACTAGTTGTGGATGCATATCCCCCGCCCATACCTCGGGTATCTTAGTTACCACAATTTCAACGCTATAACTTATCTCCTCTGCGTATATCTTACGTTTGTTGATAGTATCGCTCGCATCCTTCTCCAACAATCTATGCTCCGTTTCAAAATTCTCTAACAAAATAACTGCTTTACGATAGTTGCCACTAGATCCAGACTTATCACAGACCGTTGGCATTACGATGCATAGAAACTAAACGGTTGAACTTACGAATTTATCTTTACTTGGTGTCCTGTACCCTTTAGACTTAACTTCTGGAGCTTTTTTTAAAGGTAGGTCATAGTCGAGACGGATTTCACAATGTGCTTGTTAAATAACGGCCGAATAACGGCCATCATCATCTTCACTAAGGCGTTAATTGACTACATGACGGACAGTGAAACTCCGACAATAACCCCACTCTAACTAACCACTTGAGATAACTTTTCCACTTGTATCTGTAGGTCTTTTAACTGATATCTCAGTTGTCACCATTCCCTCACCTACTATAAAATGCCACACCAACTATTTAGCAGTTCATCTGGCCTAAGGAAGATTTTATGTCAACAGCGAAACGTTGCCAACTAAATAAACCAATCGATTGTCCACATATCTCTCTGAAGCCATGATTTCTGTATGGGTTCCAAGTGCATTCCTTGTTACATGCGCAGTTGCCCATCCAAATGTCATGGAAATTCATTCCAAACTCCCCCGTTATTCGCTCTATAAATTGCTTACTGAAAACCTAGTAAATAGTATGTTTTCAAAGAAAACGTCTTTCTATCATGTGTCAATCATCTTTCCCGCCCAGAGCTATATACTCAAGCAAGGTAGCAACATTCCCTTGCAACTTGCTTGTTCTCCCTTTTTTATTTGTTTATTCCGATATCCGATAAATGAAAACGGTTTTTGTAACCATTGGGGTAACAGGATAAAATTTTGTTCAACACAGTAAACGTCAGCACAAATGATAGCGGTTCCTTTTTGTTTTCGATGTTGTTTTTTTGCACTAGCTTCTGCACAGTGAATCGTAGCTAGAACAAGCATGGTAGACTAACATTCACACCACCGATTTATATTGCTATCCACCACCTGTGATTTCTAACCACTGCGGACGGACAGATCCAACTGGCACCAGACATGAGGTATCCTTCATTTTGCTTTTCCACGTCCTCGGCTGTGCGCCGTGGCACGTTCTCCATTCGCTTACGGAAAGTGCATGTAATGTGCGAGTATTCAGGTGATTGCCTGGCACACGCAGTACACAACCGAAGGAACGCATCACACGATGTTGACACCACAGTGCGCAATCCTTCACGAACAATGGTTGCCGAAAGCGAATGGTCGTTCCAAAACTTCCTCGCAAATAGGCCAGGTCTCGCAGTTGTACAGCAGGGTCGCACACGCATTGGCATTGTATAATCCGCCGTTGACGACGCCACAAGGATCTCGGGTTAATGAATGCAAGGCGAATTTTAGCAGTTCGTTGTGGATTTTCATCTCTAATACCACCGCCAGTCGTGATGCAACTCCTGAGATAAGTAATTATCTTGCTCCAGCTTCTCGTCTGCAGTTGTGGCCTTAGTCACTTACTGATCCTGAAGCAAAATCTTACACTTGGATGGCGCAAAATGCTGACCACACTTAGATGCCTATGACTAGATGGTTCACTATATTTTTGGTAGTCCATGAATTGTTCTCACAACAAGCTGATCTCATTGGCATAATCCAAATTCACGTCTGTCGCCGGAAAGAAACTAGACACCCGGGTGTTTAGCTCTTCCCGATGCTCGGGGAAGGATATCTTCAATGGTAAACTGAAGCAGGTATGGTGAGATATGGAGCCTTTGGCGTACATCACTGCTAATTACATACTATGAATAGATCTTACCATTAGCCTTAAGATTATCCTATGTGGGATCATATAGTCCGTTGAGGATTGCGTCACCGTACACCGTTCTTGGCATGTCGTTTCATAGAGATGTCCTATTTACTTAGTCAAAAGCGATTTGACTGTCCCAACGCAGTACGATTGCCGGTCTTCGGTGGATGTGATGTTATCATATATTTTGGCACATCGTTATGAGCTGGTCGATTTAACCAAGCCGGAATGAAAACCGGCCTGTTCATCGCGAGTTAAGCTTTTGCGTAGATGAAAGAATACGTAGCAGAATGAACACGGAAACCTTAGATACAATTGAGATCAGCGAGATTTCTCGGTAACGCACATTCGTTGCAGAACGCTTTTCTATTAATCCGGAGAACAGCTTTGCCGCACGAACTGGGGGCCTTCCTAGACTTCCATACTCTCGGAGTCCATAAGTACCTTTCGCTGATGAGTACTTTCGAATATAGGTCTGGATATTTTTGAATACAGGTCTGGAGTTTTATGGCATTCCGAAGTCTGGATTTCTCTTCGAATCTCCGCTTCAGTGTGGTAATCTACGCCATTGGAACAAAACTTAGGACCCCCCGAGGGCTGCATAGGCATACTTTGTTGTCATGAGGCCGCACACTGCAAGTCCCATTCATACATATATATATATATATATATATATATATATATAATCATTGCACAATATTTTTATTACTTCAACTTAATGACGTGTAATTTGCATACAGGTGATTTAGCAGTTTGACACATTTGTGAACGCAATATACTGAAATAGTTTTTTAGCAAAAGAGAAAATTACCTTTTTTGGCAGTAGCATAGACTTTTAGGCGACAGCAACCAATGCATCGTACAACCAGCACAGCAGTTCAAAATGAACACTTGTGTTGTTTTTTTCCTGAGCTTTGACACCGGTTTTTAATAACAGTTGTTGCTGTATCCGACTGAAATGTCTGTGCAGTTCCGATTTTGTTCAGAGATGACAAGTGTTGATCACTCAACTTTGTTTGGCAATTTTCTCGCTTTCAAACGCCGGTATAACCGAACATTGCCGTGATCCCTGTAGTAAATTTTCTGCAGTTTCTGCAATTATGTATGAAAAGAAATCAAACACCCTCACCTCAAGTTACTTTGCTCAGAGTGTAGAATCCGACTGCGTTTCCAATAATTCCTTCCGCATGGTTTCTTCTGCGTTGGTGCTGAGAATAATGCAAATTGGTGTGCGCAAGACATGAAATCACGAAATTTTTCCTAAAGTTCTTTTGACAACAGTTCCTGGTGACCGTCATAGTATAAGTTAAATACAGACTCCGTATTGGCAGGGCCTTTCAGTTCTTTGCACTTGGAAAATGAACTAGATTTCCATTTGACACCTGTGACTTCCATAAACTTAGTTTTGTACTGAAGCATTTGATGTCACCATACGACTGAATTATGGGTTTGATTTTACCTTTTAAATTCAAATGGAGCACTTAGTAGTGTAGTAATCTCCACAACACAAGCCAGATCCTGAGGCCAAATTTCATCTTTTATATTTTCTGTATTTTCAGTTTTCATCTCCACAAACATTATTATTTCTCGTTTCAACAACTAAAATCTCTTCAGCACTTTGTGACATGACAATCAGCGGACTTCTGTGTAGAATGGAACATCGGTAAACTGATTATCCATATCTTCCAACAACTGGCTGAATTAACGATTGCTGAAAACATGCTTTTTGTTACGGTTCACTGTATTCGTGACCAGACTTAGCTCGTGATCCAATGTTATATTTTGAACACAATCTTTGTTGATGCATAACTCAGTGAACATATGTATATGATGAACCTACGTGCGATATTACCATTTTGTGCGTATCATGACAGCAAGACCATTATGTCTACCAGACATATTCGCAGCACCATCGGTATGTAAACTTGCAAGTTTACTCAGCGCAAAGTCATAGTCATGCGGATGCTGCTCGACTTACGAGGAGATTCCTAGCTTGTTATGGTTTCATGCAAGGAAATCAGTACAATAAGTTCTTCCTTAATATTAAATTCACTGTCACACGCGCTTATGCAAACTGCAACTTGGGCCATTCGAGGGATGTCAGTGGTCTCATCAATAGCAATAGAAAAATGTTCCCATATTTACGATATGGCCTTAAGCTGTTGCTTCAAGTTACAATTCATCAAACAGTTTAACAATAGTGTTCCTGTTTGATGAAATATGCTTGAATAAGTGTGCTTTCTTTGTGCACACAATTTCATCCGTTTTCACAAAGCATTGAACCACAACATCTTCTTTACCGTCAGATTTCGCACACATGGCAATTATCCAGCTGAGTTCATAGCTTGCAGAAACGGAATCCACCTTACCTGTCTGTAGCCTTATGGCCTGTCTGTAGCCTTAAGAATCACGAGCCTATCTTGTAATCCGAGGGCGCCGGCTCTAGACTGCGTAGGGACCGGGTGACCATCGCAGTATCCTTAACCCACGTATGACTGGTGTTGGTTGTGCGGCAGCGGAGTGTCGGTACTACGTACAGGCGTACTGCTGATGCCTCTCTGTAAAGCATATCTGTTGCTGCCTCTCTTTACAATTCCTTGAGTTTTGAGACACGAAACGTGCCCTCATATCTATCAAAAGATCCGTGGTTCTTTTCAGAATGTCTTTTCGCATTGTAATATTTTGACGTAGCAATCCTGTTGCTGCAAATTACACGATGATTTTTTCATTCGCTGCTGAGAAAAGATACTGTAATTCCCTTTTTTGAAGCAATCGACCTTCTTCGTTCACTGTGCTTGTTCTCAGCTGGCAACCATAAAGTTTTGTGGAAGCTGAACAGTGTACATTGTATTGTAAGGGACCATCCCATTCACTTTATAATAAACGACAACCAAATTTATACAAGAGAAAAAAGATTATGTCAGCTAACGTGCGGTTATCCAGTCACATTATGTCACACTGTCGCTACCCATCGAGTAGTGCGTGCGCCGCTGACAACCAATGAAATCCTAGGGGGATAAGATTAATCATGACATGCTCACTGCATCTGTGTGGACAGTCAAAAATCATAACTATCTTAAAAGCTTTAACTGACTTGCTCCGCAGATGCATTCATGTTTATGTTGTGCTTGTAGACTCCATTAAAAGGTGATTAACTATTTCAAAAGGTAAAAAACATGATGCATTAAGAAAGCATGCCCGTTTTTGTTTGAAACACACACGTCTGTCCAGTTTAAATCTTAAAACTGCAATGGGAACTTGTAACTCGGGATGGGGATGAGGGTATATGGTTGTTCCCCGAGCTGGGTGATTTGGCTGCGGACGTGTTAGGTGTTAGGTCAGACCAAAGTCAAATGCGCACAGAAACGAAACAAATTGACTTGTTCGGGAAGGTAAGTGCGCAATTTCCCCAAGTAACCGTGTGCCTTGTATCAGAACAGTCTCATTTACAATCAGACTAGAGTTTTTCTGTGTGGCAGAACGTTCATCACAATCGCTTGTTTCATACCACTCACATGTCCCGTGATTCATTGAGATCGATAAATTCAAATTAGCACTCAGCCGTGATTTGAACTGTAATCAGAGTGTTTTCATACCCACGTCGGCCCGTGCAGTGTTTCGCAAATATACCTCCTGTCCGGTGCGTTGTCTTTTGACTCGCGTGGCGCAAATTAAGAAGCTGCTAAGTCGAACCCTGGGGACACAACAGGACGTTTCATCGTTAGGCTAGACGACATCATTTTGACCGCTAAATGATCAATTTAGACATCCTTTGTGTGCCTCGGGTGTACTTGCAAGGGTCCGCATGTTTTACATGCGGGACCTATGCAAACTGACTGAGCACCACATGATGTTAATGAAGGTGTCACACAACGTTGTGTTGGTTAGTCAAATTGCAGAGCAAACTGTTTTACTAAACATTCCAGGCACTTGTGTAGGTTGACAGTCTTCCAACCATTTAACTCAGGTCGTCCGACTGGTGTCACGTGGTTTTCATCCGGCAGCTTTGATGTGGTAAATTAAATTGTGGCTGCTATCCGAGGCGGCAGCTTTTATTTCCGTGGTCCGTTTGGACCACCAGGATTCACGGCCACAGCTAAGTTGTTTCCACTTGTTTGGAAATGGACCAGCGGAATTCCTTTGTGCTCCATAGCAGCGGGTACATGTTATTTGTAAGTACTAGGGGAACTTTTTGTTTTTATGAAGGTTAATCGCAGTTAGACTGCGGCATACAGCCACCACATATCCAGGAAAGGGCTAGACGACCTACTGGGACTCGTCAGCGCGCGCACCTGTCGACTCCTACCGGATTCGTACCCACTACCTTACTCTTGCTAGGCAGCGACTGATGCCACTGAGCCATGGATGACGGCAGCGGGTCGACATGACTTGTATCTAACTGCGATACATGCTACCAATTTGCAGAGGACAGCGTTGGTCCCCGGAGCCACGACTTACTTGACAAGCCACCACCAATCGAGGTGGGATGTATACTGCTAGGGCGACTACTTGGTACAGCTTGTTGACGGCCAACAGTTACCATGATGTTGCCGAAAGCTAACTTTAGCTGTGCAGCGAAAAAATACCGCACCAGGATAAACTCGCAAGTACTATGATATGTTGCAAGCGTACGCAATGCTGTTCGACGTCCACAGGAGAGATAGAAGTGTTTTCACGAAGCTTTCTCTGGCACTCTTTTTGAACGGTTTTTTTCTCCAATTTGTTAGTGTTCATTCGAGTTTGTCACTGAAACACCTACGAACCACATCACTTACCATTGCATGACCAGATTTAACGCAATTTGGTCGGTAGAATCTACAGTCCCAAACGCAGCTACACTAACAATGACTTATGACGCGGTGGTCAACTTGTAGGCAGTATTGGGGAGATGATGTAGGACGCCATGTAGACTAGTGGCGCCTAGGCTCATGCGCGTTCATGCTGGAGAGGTGAATTTGATGGTCGCAACACAACCTTAGCTGTCTTTCTGCATTACTCGAGCGAACTTCATCGTATCCATGCGGTTCTCCTTGATGAAGTTGAAACCTACCCCCATTGATGATGTCCGTTTTTAATGACCTTTTGGATCAGATCATGAAAAATCAGCTGGAGTCATTCCCTGAATGTGTCCTAGCTGTAGTCAGTGGGAACATAAACGAAGGTCACAAAAAGGGACACGTTTGTTTTTTCGACGCCTGCCAGCTTTACGAGAGCCTCAGCGTGCAGAGGCAACTTTTGCTTAGAATCCTTTCGAGAAAATGTCTTCGGCTATAACTCTAAGGTCGATCCCAACACTAGCTAGCCCAGATGTGGTAGACTCATCGTCACCAGAAAAACGGAGATGGTAACAAATGTATGGGTTAAGTATTGCCAAGTTGACTATGCTGGGATCCTGAAGTCCTGTTTCGGACAAGCAGCAGATACCTATTGCAAAGTTTCTAAGGTGTGCAAGACCGGCTTATTTTCCAATCTGCTTTAGGGTGCTCACACTGAACGCTGACAAATTGCTGAAGCGAAGATAGGAGAGTTAAGCGTCTGTTAAACCCTAATTGACACTTCGTGTTTGAGTTGAAGAAATCTTACATCAGAGATGTCAATGTCGAACAACGAAAAATGTACACCGTGTTATGACGGGCAAAAAAGCGATTGCTTGACAAGTCCCGTAGGATTACTATTGTGAAGCTTAAAAAATATACAAAATATCATGAAAAACAGGAGAACTTCGGGCTTTAAAGCGACTCACTAGGTCATTCACATGAACACAAATGTAGGTTTCCTCACCACTATGTTACGGAAAGGTGAGCTGGTGATCACATAGCTGCTTTGATCCATTATCTGCCAGTGTCCAGGACAGTTAAGCATGTAGATTTTTTTTATCGTTGGTCATTCCAGTGTCATATTTAGGAGACAGCTTGTATCTATATGTACACGCACATACACTTAAACATCTCAAACACTTTTTTGTCTTCTAGAGACCCTAAGCAACAATTATTACAGGGAAAACAAAGAACAATTTTAATTTGGGAGACAACGGGTTAACCTGTTATTTTCTGCTTCAGTCCTCACTACTGAATACTCATTAGGTCAAGGGAATTCGTTAGAACTGCTCTACCTATGCTTTCTTTTTCAGTTTTTCTCCGTGCGACGTTACTTGGATTTTTTTATTTGGATTCACTGTCTAGATCACCAATGATATTATTATCTTGGCGAGGTTCGTCGATTATGTTTCTGGCCTGCGATGTGCTGGTTGCTGGTGCACAATTGTGCTTCGTGTCTTTAAACGTCCTACTGAAGCATTTAATAGTTTCAAGCATTGCATTTCCTTCGGCGGTTAGTGCACGCATCCGAAAGGTTATGTCGGGCCTTTTCGAAACATTTCTCATATGGAAACTGTGAGGTATCAGCCTTTTGATCGGAGTGCGAGGTACACTAGTGCTATGCGATCTGTGTCTCCGTGTACCTGATGATCGGGATTAGTGTTTTGCGCGCATCAGGAAGCTACCTGCCTTCGACTATCTGTGATTTCCCTAGGGGATTGCTTATCAATGCTTGTGTGGATCAGTCAGCAGGCTCTTACTGGTGCTTACCCACATGCCTTCTGACGTCGCATCGGATTGTTCGGAAAACCTACACCCCACCATTTTGGGTGGTTCTTCTTCGTGTGCCTATCCAGCTTTGTTTATTCTGTTTACCGTGATTGTGTGTGACTGCACGAGCCGGTGGAGAGTTGGTGACGCGCCGTTAAACAAGCGTGAAAAACTCATTGGATATGTCCACTAGATGGCGACCACGCTATCCACTACGCGCCAATGATTAGTGACCCGGTGCGATGCGGCACAGTCGTGGGCACAGTGGTACTTTTACCTTCAGCCTCTTAGTTACATTCTTATGTTTCTACTACGAACATACTATTTTCTTATCTTTTCATCATCTTTGCTGTTCACACTAACAGCGGTGCGGAGTTTGACAACTGCTTTGTGGGGTCAACTGATTGCATGGAATTAAATCATAACCTCAACCACCCAAACAACTAGCTACTGTCTTTTCTCGCTAGTCTAAAACCAAGATAAGCTCCCTCGGCGCATCCTTATTTGTACTTCTTCACACCATCGTGGCTTGACCGACAACCAGTGGTACCAAAGCGGGTAGCCCTTAACTTATTGGTTACTACCTTCCACTGGGTCACTGGAGAAGATGCGTCACAAAGAAGAGCACCGTTCTTCATATCAGTATTGTAATGCTGTTCGAAAACCGTAATGGCTTTCTTTCTGTCTTATCACTGACTTTTCTTTCATCAAATAATGTGGTAACCATTAAAACATACAGTTCATTGGTTAATTCACTTCAGCCTACTCGAGTTGTCGAGCAAAATCGGGTTTATCCTTTGTTATACAGTTTCGCACCGACCTGGGTCTTGATGTCGTTCACCGGCGTTTGCTGCATTCCACTTTGTCAAAGAGAGTTTGTTCGTCTTCCCCCTTGTTCAACTCCGGTCCATCACCCCAACTGGATGCACTATTTTCCTTCCTGTTTCCGCATGGTGCCCGCGCGGATCCACCTGTTCATCCGCGTCTGATGAGTGACTCGCCGTAGCAACCCACACGTCTCCGTCATTGTGCTTGGTTTCCATTGACCTTGTTAAGAATTTTGTATTGTATTACTCACAGCGCTTCACACTATTCACATACCTTGCTCTACATCACGCGCACGCTTGCACCGCGTGGCGCACGGCCAACTCACGCAAGCCGGTGTTTAATCGATCGACACTTGTCCTTCAACCAATTGAGCTGCAACTGGCGCTATCGTTGCTCGACCACAGGAGTGCATGTTGGCGGCCAAAAGTTACGCTAACGACACCTGATCTTAAACCGTCCGGCGAGTTGGACGCACCCACCCACCACACCGCAGCGTTGACTATCCTTCGGGTTCTAATCCTTGTCATCCCTAACTGACACAGGGGCTAGCGCTTGCTGTCTTCTAAACCCACTAGACATCAAATGGTAGCTGTGTTTGTGAAGTATTATCTCAATTGAAGTCTTGCGTGCCGTTTCGGTCCAGCTCCCTCCCAGCGATGCACTGTCCACAGCCTGTCTTATCCCTGTGTGCACTCTTCAGGTAGTGTGGTACTCGGAGTTGGGAATTGAACACGGGACTTCGTCGTATTTCCGGCATACAAGCTATCCCTTAAGCAATCACACTGATACTTGATACATGTCATTGCTTCCCTCATCATCGGGCTCCTTAATCAACAAGATCTCGAACGTACCATCTCCGAATGTCCGACGTGCACCTCCACTTTGGTCTCTGACTGATTCATGCCTCAGATCAGACCTTGTTAATACTAACCCGTCCTTTACTGAACGAGTTGCTTTTTTGTTGCCCTAAGTGACTCCTCACACTTGTCATGAATAGGCCATAATCGATCTCACCCAAACTTAGCAATGATAAATATCCCATCCCCAGTTGTATTCTTTTGTCTCACTGTTGTGCTGCATTCCGATGGCAGAATTATTGCTGGACTGTGATCATCTTTTACTTCTTACTCGACGTCGTTGATGTGTCACATCATGAGTCGATGATTCGTTGTCGATTCGGATCTTGTTCATCAGGATACCTCCCACAGTTGGCACACTGCGTTTATTGTTCAAGTACCTGCTTGGTAGCCCAATACACGTGGGGATTAGTGAGAGTACATCTGATAAGGAGGTCTTCTGCTTCATCCTCCTGGTCTCTTCGCTACAGTTACATGTCCCATTTTCTTAGTTCCAGCTGATCGAATGATGCTATGAGTTCGTTTTCCCTGTCGCTACGTCTTCACCCATCCCTCGAAGCGCACTGTGTCAGTTTGATTAAAGAAACTCAACTGTGACACATTTTCCACTGCACGACGGTGTTCATTACACCGCACACAGTTATCAGTGTTTCTCCGATGCACAAGCGGCCTGTGCTTGCTTGATCACTGTCTCCATCATCGGTAACCCTAAACGCCCGTATTTTCGCATGGGGTGTCCCACTTACAGTTGTCCAACTTTTCCTCCTTCTGAACGGGCTAATCCACGCGGACCGACTGAATGACCTTGTCCCTGAGGTGACAGTCAGACGCTGCCTTTCAGCTACGTCTTCGGTCTCCGGATGCACATCATCCACTTTGAGTTGTGCAGTTAAGCATCTGTTCAGTGATCTGTGTTCACCATATAATGACGGTGTGTTACAGTGAAAAACAACTAACATTCCCTTAATGCACCTAGATAGTTGATCATTTGTCCGAGGTTGCTTGCACAGGCGTCGGATGCGATTCTCCGGATTACGTGGTTACCTCGGCCACTGTCATTGTGTTCACCAGCACGGAGACGAGGTGCGCAAGTAAGCAGTGGACGTTAGTGATTTTCATAGACCACCGGCCTGGCACCCCAGTCTGCATGCATATTTTCTGACTGCCTTACCACACTGAGTGAAAGTCGTGTCCATGGTGGTGTGCTAGCATTTGTTGCACTTACCCACGCTTCGCGGGGGATGCTCGGGTTAGTTTAGCATTGGTTCTAAGAATGCGGTAGAACCGAAAACCAACAGATAGCTTCGTGCCAATCACACCCTCCAGGTGGGGTCCTGCACGCCTCCGTCGCTTGGTTCCGTGGCACGAGATCGCCCCCGCAGCGACGTTGTTCTTGCACATTAGTCGCCTACTGTTTGTGTGTTCTCTGTTGAGGCGTGCTCATGCAGTAGACTTTTACTACGTAAATCACATGGGTCCTCTTTTCTGCCTGCCACCCTATTTTCGTTCGATAACTGACTGTTTAGCAATACACGCTGGCTGCCCGTGACAAACTGAGCACGGCTACTAGCCTTTTAACACGCATTGTCCCTTTTCCTTATTTCTCTACAGCTCTACAGTCAGGACCCTCAACTACTTAGGCACCATTGGGGAACTCGTCGTAAAGGATACAACTCATTTCAGGCACTATCTTGGTGTGACGTGTTGACATCTGGTTCTCTCATGTCATCTTCAAACCTGCTTTTCACTTCACTCCTAGTGGTGTGGCGGTCCGACAACCGGGCTTCATACTTAATTCCAGATGGTTCCAGCTGGCTCTCTAATTATGTGCTTATCCCTTAGTTGCCTGGGAGTCCGCTTCGTTCTATAGAAACATTAATCTGGATGGCTCTCATAGTGTCTCGTTTGACTGTTTTACTCCTATTGTTTGAGACTGGTTGCGCTTTCGCATCATCTAGAGCACCACGTTCCACGATATCCCGTGCAAGCACTTGCTAAAACGCCTAATTTTACTGGGTCTGGTTACCACTAAGTTGGACTGTGTCTCGCATTGTCGAGAGCTATATCGTTTTGTTATCATATATTATTCTTACATCTCGCTTTTCCACGGTGACGCGAATTAGAGCGACTATCACAAAATGTGAACTGTACAAAAAACCGGATGGTGAGGCGGAAGCGCTCTGCTTTTCGGTTAATTTCCTCACCTTATTATGTAAAGTATCATCTCCTGATCAGTCTGGAACCACACCCAACCTGCAAATTACCGACCATTAGTGCGCGCTGATAGACAGGTGACCTAACAAACGTAGGTGGCTCAGGCACACAAAAATTAGTTGTGCAAACACAAAAGTCTGTTTTTTAGACATGGGTAGATGAAATCCACATTGATCGTCCCACTGGATGTGAGCCATGTCTCACTGGAACTGGTAACCAAACGTGGGTATAGCACGTTGCATCTTTCATGCACAATGGTCCCCTGCGTCTGCACCGACCGCATTGCACGGCGTTACACAACCTGCTTTAGATGATGCTCAAGACTCGCCGTCTTCCTAGTTAAGTGAGGTCTGAAAAGCCACACTATTCTTTCTGGCACATTGTATTACACTTTCCGCCGCTAAACGGGAATGGTGAAGTGCATTAAATGCTTCCATAGGTTTTTTCGATGACGGTGTTTGTGGCCACGGAACGTTTAGCTAGAAGTCTGTCATCCAAAATTAGAGCTATTTTCCCAGCGGCGACCCTAAAATGCGATTTCTCCACAAAAGCGCTAAGCCGTACGCAAAACAAGGGCGTACTGCCGACGCTGACCGCTTCCGGGGTCTTTTATCTAATCGAATGCGCTTATGACAATTTATGTCTGTCGAATCGCGCAGCACCTGTCCAAGCCCGTCAGTGAGTCCCACCCACGTTGACCACGTCAAGCTGACACTGGGGCTATTAATAACTCCATTTTTGCTCATTTTTTTGGCACCGCGCATCAAATAGAAGTAAACTGTTTGTTTCGGGTAATCTACAGGATCCCTGCTGCAGTCGAAAAGCTTGCGCCTTCATATAATTGCAACTGCCGAAGCAACCGGTATTGGGTTACTTCAGCCCCCTTTATGTTCCTAAAAGAGTGATCCAGACTCTGTAGCTGCCTTGGCCAACGAAAGTGGACGACACTGAAGCCAGTCACGCTGGATCGAAAACGCGAATGCCCTAGGTTGGAATACCCGTCCGTTCACGAACCGGACCAGCACGTGATTTGTTTCAACCGAATTAGTCTGATCCACTGTATCCCTCACTACTACTTTCTTTGTTTGATTTTACAGGTCTGAGGAGGAGTCACTGAAAATAATTGTTCACCTCTGGTCCTATATTCATGCTACTTAAATGTTGTTGAAGTGGTCTTAGTGTTGGTTCGTTACACTGTGTTTTGCGGGGCGAGATATCTACTGACACATTCAGGTATCAGCTTGTATTCAGCGGTAATTATACACTAAGATTGGAAAATTGGGATGGATTGCCGTATGCGTTCGATCCAATTCATCATGACACGCGTCTCTACGAGGGACAGATAATTTGCATTCGTTGTCAGGCTGTCCAATCGGAGCGGTGTGCTTAACATCCAACCTGTTTACCTCAGGCAGAACTTTGTGTCTGCTCTGATAACTGGTGGCCCATAGGTCAATGATGGCATTCATAGATGTGGACAGATAGGCGAAAAATTGCGCTCCCGACATTGGTTAGATTTGCAAGATAACTTTAGGCACACGGTAAGCTTCCTTTTTTATTGAAATATTGCCTCATTTGTGAAAATAATGGAGTGAATATCCACGTGATTCAAGAAGCAGCTGCAAAACGCAAGCAGCTTCTCCGGATCGCATGGGTTCAACATTTGCACTTGACGTGCACCATACCGACGCAATTTTCTTTCCTTCAAAATCCGCTGCACTAAGGGGTGGTGTCACAATCTCGAGCAATTGTACGAATGCTAAGGTCCGCCCTTTCCGTCACTTCGCGGATAACCGCCCTAGCTGAACTCTCATCCGTTGTAGCGCGAGCCCACCCCGTAATTCGGATGTTGCACACATTACAAGTGTTCTCGAACTTCTTCACCAGTTTTAACACATACCGTCCGTTGACAGGTCGCATTCCCGAGGTTATGCTATTGTATCTTCTCGGCTGCATTAAGCCCGCATTCCCAACGTAATCAAAGAAGCACCACGCGCTGATCATCATCGACTTGAGGTAACTGAGGTTGCATAACATCCACTGAAGTGACTATATCCTCGCATTCCATCGCTGAAAAAGTAATCCAATGCGAAAGGAAGCTTACCGTATGCCTAAAGTTATCTTGCAAATCTAACCAATGTCCAGGCCGTAATTTTTCGCCTGTTTGTCCACAACTATGAATGCCATCATTAACCTATGAGCCACCAGTTAGCAGAGCAGGGAGAAATTCCTGCCGGTGGTACACAGGTTGGCGGTTAAGCACACCGCTCCGATTGGATAGCCTGACAACGTATGCAAATTATCTGTCCCTCGTAGGGACGCGTGTCATGATGAATTGGATTGAACTCATACGACAATCCGTCCCGCTTTTCCAATCTTACTCTACAACTGTTGGTGCGGGGATAACTGGTCGTTTACGTGAAGGAACGCAACGCGGGATCAGTGCATAGAAAACTAATTAGGTTCCACTCACCCGAGTGACCGCACTTGCACAGGCCGGACGGATGGTTGCTTGATGCGGCCTTGCGTGAGCGAAGGTCATTGTGGCCCCAGACACTGAAGGTATGGGTTGCATCGATTCCAGCGGTTGAGCTGTGCATCATCATCATGCATACACGTCAGATGAGGGTGAAAAATTCCTCCGATACTATGCCGCAATACAAAATGACATGCTGCTAAGGATAACACAACGAAAAATTAGAAACTCACGTAATCTAATGTTAAATATCATATTATTACTCTGCTATGCGATCATGATTAGAGGGGGAATCTAAGGGAGAGGGGGTGGACAAAGATGCTCACAGCGCAGGCGCCATTGGGGCCGGCTCCTGGCCATGCCAGCGAGTGTGTCCAACCAAATGTGTTCATCGTCCTTCGGACCCCAGCTCAGCAGTCGGAATGCATCAACCGACGCCAACTTCGAAGCAAGGGTTTTCATTCTTTTTGACCAAGGCATTGTTTTGCCGCCGCTCCTCTTCCATCCAGATCCCGGATGTGCAAACAACGCACGTCGCGGTAGTCGGTGGGCTGGCATGCGCAACATGTGGCCCACCCATCGGAGCCTGGTGCGTGATATAATGGTGCTGCGCGGATCACTCGCTCTTTCTGTACAAAATACACAGTGTGTGCGGGTTATTGAACTCAGGCCTCTGTTGCGTGCTTCTCTTATTCTACTCTTATGTATTGCATCACAATAAGGGAAGTGTTTCCCACTTCCAGATGATGAAAACAAGCGGACAATATAAGACGGACAGTCGGAATTCACCATGATAAAGCAATCACGTTACCATGCAGTGTGCGTTGTAGTCGCTGTCGCAACGCGCCTGGTTAGAGATCAGACAGGCTGTCTCCTGACCCTCCAGGTTGGGGGTTTGAAATGGGTCGGCCTCCATTTCTGTAAAACTAAATCATTGCCACCTCTCCGCTGCCTTGCGGACAGGCTTTTGAGCCAAGGGCTTTGATTGAAGACCCTAATCGTCCTCCTGTCTAGGTCTGGGTGCCCTAACAGTATCTCAGCCTACATACAACCATGGCATTTTCTTCAAACATAAACTTCACTCTGCATCGGCCGTCGCGCAGATTATCAAGGGTCGCCTTATCTGCTGCATACAGCAGGGCGGATAAGTGAAGACATGCTACTGCTGGCGCCTCCCTTTTTTCTTTTCCATCTGTTCCTCTCACTCCCATCCCGACCCCCATTACTAACTTTTCTTACATAATATCCAGCTTAAATGACAGCAACCGAAGTTCCATTGGAGTAGAATCATTTGCAGCCACCATCCCACAGCACCTATCGGCAGGAGTCCATTATAAGGCCACGCTATCCCGTTTCCATGGCGACATTCAAAGTTCGCACTCCAAGACAAACAGGTCAACAGGCTGCGCTCGCACGCACCTTGGACACACTGGGTATTGATGTGTGTTGAGTGTCCGAAACTAAGATCAATGACCCAAATGTGGTTATTGAATTAACTGCACCCTCTCGTTATTGGTTGCACGCATCCGGAGACGCCGATGCAGCACTCACGGGCCAAGCTGGCGTAGGTATCATTCTATGCTCCAACGCTCTGCCATCGTTGGTTGATTGGATTCCGGTGAACAGCCGTTTACCTGCAGCCCGTTTGACGACATCAGCTAAGGTTGATTCACGAAATAGTACCAAACGCTGTTTGTTTGTGATTTCCGCTTATGCTCCCACCGACTGCACTTCATTGTTGTCAAGGGCGCATTCTATGACGAACTGAACGCACTACTACGCAGTGTCACTAGTTCGGATATTATAGTACTTGCAGGAGATATGAATGCACAAGTAGGGCATCTGGTCACTTCAGAAGCTCGGCTGGGGGGTAATTATGAACTTAACTCCAAACGGACTAACCACGCCGAGCGTCTGCTGCAACTGTGTGCGAAGCATCTGTTGTTTCTTAGTAGCACTGCTTTTAGACACAGTGGTCGCCGAAGTGCCATTTGGCGTCCTCCTGTAGCTGGCCAGCGATGGACTCAAATTAACCACATTGTCATAAGTTACAGGTGGCGTGGTTCCATCCTGGATTGCCGCTTGTTCTAGGATACCTGCGTCGCTTCTGATCATGTCTTGGTACGCTGTCCTTTTTCCATGACCCATACCGGTATGCGCACCAAGGCTTTTCTCTGTTGGCAGCTAAGAAGTTGTCTCAAACTTCTTTCAGACAATCCTACCAGGATGCCCTGCGTACCGCACTTTCTCGTCCTAATGGCACTGAGCTTCAGTGGAATTGGCTGCCATGCACGACGCAGGAGCATCTGCTTATGGCACTGTCAGTCGTCACCGCACCAGTCACTGGATATTCGAGAGATCGGTGAACCTTTTGGAATCTAGAAGACACCTCCCGGCTGGCTCTGAACACAATGTGACCACACGGGTTATTAGGCGTGAACTAAAGCGGAGCCTGCGTGCTGACGAGGAGGCCTGGTGGACCAGTCGGGCTCAAGAAATGGAGGAGGCAGGAGCAGTAGACAATTACCGCAAGCACTTCCAGCTGATCCGCACCACTGGTCCCAGGAATCCAGGCGTCAATCAGACAATCAGAGGCAGCGCGGGCGCACTGTTACACAATAAGGAGCGCCGTATGGCTCGTTGGGCGGAACACTTTCAAGATCAGTTCAGCTGGCCCCCCGCTCCCGGACCTCTTCCTACTCATGTGATGCAGGATGTGCAATGAACGGTTAGTTTAGAGCCCCCATCGAAGAGTGAAGTCCGAAACGCCATCACAACTCTCAATTGTGTTTCGTGCAGCTGGCCCGTATTCTTTCCTACCTGCACTAGTAAACGATGAAGGTCCTCTGCAAATCACTGACCTCCGTATTCTAACATATCTGGAAAGATACGAGTTTCCCGGCTAACTGTAGTGAATCGTTTGTAGTGGCAATATACAAGAAGGGCATTCGCACAGACTGTTCTAACCACAGGGGTATTAGCTTAATACCAGTTGTGACAAAATTACTAGCCTCTATTCTCCTTCGTCGCCATACTGCCGAGCCGGAATCTCGCATTAGGGAAGAACAGGCAGGTTTCTGCCCAGGACGTGTCTGTGTAGACTCTGCGACAGACGGTAGAGCAGCGCCACGCATACCGCAGACCGACGATAGCAGTGTTTCTAGACTTCAAGAGTGCGTTGGATTTAGTCGGTCGATGCATTCTGTTTGAATTACTCGCGCGAAAAAAAGTTCCGACGAAATTTGTGAACATCTTTTGTGCTCCATGCTCGAACACTACTGGCCGCGTCAGCGTCTACGGTGACCTGTGGGATAGCTATCCCACAACAAGTAACGTTCATCAGGTTAGTTCAATTTCCTCATTTTTGTTCAATTTCGTCGTGGATTCTACCCTGGAGTGTTCCCTTGCGGAATCTCACGATGTAGGCGTTGAAGTCCTGGCTAGTGAGTTAGTTGATCTTGATTATGCGAACGATATCGCCTTGCTTTTTGACGATGTTGGGGCTGCAAAGTCATCCCTGTATTGCCTCTAGAATGGTCCCATTATTTGGTATGCGCTTGGTACCTTCAAAGTGTAAAGTGTGGTTACAAGACCACCAGCCACTTGATGATCCCTTGACCCTTGATAACGAGGAACTCGAGGTGATTGATCGATTCACTCACCTTGGCAGCTACATCAGCAATGATGGGCGCATAGAAACTGAAGTCAGTTCACTCATTGCAAAAGCCAGAACTGTCTTCTTGAACCTGCGGCATCTATGGCAATCGAAAGGAGTTTCTGTCCTTCTGAGTGGCTTGTATACGTGGCCACAGTTAGGGCCTTCTTTCTCTATGGGAGTGAGACAGCCCCTTCGGTCTGAAGATCTGAGGCGCCTTCAAGTCTTTGATCATCGTTGTCTGCGGAGCATTGCTGGTGTCGGGTTGCACCAGCATGTCCGCAATGATGACGTGCGTAGGCGGGTCCTAGGCCGTGAAAACCAAGCTAGTTCCTTAGGACACCAGATAGCACTGAATGAGTGGCGTTGGCATGGCCACGTTTTACGTATGTCTGGTAACGGCTTACCTAGGAGGGCGTTGTTTAGTCTGCCAGATGTAGGTGGCACAAGGCTCGAGGTGGACAGAACTTGACTTGGCAGCGGGAAATGAAGTCACTGACGACCAAACTGGGGGCCGTTGGTCTGTCTCACTTTCCGGACTGGAGTCCACATTACCCGCCTTGTGCTTGGCTCGAAACTTTACAGGACGTGGCTTGCAGCCGACACTAGTGGCGCGTCTGCTGCCCGTCCCCTAATCCGATTGCCTGTTTAAAGTGTGCGTGGTGCTGAGTTATCTGCGGGGTGATGGCTTGTTATGACGGGGCAGTGAAAGCCGCAAGGAAGCTGTTTCGCCGATGCCGCCTTATCCTTGCATGATAGCCAGCTGTTTGTGACTGTATGTTGTTAACACAAGGTGTAGGCGCCTAGACCTTAAATATTTGCTTAGAGCATTTAGGTTTTTCTGTGAGTCCGCCTTCTCTCCCTTTTATTATTTTTCATTCCATAGGTCATTATCCTTGTATGGCAGCGAAGCATAAGTTTAGATGACCGATATGTTGTTGTTGTTGATGATGATGATGAGGAGGAGGAGGATGAGAAGGAGGTAGGTGGAGTATGAGAATGATGTTGATGATGATGACGACGACGATGATGATGATGATGCGTTGTAGATGGCCATGCTGTTCATGCAGAATAGATTGTTGGTCGCTACCTATGCTTAATCTCGACTCAGAAGGCTTCTCAATAGTTCTTTTCCTCCCTCAAATAGTTGCATTACCTTTTTGCCTTAATTCATCGGTTCTTCCCTATGAAGCGTCTACTTTGCATGAAGCGCTTGTGATTGAATTGTTACCAATTTGGGAAGTAGAGATAGACAGGGTAACATCGATTCGCTCCGTTCTGGTAGTGGACTCAGCCGCCTCCCGTAAACACTTGCACTTCACATTAACAATTCTCAAAATTATGGTATTTCTATGCCGCTCTTTTGATGCTGATCACGGTCATCAGCATGACCATTCAACCTCATATGGTCACTATTGAGTCTATAAACACCAAACGTGCCCGTCATTCGATTCAGCGGTTATTCTCAGGCCACCTGAAAGGACTAGGTTTCCATCTTTTATTGTGGGAAAATGCGTTAACACTTCAGTTTAACTCTCCTTTGAATTTTGATCACTGAGTGGTATTCTCTAGAGCAATGCCACAAGCCATGACAGTGAGCCAATGGTCTCAGTCGTTTCCGTAAAATAACTATGATCTTCGAAGCACATGGAAATTGGGTGTTGTCCTCCCGAAAATACTGTGCACCACCAGTGTTTTCGGGCTGTCGGATTGTGGCCACTCCCGTGCCTCGTTTCGTGAGCCTTAAGCTCGACTGTTTGAGAGCATGATGTAACAAACCGGGTGAAACAGTCGGATTTACACTTGTGAATACACTCAAGTAACTTCGGGATCGGCCATATCCGCGTATTGATGCTCGGCGTACTTTACTCGAGAGCTCAGTGGCGCTCTTTCATCTAGTCCTTTTCTCTTTGCTTTCAAGTTCTCCATTCAACCTTTTCCCACTCCCTTCCATCTGGCTTCTTTTGTTCTTTTCTGTTTTTTATTTCCTTATCAATTTATGTTATCGTAATGGCGCGAATCAAGGCAACAGGACCCATTGCATTTGGACATTTATCTAAACCGGGCGGAGTGTGGACGAACCTCTCTCCAGGAAGCAGACAAGCAAGCTAATACTTATGAGTGCGCTAAGCCACTTTTTCGTCCCTTAACAAATCAACGGTTTCCACCGTACTGGTGCTCGGTTGTCAAAACAACTATCGAATGAAGGAAAATGATGGGCATGGAGACGGTGAGAATCCATGCAAGCGAAGCGGCCGTCTTGTGTCATTGCGAACACCAACCACCCAATTGACCCTTGTGAAAGGACCCGATGGCACTTGTTCTGTTTTGCCTAACTTTGTCTCCATGTTTGATGGCCGATATTATCCAGCGAAAACCGTGTTTTTTGTATAAATAATCTACTTCCTAGATAATGCCCATGGAAAAGTAAAACACAGGGTTGCCAAGAGATCTCTTTTCGGTAGTTCACATCAGGCACTTACAGCTACAGGAATGATAAATGCAACAGTAAAGAATGAGGACGGATGGGACGGTTTGAACAGATTTGGCATGTTTGTTCAATGCTCAAATCGTTAATCAGGTGACATCGCGATAGGGCTAACAGACAGCAAAACAATTTGTGTAAACAGAAGAGACAAAATACTAACAATATAAAAATTAGATAATTACATAAATAAGTAGCACTCGGTTATGCGTAATACTCCGGGGAAAGACTTATCATCAAGGTCATGGCAAAGTCAAGGGTTGCACAAGTACCCTATGCTTGTATAGCTCTGGTTGTGTTAGCCGGATCGCGATGGCTTCAGCCGTTCGCAAGAGGCGTTTCCTTAACCCTTTCGGATATCGCCTCGGTACGGTATAATAGACCTTGAAGGCACCCTTGGTCAAAATCTGATGCCCACTTGGAAGCAAATGTTCCGAGATCGAGCTGTTGATACTTCTGAGCGTGCCTCTCCGCAGTGACCCTGGACAATGCTCAGCCATCCGTATCGACAGACGCCTGCTCGTATCCCCGAGGTACTTGGCACCACAGGTGCAAGTAAACTGGTAAGCAAAGTACGATTTGGATGACACTGGCAGTCTGTCTTTAAGACGTTGAGCCATAAAGGGTGCGGTCTCCGCCACTACGTGCGAGCGGGTAGGTCCTTGCTGCAGCATTAGAAAGTCTCCTGTTCAGGAGATCGAAGGCGACATACCCCTTAAAAGGAACAGAGAGAAACACATCCTTCTTCGAAACCGTTGCTGCGGGATTAACGCGCTCACGGGTCATGGCGTGCTTTTTGATGAAAGGTTCAGGGTAACCATTCGAAAGAAATGTTTTCACTATTCGGTCCTTCTCACCCTCGAGAGTTTCCGGACTACAAATGTTGGTAGCCCGGTAATACAAGCAACGCACTAAGTTGCTTTGTACTTCAGAGGGACGAAGCTCGAAAAATGTGTGTACTGTCCAACCCATGTAGCTTTTGCGGAAGACACTTCGCTCAAGTGATCCGTCCTTGCGCCTCCTCAACGAAACGTCCAGAAAAGCCAGCTTACCTTCATTTTCCATTTCACTAGTGAACTTCATTGAGGGTTGTGGACTGTTGAACTGGTCAAGCAGATGGTAGACATCAGTGCGAGCATCACAGATGATGAAAGTGTCATCCATATACCTCCAATAAGAATCAAATGAGGCAATAACCGCTTGGATGGGACCACGCTCAAGCTTAGCGAGAAAGATGTCGGCAAGGAGAGGTCCAAGGGGCGACCCCATCGCCACGCCTGTAATAGATTCCGTCAAACAAGAATTGTCTATTAAAGGTACACCGCAAAATTAACTCCTTGAGCTTAGGCACTGGAATGCTAACGTTTAGGCTCCTTTCGGTTATATACTCGCAGATGAAATTAACAGTTTCCAGCAATGGGACGTTTGTGAAAAGCGATTTTACATCAAATGAATGCATCCGTTTACCAGTTAACTTCAGGACGGGAGCGACTTCGTCGGAGCCGTCTATCTGCCACCTCCCCTCTGGCTTCCGTTAGCATCTGTGCATGCTAGTCTTAACATTTTACTCACTGAACAATTTTCCCGGATTGGCAAATCTCACCCAAAGCCTCACATTTTCAAATTTCCGTTTTATTCAACGCTACGTCTGCTCAGTTTTTGCACCATATTTGGCAGTTGTTTTTCTGTGCTCTTTTTACCGGAGGCATTAAACCTAGTCGGGTCAGAGACTAAAATCCGTGTTGCACGCGTTCGTAGTTATCGGTTTCACGTGGATTCGCTTCCTACTCTTTATTTGATGCAAATAGTATCAGCGAATTCGAGAGTTTGGCAATTTACTCGGATACTGTGTATTTCACAAAATTTTTCTTCTCTTTGGTGTAACTCCACCGTTGGATAAGATCTTTTATAGAATGGGAAATTGGTTATTACCGTCTGGTAGTGATACATTTCATATAAGACTGCATCATCTCTATTCTTACATCTGAACAGCGTACATGCTCCATGTTTATAACCTAATGCGTTACAGTTGCACCACGAAACCTATGCTCCAACGTATAGCACAAACTCGCTTGGATTTTACCAAGTAGTCTCAACATCTGCTGTCCCTTAGCGACCTTCCGTATCATTCTTATGTTATCCTTCAGCTAATCAACCAGTTACGGATGCAGATCGTGACCTTCATTGCCCAACCATCGATAAGCTCATGTCCAGCATTCACTACATCCGCACAAACGACCACCTACAGCTGCTGGCCGCATGTCAACGACTGTTGCAGTTTTGTGAGAAACACCCCAAAGTGAGTATCGCCTGGTTCCTTGATCATCCAAATCTGCTCCTTTTCGCGGATTGCTATGGTGTTGTTCTGTCTCTGCACTAAGTTCCCATTATTGCCTTCTCCTTAATCGCGCTTCATTTAAAGGCCACACCGAAACAGATAAATGTTTGACGTTACTGCTAACCCTTGTGACGCATTATCCGCGATTCGTTGACGGGATCAAGGCCTGTAGCTGGTAGTCTCTACTCACCGGGTTTGAATCGCAATTTTGCTTTATCTGCAAACACGTACGAAAGCAGTCGTATAGTACAATGTTTTAGGACAGACAGCGCCTAACATTTATCTGCCTCAGCTACGGTCCCAGTGACCAAATTGACGGAGGTTCACTTCATTACGAATCGTGGTCCGGATGGATATTGCTTTTCGCATTCCGTTCGCAAAGTAGGTACGCTACAAACTTGTCATCGTGGGCACGAGAATCCATATTAATTTCCACCCTGCTTTCATATATCTACACATTGACGCTATGCTTGGTGGGAATTACTTCTTTTCACACTAATCACCCGACAATTGTACGCTGGTTGCCATCATCATCACCACCACCACTACTAATGACAATCACAATGGAAGCACATCGGTAAACGCGAAATGACGTTTCGTTGTCATACAACCTTGGTAAATGAGCACTTATAAGAGGGCATGAAGAGAAACCTTGCATAAAACCTATACTTGACTTTCAGCAGTCTACTGGACACACGCTATACTCTGACTTAGTGCCATATGCTCCGTTTCATTTGTTCCACGGAGTAACTTGTAACACATTTCATTCATTGTTCATTGTTTAGTCCCAGCAACATCCGAGCGCTAAATCATCGGCTGATGATCACCACCTCGCAACTCTAAAGACCAACAGCTTCTTGCCCCATCTCAGCAGAGCGGAAACTATTTGAAAAATTGTACTGTCGCTTCACGAGGTCACCCGTACTACTTACGTTTGATATCTACAAACCATGACGGGGTTCGTTTCGCCATTCCTGAATTCTTTTCCTCATCCTCTTTCTTCTCCCGCCCATTTTTATTCACTCCTCCTTCAGGTTCGTCTGTTCGTTGTGGATAGCATAGCTTTGCCTTTCCGCTACTACTTCGACAACATTCCCCAACGCAATCGGGTGCTTGCCTCCATCTCTCAAAGTATACAAAGGGCTGCTGATCAGCAGAAGGCGGCAGTGAGTTTTTTGTCTGGCACTTCGGATTGCCGTTCCACGAATAACACTTAAATTTCTACACTGTTGTAATTTCAGTGCGGAGTACATCGCCGCTGATTTGTACGACAACCACCAGAGAATCATCAATACTCGCACTCTCATGAGGACCCGATCCTCACAAATTTATGATGACGGATGCTGCAATATACAGAAGCTGTTACGAATACCGTCGCGATGTCTCTTGTTTGAGTCGTTCAACCTTCGGCGCCCACTTCTTTCTCACGGTATCCAACCCGACTGTGGTTTGACCAACCAGCTACCTTTGTGTCCACGCTGTCCATGCATCTTAAGCACAGAAGGTCCGGCATCTATTAGTAAATTACTAGTTAGGTGATTTCAGAAGGGCTTGGAAACAACCAGTTGGGGTAGTTAGTTGGCAATATTTCGGTTTTGACACAAACGCTTCGATAGGCCGATTGAACCAGTCGCTGCTTGATATAGCACTTATAGCGAACGGGGACGATAATCGCGATAAATGGGATGTAGGTATAAGGTTATTCGCGTTGCAGGCCAAGGTGTCACTCCTAATGGTGCATTCATCCTCTCTAAATTATCCGCATTACAAGGTCACACACGCAAGTCCTGTTAACGACGGGTGCGGGGATGATGTGATGTTGATTCATTGCCTGGATCCATCCGCCGACGCTCCTCAGACTGGTCGGGTTAAGGCGGCCCACCACACGTTTGAAAGCTCTACCCCGTCCATTCTGTTCGCCTTGCTAATTCCAACCTCCTTAAAAGTCAGCCTTTGTGGCGTCTATCTAACCCCATCCTAACGATTTCGGCGTTATCCAAGATGATTTTATGACATGTACCTACCGCGTATATCGCTATTACCGAACCACTTAGTAGAGCCTTCGGCGACCTTGCTATGCGCCTCTTGTGTTGTGCTACCTTATGCGTGACTATCTTGCGATTTGGCCTATGTAGACGTGTGTGCAGTCCTTGCAACTGATTATGTAGACGTTATTGGTTGTCTTATCTGCGGAGAGTGGGTCCTTCAAGTGCACCAGTGTCGCGTTTCACGTTTGGCCCCTCTGGAAACTTACCCTTTTTTTGTTTATGCGTAATATTCTCCGGATGGCCTCCGAAGTTCCCTTTTATGAGGAATTTTACCATCCCAATCCACTCGGTAGTACTCCGTGGACGGGAATTTAAAATCCACTGTAACTGGCGTTTCACTAACCGCCTCGGGTATCCGCTATCAATCAATGTGTTCATTGCTTCCTTTCGCGCTGCCTTCCTATCTTCTCCCATTTTGTACAGGATCCGGGCTGTGAAAAACTGAAATGAGGCAACCGCAGGATACTCACACACATACTTTGGGTAACCTGAACTATAGTGGAGTACGCCATCTGTGTCTGTCGGCTTACGTTAATTGTTGCTCTTTAGACTTCACCCATTCCTGTAACCTAAACAGTCAAGGAACGGCAACGTGTTACTTTAAGGTTCCAATTCTATACTAAAATTTATGGTCCGAGCAAAATGTTCCAGTGATTTAAGGATTCATCTTTCTTATCCCGTTCTATGATCACACATGTGTCATACAGGTAGCGCCACCAAAGTTTCGTCGAGCTACTAGTGTCAGTCAGTGCTCTTTCAGATTCTTCCATGTAAAACTTTCCAATACAGAGAATATTGGCGATCCCATGGCAAGTCCCTGTTCCTGAGTGTATAATCTAGATTGAAATATGAAATAAGACATGTTAAGGCACAGTGTCATTCCTTCGCTTAGTTTATTTACCGTAAACTTTGTGTTCTTCCCCAACTTATTGTCCCCATTTAAACAGTGTTTCGCTATCCCCATCGCGTCACAGATTGGCACGCTGGTTAAGAGCGAGCGAATGTCGAAATACCATCATTTCATCCGACTCAATCTTTAGACCCGACATTTTTCAAACGAACTCATAAGAGTTCTTTACAAACGTATTCGTTCGCGCTTGTTAACGGTTGTAATAGGCTAACCAGATATCTAGCTAGTTCACTCGTCGGGGAACATATGCCACCCAAAATAGGTCTAACGAGTACATAAGCATTATGTATTTTCGGTAGTTAGGTGCTTCTAATGTAGGGTGAGAGGATGCAGTAGGCTCCACCACAGTGGATTCCACTGTGCGCCCAGGAAATGGGACCTAACTATTGCACAAACTCCCCACATTAGCCGCCTGTTTTTGACCGCTTATTGTTGACAAAATGTAGGCGTATTGGCCCTGAGTGTTTACGTAGGGCATCTGGTTTTTTCGCCAGGTCCCCATTTTTTCCTCCTATTATTCTTCATCCTTTAGATCATTGTGCTTGTGAGACAGCTAGACATCAGTACAATGACAGATGCACTGATGATGATGAGGAGGAGGAGGAGAATGAGGATGATGACGATGAGGAGGATGAGTACATCGATAGATTCGCAGTACGTAAACATACAATGGATCCTAAGAAGGAACGCAAGCGATAAGCCTTAGCCAAGCATTTGTTTTCCACCTTAGGTCTGTTGCCCTCATGCACATTAACGAGTGCTGAGTTTATTTTAGAATACAATGTTCCATCAAGTGTTCAGATGTTTTAAACCTTGGCAATAACGTAGGCTAAGTATTCATATGTTGAAAGTCGCGCGAAATGGTTCAGTGTGGCCAAACCCCTTGTCATTTGGCGACTGACCGTGACAGGTGTGATGTCTGCCCAATTTTGTTTTGGATACATAAGTTTAGGCTTTTTGATCACCTGCAAACTGCCTCAGCAGCGGCAAACACTTGAGCTCTGAATCCGTAACTACGTTGCACCTATTCTTTGCGTAGAACTACGAAAGCTGTTCGCTTGTCACTTTCATGTCCGGTGTTGATCGAATATTGTATTGCCGCGCCGTTCTTCGGGAGACGTCTCTTACCTAGGGACCCGGCCTGCTTAATCCCGACGGCAGAGATGAACTGGCTGAAAAGTCCTGAGTAGAAATGACAAGGTTCTCCGTCTTTTAATTTAGCGGCAATTTTGATTTCGTTCACCAACACCACAATTGGAGCAACCACGTTAAAGGCACTTTCCAAGCATTGCATTAGTCTCGTCCTTAAATTTGCCTTTTGTGTTCTTTCTTGGTATTAGCAAGGTACCATGGGGCGTCCTCTACCCCTCCTGTCTACCTAGGTCTTCTCCTGATGCCCATTGCGATCACTCGGATTTGTGTGTCTTGGTTGCTGTTGTCATGTTTACGTTCCATTCCAACGACAGCAAAGTAACTTCATCGTAACTATACTTCAGTTTTATCAGCTGTCTCCGGCCATCATCAGAAATCGCTCCCCTGTCTAGATTAGGTTAGCTGCTGCCTCCCACGAGCATTGTTGCGTATCCATTCAACACCTCCGCCGGTGTTTTCTTCTGTGGAATGTTCGGGACAAATATAGAGCTCGTCGACTATTTACTTGTAGAAGCAGCAGCTGCCGGTCTCACTTTTTTGCGATTCGTTACTGAACTATTTCAATAGGCGGAGCACTCATTTCTATGCTCGCGATTTTTTTCTCTTTGTGACAAGTAGTGGGTTGTTCCATCAAATACAACACCTTAGTCCAGCCAGTAATTCGCGCCCCTCTGCTGGACTGGTGCAGGGTGAGGCACTATACATCTAGCACACGCTTTGTCCCTATCAAAAGTTATGGAATCACTGTGTCGAATAATCAGAGACCACTCTCGCAATCTTGCATTGAATGAAGATTTACGCAGAAGTTAGCCCACGGTCGTGCTGATTACTTTGACGACTCCATTAAAACTAAGGGTCTGAGGTTTTTCTTGGCTCCATTGCATAACATTAGCGAGACGCTGGCGCCCGATACGACGCTGCTTGTCCCAAACTAGCTTACTTCCACGCTAACTTTTGCTTGCGGCTAGTTAATCGTACTTGAGGTTCGTTTGTTGGGTCCGAATCTTTGCCTGCTTAGCAGGCGGCCATTGGAACCACCGGCCGTCATCTTTACCTGAAAAGCTCATCTCAGACGTAGACCAATTGTGTTGCATGACGTTAATCGACAGCAAAACTAGTTTGACCCACTTTCTTACGTCCATTCAGAAATCCCTGCAAACCTGCCTCACCATACTGCCATTAAGTTACGGGGACGGACATCTTATCCTCTTGAAGTTAATAGCTGCTTAAAGGCATACAGCTGATTGAAGAGATACCTTTACTACCCGATCACAAGAACCGCTCTTGACAGGTTGTACTCGATGGCCCACCTCACAGATCATTACGTTAGAGTACAGCGAATTCGGACGAATGCTCAGGTACACCAAGAATCTCTACGTCAACGCGATGCGCAATTTGTGTCATTGCTAGGTGCTCTTTCACCGTTATTCGCCGCTAAAATTGTTTTGGCACTGTGTATCGAGGAGAGAAACTTGACCCCACTTCTTTTATACAATCTACGGAATTCATGTTGTTGGCTCCTCTGTCGGCTCCGTTATTCATTCCCTCGCGTTTGTCACAACTACTCAGCAAGTCCGACTGGGCCTACTTTGGATAATTCTCTGTGACACTGTGGCTCCTTAATCTAGTCTACCCGACTAATTACCCACCCCGTCTCCTTCAGCTCAGGTTGGGCAGCTGCCCGCACTTTGGTTTTTACTCATGAGTTTTTTAATCTTCCGTTCACTTTTTCATTCATTTTACCTCTTATACATATTGCTACCCTTTGAAAGTTGTTAAGCAGGTGTCCTCCATATGACATGCCCCAACCGTCAGGTCATCTTAACCAACCAAATCACAACCCGTTTCGGTCCCAAAACCGGTGAGACTTCTGACACCTGTGCCCCAACAGATACTCAAGGCGTTTTGGTCCCCGCGTTGGGGGAGAGCTGGGGCCACATTTGCTCCGTACGGGTCTTCCTCACGCGCCAGTCGGACACACGCCGACATGCCAAGTTGCTCAAACACCCAGGAAAACCTCCCGGCACAGCCTTTTACCAAATAACGGTATGTTCCGCTTTCGAATCATTTTGCTATACTTTTTTTATCCACAACCGTATAACGCCTGAGAAGGTGTCATTGAGATTACTGTACCTTTCTTCGGGCCGCGAATAACGTGATTCACTGGACGTTGTGTCACGATTCTCGTTATTTTTGCTGACAAACTGCGTGTTCCATTTGACACTGCAACATCCGATCACTCCCGCCTCAAGCACACGCGTCCTTTGCATCTCTGCCCGACTGTCGCGTGCCTGTTGATAGTTCCACATAGGCTCCATAATGCTTTTGGGGTCATGGTAGCGTTTGTATCCAGGGCAAACCGCTATCCTCAACACAGCCATCATTATCATCAGCGGCAACCATGACAACACATCAGCAATACTTCTTTGCCATGCGACGACGCAGCCATAAGAATTGAACCGAGAGCGCGAGACTACATAACAAGACACCGAAACCTTCCTAATATCCTACAGTTAAAACCAACTGAGCATCACTATCACGGCCTTGTTTGATGGTTCTGCGATGGCAATGACCACATTCCCATGCGTCCAAACTCTCCTTTACTTTTGTCTACCGCTACCGTTCCTCCCTACTCCTAACATATTGTATCCGTGGTTGACAGTATCCTTTTCCCGATTTGCCTGTCAACGAGACTGCGACCAGCCACAGGACACCTGCGCCTTCAGGAGGACCATAGTGGCTAGTGCTGCACCACCCACTGCTCCATCCACACACCCCATATCCAGTGTAAAGCTGAAGGTATAAGATCGGTTGACATGTGGGTGAGAGCCCCAATTAATTCAGAGCCACCCTTCTTCAATCTACATGTCATTCATTTGATGGAGAGATGCAAACATGCATACAAGACATACACAGAGAGATGGCTAGTCTATTCCCCTTCCACACCGGATGGAACCACTATTGAGCCTTACGTTTCGCATAGACCGTGGACCCCCCTCTCCCCTAGTAACGATTAATAATCTCCAGAAGATAGTAGTCAAGATAAACTTTATGTACCCCGATGGGTGCATTTCCAATATTTTGCACTATCCGCTGCAAATGAACTAAAACAGTATCATTACACCCACCTCGCAATTAAGAAAAAAATGAGAAAAGTGTACGTAGACCTCAATCGAGAAGACATGTTTGCGAGACTGCAGTCCCGCATCTTTGAGCAACGATAGTATGTCGCTAGTGCGAATTGTCAGGATTCTTGTCCGGTTGCTTCTGAAATCGTCCATCGCAAAAGTTCATCACATTTTCAAATTTCCCCGCCGCCATTTATTAGACCTTTCACTTATTTGCGAATCCGAATAGCACACACAACTCGCCAAAACTTCTAACCCAACCGAAAGCAGGAAAGCAGAAGTCAGATAATCTTGAAAAAGATAACTTGCTAACCGTCGCCCAAAACACTACAACAGGCAAACCCTGACCGTACTTATAGGCCACTCAATGACCTACGGCTTCTAGAGTAGAGAAGTCAGCTATTTTATTTGACAGCGCCACATGTAACAGCCAATCCTAAACATGTCGCGCCGTCACGCCTAGCTTTAGATAATACCAGAATGTTGAACATTGACGCAACAATCAATGCCAACAGGTTACTTTCTGTAATAAAGGTGCTTGTTAAATATCTTTAATCTCTTCATGATATCTCTTTTCCCAAGCCCGCGGCCGCAGTGTATGATCACAAATTAGATTCAGTTTGTAGCCAATTCAACGCACTTCTTTCTCAATCTCTTCATCGCCTTGCCAAAAGTCCTATAAAAGCGGGTTGTGCAATCTCCGGAAAGGCCAAGTTGCTCGCAATACAGCAGCCATCCACGGTATCGTGTGGTAAACTGATGCTGACAGTTAACAAAACGAACGAGACGGAGATATTTTCCTTCTCGCTGACACAGCATTGACCGCAAATATACCATCTATCAATTGATCGCATCCGTGAAACATTCGCTTGCATCAATAGTGAAGCAAATTTCATCCTTAGCGCAAAAACAATAATCCGTTAGTCACGAAATTTGGATCCACGACGCCCTGAGTGGTCAACCGCTGTCAGCCAATAACATTCGGACCGTATGCCGTCATGACTATCTAACATAGACGCAGCTGCGGCATATAGGCATCACGCCTTGGGAGGAAGGGGGGTTGGCAAAAATGGGCAACACTTAAGCTAGACCCACCCAACGTAGTAGACACAGGTGTGGTCAAACTGAAATCATCAGCGGTTGATGTCTTGCTACCCGGACCTCAGCCATCCCCTCGTCTAAGTGTGCACTAGCATTGGACAATGTGGGAGGTGGAAGCAGGGTTTGTTCACGAACTGGTTCCAAACCCCAAAGCCTGGGATGTGAAGGTAAGGCGAAGTCAGCACAGTTCTGGACGAACGCAGACGTAGCAATGACCATGTCCTGTCATGCCTCCTGCCTTGATGGAGCCCAATGGTGATGTAGTAAAAGCGGTCTCACACTGGGGGCTTGAGCGAGCAAGCGAAATGTGCGTTTGCGTCGAGGGACACGTGAGGTACAGATAGCCAAGCGAACAATGTTCCGAAGTGCTCTCTGCAAGATGCAGATCCGTAGTCTCATTTTGATGCTGTCCCAGCCAATTTCGACTGGACTCCCTCTTACGTCTAGAGGCGCAAGCTACCGTTTAATCTCGTAGTAAATCTGTCAATAACGTGAGGAAGAGAACGATATCCAGCACAGCGGAATGTCTACATTGTGTTCAATTCAAGCTTTTAATTTAGTCGGTTAAATCTCATATTGGTGGCGGTTCCTCAGTTATAGCCGTATGTAGGGCGGATGACAATCAGATTCCAACTACTTGGCCCCACACGAATCGCACAGATCAAATCCGATCAAGATAGACAGAACAGCTCCCAGGTGGATTTACATATTCACCAACTTTACGGCTGGATGGGGGCATCTGGTAAAGGTTTGCTTGCAGCCTTGCAAATTCCTTTCAAGTGTCATGTTAGAGCATCAGCTGTTTCACTCCCCTCTTCATTCTACAAATACTCACACACTGAAACAGCTAGAGCATTTGCACGGTTTCGTGGGAAAAAGATTAGGTTACAATCAGCGGGTCTCGTGAGATTAAGTGCTCAATGGGTAGTGGTTTATTGCGAGTAGAAAAGATTAGGCTTAACATGTCCCACAGGATGGCGGGTTAGGTTTTTTAAAAGCAAAATCATAACAATTATAAACGGAGAACAATCGAAAACAATGAACATGCAGAGCGAACTTCTGTCCGTCTGATGAATCATCCACATATAGTTCTATGCAGTTTAAAATATCACCGCTCTGGATTTCCCAGAGAAACGGGTGTCGGTTGGTACGGTTCGGTGTAGCGCGACTAGCGCGTTGTAGACCCGATCTTTGCACGCAGTTAATGTAGGGACTGAAATAATCGGTTCCAGTAGTGAAATTCATATGTTGCAGACACGTAGCGAGCAGAAATTCCGTCTACACTCTAGTTCGATGTATCGTATTGCCAGTCTGCGACAGCGACTTTTCAGTCTATTTTATGGCTACGTTTTAGCGGCTGATAGCACAAGTTATCATGGTTATTTAAAATTTGGTTTGGAGATCACCACGCAAACCCCGATAGCGTTCACTGAAGACTCCCAAAAGACTCAATCGCTGTTCGTTTTCGGCGCACTGCGTTGGGGAATTTCGGAGATCATGCTTGAATTGGATATTCCACATGCGGATGTATGTAGGTAGAAAGCAGTTGTGGGAAAATAGACTGGTTAGTGACCGAAAGCTCTCTCTAATAGCCCCCAATTTTCGGATATCCTTTTTTGATGCTAACGCAGATTTCCCCGAGCAATCGAGGTCTTCTTGGATTAGTACACCGAGGTATTTTTCCGGGAACGGTTCCTCAGGCTATTGTCGCACAGATTATAGGCTCTTGTTAAACTAACCATGAGGCGGTGGATTTTCGAAATTTTCCGAGAGGATCCAGCTGGCCAACTGAGCAAACTGAATTTAAGATGTAGTTCTCGGAGTAGGTTTTAGGAGAAGCTCGCTCGTGCGTGACGCTAAACCACTGCCAACAAATGGTGTAGAATCCACGAAACAAGTGTGTTCGTGTATTACACCTATCCGACCTGTAACTAGAGTAACCCCAGATATATTTATTGGTAACGTACACTGATGTCTTTCTCCAAGGTATTGCGGGACCACCCTTAGTGGGGTACACCATGGTTTTCAGTTGATCTTACCTACGGCCTTTCCCTCAGAGATGGAGATAACTCGTGTAAACTGTGATGACGGTTTGTGGGAAATAGGTAATGTCCGCACGAAAACGGTGTTCACTGAGATGCGTTTCTAATTTATGTATCCCACTGGTCAGGGTTCGGCAAATTATGTAAATTAGAAGTTGGGAATGTCCGGCATTACGGCTTAGAATGTTCTCTCCAAGTTACAGCGCGATATCACTTATAATATGACCTACAATGAAGGCATCCGCGCAGTCACATACGTGTTGAACGTCAGTAGGACCGCTAAATACCTAGAGTGCCGATTGATGACTGTCGATAAGCCAAATGAGATCCCGGAATGAATGCATTTGTGTATTCTGTAAATTTGTGTGCCTTATATGTGTCACACTGTAGCCTCGTTGAGTTTGCAAGCCTGCTCTGTTGAATACGACCACACCTGTGTCAACGTTATCCATGCGGCGTAATTCGGTCACACATATGACATCGCAATAGCGTGGCACGATGATTTATGTGCTTCCCCTACCCAGGCAGTCATGCTTGATGGGGCTTCACAAGTATCGTTACAGCTACTCATATCAGATATCCCAGCGGCTATGGTTTAGATACTCCCAGAGTGAACAACTGAAGGTATTCCTAGTCAGCGCTATGACTACGAATCGGGTGCTGGGGCATTACGCCGTGAGGGCAGAGATGCGTACGGTTACCAACTTGAGCAGGCACACACGAAATGCGAAACGGATCAGGGACTGGCAGTAGTTTGCATTTACTGATCTGGACGCAATTGTAGGGGGTGGTACATAAAATGAGTGACGGCGTGCATAATGCGGACAGGTTCAATACCTACTGAAGTCGATGGCAACGCGAGTCCGTAAGCAACAATTGCACAAATACACCGCCCCACTAGGTTCGGTATTGGGGCGCCGTCTATTCCTGATTTTCTGTAACGATCTAGTGAGCTGCATTACTTCAGGTAGTGTGCTTTATGCCGACAACAGCAAAATTTGGCAGCCAATGAAGCTCCAACGACCCAGACATAGAACATGAAGGGTCAGTCTAAAATAGTCTACAGTCCAACGTATCTAGATGTGGAGTACTCCACCTACGACATCAAACCCTTCACACCCATATTCAGGGCAACCATAACCTGCAGCACCGTTCCCGGAAAAATACCTCGGTGTACTAATCCAAGAAGACCTCGATTGCTCGGGGAAATCTGCGTTAGCATCAAAAAAGGATATCCGAAAATTGGGGGCTATTAGAGAGAGCTTTCGGTCACTAACCAGTCTATTTTCCCACAACTGCTTTCTGCCTACATACATCCGCATGTGGAATATCCAATTCAAGCATGATCTCCGAAATTCCCCAACGCAGTGCGCCGAAAACGAACAGCGATTGAGTCTTTTGGGAGTCTTCAGTGAACGCTATCGGGGTTTGCGTGGTGATCTCCAAACCAAATTTTAAATAACCATGATAACTTGTGCTATCAGCCGCTAAAACGTAGCCATAAAATAGACTGAAAAGTCGCTGTCGCAGACTGGCAATACGATACATCGAACTAGAGTGTAGACGGAATTTCTGCTCGCTACGTGTCTGCAACATATGAATTTCACTACTGGAACCGATTATTTCAGTCCCTACATTAACTGCGTGCAAAGATCGGGTCTACAACGCGCTAGTCGCGCTACACCAAACCGTACCAACCGACACCCGTTTCTCTGGGAAATCCAGAGCGGTGATATTTTAAACTGCATAAAACTATATGTGGATGATTCATCAGACGGACAGAAGTTCGCTCTGCATGTTCATTGTTTTCGATTGTTCTCCGTTTATAATTGTTATGATTTTGCTTTTAAAAAACCTAACCCGCCATCCTGTGGGACATGTTAAGCCTAATCTTTTCTACTCGCAATAAACCACTACCCATTGAGCACTTAATCTCACGAGACCCGCTGATTGTAACCTAATCTTTTTCCCACGAAACCGTGCAAATGCTCTAGCTGTTTCAGTGTGTGAGTATTTGTAGAATGAAGAGGGGAGTGAAACAGCTGATGCTCTAACATGACACTTGAAAGGAATTTGCAAGGCTGCAAGCAAACCTTTACCAGATGCCCCCATCCAGCCGTAAAGTTGGTGAATATGTAAATCCACCTGGGAGCTGTTCTGTCTATCTTGATCGGATTTGATCTGTGCGATTCGTGTGGGGCCAAATAGTTGGAATCTGATTGTCATCCGCCCTACATACGGCTATAACTGAGGAACCGCCACCAATATGAGATTTAACCGACTAAATTAAAAGCTTGAATTGAACACAATGTAGACATTCCGCTGTGCTGGATATCGTTCTCTTCCTCACGTTATTGACAGATTTACTATGAGATTAAACGGTAGCTTGCGCCTCTAGACGTAAGAGGGAGTCCAGTCGAAATTGGCTGGGACAGCATCAAAATGAGACTACGGATCTGCATCTTGCAGAGAGCACTTCGGAACATTGTTCGCTTGGCCATCTGTACCTCACGTGTCCCTCGACGCAAACGCACATTTCGCTTGCTCGCTCAAGCCCTCAGTGTGAGACCGCTTTTACTACATCACCATTGGGCTCCATCAAGGCAGGAGGCATGACAGGACATGGTCATTGCTACGTCTGCGTTCGTCCAGAACTGTGCTGACTTCGCCTTACCTTCACATCCCAGGCTTTGGGGTTTGGAACCAGTTCGTGAACAAACCCTGCTTCCACCTCCCACATTGTCCAATGCTAGTGCACACTTAGACGAGGGGATGGCTGAGGTCCGGGTAGCAAGACATCAACCGCTGATGATTTCAGTTTGACCACACCTGTGTCTACTACGTTGGGTGGGTCTAGCTTAAGTGTTGCCCATTTTTGCCAACCCCCCTTCCTCCCAAGGCGTGATGCCTATATGCCGCAGCTGCGTCTATGTTAGATAGTCATGACGGCATACGGTCCGAATGTTATTGGCTGACAGCGGTTGACCACTCAGGGCGTCGTGGATCCAAATTTCGTGACTAACGGATTATTGTTTTTGCGCTAAGGATGAAATTTGCTTCACTATTGATGCAAGCGAATGTTTTACGGATGCTGTCAAATGAATAATGTTGTGCTTTTTCTTTTGGGTTTATATCTGCGTCCCCACGAGCGCATCACGTTTGGCGTTCTCGTTCTTTCTTCCGATCGTGCAAGGTGTCATTTTTGCCTATTGTTTAACTAGTTACATTCTGGTATTGGTTGCCTCGGCGTGATCGAACTTCCGCCGCAGCGCTCCAGGATTTAATTGAAGTTTATCACCGTTGGCTTCTATGGTTTTTCTGCTAGCTCTATGTTTTCTCCGAAACATTTTTTACACTTTGGCGCTCGTTCGGTGCTTTGCTGACACTGTGTCTCGTCTGCTGGATATCACCGTTTACAGCAGGCGGAATGCTATACGATTGGCTGTCGGAACTGGTGGGCGGATGCATCATCGTTAGTTGTCTTTTGGCACTCAAATGATCAAAAGGAAGCCTTGTAAGCGGTAACAATTTACGTTACCAACGGACAAAGAGTCATTTTGTGCTGTATCAAATTTGTTTCCGTTTTATTGTAGCCCATTTTTCTGGTTGTTTCTTTCTCGTCATCCGCCTGAATGCATTGCCCGCACCAGTTGTTTGACATTTGAACCAGTCATGCCCTGTCTGTAACAACGCTGTAACTTGGTCCCAGTACTTCAAAGTGAGTCTGGACTGTTCATCCAGTCCATGCAGTTATCGTCAAGGCGCTTGATTGACTCTTCCTTCGCTAACTCTGCGTCGATTTCATTCGTCTAATTTATAGCCGCCATTTTCAGCCAACACATGGGAAATACTTCTATTTTCACTTACGGAAAATCTCCATTGTAGCACTCTGCGGATACCATAGCCAACGACTTATTCTGACTCTGCTAATTCTCCCAACCAAAATTAGACACTAAATTCTCCATTTGTGAAGAGATTTTCTTCTCTTTCCTTCTCTTTACACTTTTGGACATAGGTCACACATGAGTGAATGGATTTGTAGGGCGGCTGCTTACAGCTTCGTCCGTATTGTCTTCCAGAGCTCTACTGTGCGTTGTGTCCGTTCTAGTGCAGTATCTCCAACAATCAGACTGTTGAAGCTGCTGATGATCGACTGCTAGATAAGCGATTTTGCTGGTACATCTAGCAGTTCATAAGACAGAGTTTAGCCACAAATCCGGAAATGCCCCAGACCCTTCTTTCGGCCCAGTGGAGCTCGTCAGTATTGCGCATCCTCCGGCTTTCTTATGTTTTCTAACCCATGACCGCTAGCAGCTTGTATCACTAGCCCGTAGCTTATCCCAATATGCCACGGGATGCGGTGGTTGATTCTCATAACTTGAAAACTAACTATGATTTGCCTCCAGAGGCCATGGCTTCCACTCACTGCAGGTATGTGCGCACGGCATTTAAAGGCCGTGCAGGTGAACTCGTGACCTTTTGAGGCCAGTCACTGTCCTCGGCAGTGGTGTTAACGTACATGGCAGTGGGGTGTGGGTTGTGTTATATCCCAATTAACTTGCATGCTATGACGTTCTGTTTCTGCCCCCCATGGCAAAGTGACAAAAGCTGTTGGCTAGTTGATGTAGAGGACTTGCGGTCATGGTTCGGTTCCTGATGGTGGCGGAGACCTCGCACCACTGACGAGCTTTATTGGGGCGAAACAACTATCTTGGTGCTTTCCCGGATTGGTTGTTGGGCCACCTAGCATCTGACTTGCTGGGACAAATCAGTAAAATCTCATCAAACTTCTTAATCCAGCACTGTTTTTCCTGCATTAGCTTGGGTGATGAAGTACATACTGCCACGCACCACAACATGTATTTTACGCTTGCTAAGGATACATCTTGGACTTTATTAACCAATTATCTTCCAGGCGTCGCCTGGGAAATATTCACAATGACGTTTAGCACGCTGGTAGTGGACGCATCGGAACAGAACTCCGTCCATCGTCAAATCAACAGCAGTCATTTCTGAGGAACAAAACACGTAAATGTTGGTTGCTGATGGATCTGGAATGGCGAGCTCACAAGGACTGACCAAATGCTGACACCTAGACTGTATACGTGACTACAACAGGAGTTGATGAAGCGATTGTTCACGAACCGCAAACTTTTATACAGACACCCTAATGGCCTTTGTAAGGTGCAGCGCGGCGTTCCAGCACTGGTCACGGCTGATGGATGCACACAGCAAGCAATGGGAGCAGTCAGTCTGTTGTGTTTTCATTACTTCCATGCGTTCTCGCGTGACACGAGCGCAGATATTTTCCTACTTTCTAATATTTCGCTGCCAGGTTTTTATACAACATCACCACTGGAGGCACTGTGTTGAAGAATGTGGATGTTGAGTTTTGAGTACCCACCAGGTGTCTTGCATTGCGACACGCCACCTCTATTTTGGCCTTGGTTGACTGCCATTCCGATCATTAGGGTCGTATTCGAATTGGAGGGTTTCGTGTTACTTTCTCCCAAAACTGCACTCCACGACCGACCGGTCGTGTTGAAGAAGTTGTTATTCCTGCTCATTCACAGTTCTCTTTGAGTCAATAGCATCCAACTATAGGTCTTGCAGGCGGTAACCAGTGATCTAGTGGTACCACTGGCCGTTTTCTATCAGCGCTGTCTAGAGGAGCAACAAATTCCACCAGTATGGAAACGAGGTATCTTCACTCTTATTCATGAGAGGGGTAGTCGCACTGACCCTACCATTTACAGGGTTTTATTAATTACGTCCAAAAACTAGGAGCGGACGCACTCACGTACTGACGTACCCCGGCACGCTAAATTGCCAACTGTCCAATGGCGCAAATTGCTTTCCTGAACGTGCCGGCAGGTGTGAGATGGGACACAGAGGCGGGACCTGTGTGTCTACGATCGCAGGACACATCAAGGGAACCGGGGTTGTTCGGCTGTACGAAGTGAATGTTAGCCAAACACCGAAGCCGCACTGGACGTGTCAGGATTCGATCGATTGGTAGTCGGCTTTGACGCAGATGAATAAGCCAGCGAAAGGAATCCCCGACAGGTGGTTAGTGGCTCGCTGTTTTAGCAATGGAGCAGGAACTTACACCCGTGTCGTCGATATATCCGCGACCGCAGTCACGAATGTGGCGACCCATCAGCGCGCATTGTGCAACTGTATTGTGAGTGTGGGTCCAACGCGGCAGTAGCCCCAAGGCGTTATAACACTATGCGCTGTGCTGCACGGTCCATTAACGAGTGGTATGTGCGTAGAGTGGTGAAGCAATTTGCAAAATCTGGCAGCGCTTGCGACATCAAACAAACCGAACGGCCTCGTACCGTCACAGATGTAGTATCAGTCGGTGCGGTTGTGCAGTAGGTATGCAGTAAGAGCCATCTCAGCATTCGGCAACTCGCACAACATTGCGAAACCACACGGTATGCTGTACATCATATATGGTTTTAAAAAATTCCGACGGTACAGTGCACTGCAGTTGCAAGCGTTGAACACATGTGATTCACAGAAGCGCCTGGAATTCGCCTGTTGGTTTTTAAGCAGCCTTTACATTCCATTATGTTCACCGATGAGGCGATTTTCCGTCTATATGGCGAAGATGTGCAACAACTAACCCACAGCAATGTAGCGCTTCACGTATGCAACATAACACGAAGCTCATGGTGTGGACTGGGTTGACTGCTCGAAAAGTCATTGTGGCCCTTTTTCTTTTCCAGGAGTGTGTCCGGTAGGTTGTTGTTTAACAGTGCTAATGTCTGACCTTTCTTAGCATCCTCGTCCATGGAAAAGTTGCATACCAGCCTCATTCCGCAATTACAGTCGGAAGGGTTACTGAATAATGTTTGGAGTCAGCAACATCGCGCACCTGCACATTCGTCGCCGTCGGTTCGTACCTACCTGAACGGGACTTTCGATGGACGTTGGATCGGTCGCGGAGGACCGATGGAATGACCTGCGCGGTCACCGGATCTGAATCCCATGGCTTTTTTCCTATGAGGATACTAGAAGCGTAGAGTTTATAGAACAAAACCCAACAGCCTGGATGAACTGAAAGCGAACATTGTGAACGAATGTAAGCAGATTTGTTGGAGACATTGCAGAAAGTGCTCGCCAACACCATCCGGTGAATGCTGCTCTGCAGCCAAAATGATGGAGGGCACTTCAAACAACTAATTCGTTGATATCTACAGATATTTCACACATTTCATGTAATTATAGCTAAATCAATGAATGAATGTATATTCTTGATTGCACACGAGAAACATCATCGAAAGCATGATCAATTTGTACAATAGTTGCATTCATGATTAAATTTGTGTGCTGTCTAATGGTGTCACCAGTGTGTCCGGGCAGACTGAAATCTAAGAGCATTGTCAGGTCAAGTCAAGTATTCACTTTTATACACCCACGAAGGGTGCAGTTTCAGCTGTAACAAACACGCGATCGAAATGGTAAAACGAACAATACTATAATCTTAGAAAGTGCTCCTGTCAGCATGATTCCCTTTAGCAGCGAAAGCCGCTTAACGAAAGCTTCCGGGTTCGCTAGAAGCCAGTTGTAAGGCTATAACAGCTTTTGTCGGGATTGTCTTTTGCCATGTATTGCGATAGCAACTGGCGCCCATCGGTCATTGCATAGGGCCGGGCTGTTTTCTCAATTGCAGCAACAGCGAGCCACTAGCCATTTCGCAGGGATCTCTTTTGCTGTCTTTTTCACGTACGTGGAAGCCGACTACCAATCGATCGAATCCTGACACGCCCAGTGCGGCTTCGTGTTTGGCTAACACTCACTTCTCACAGCCGAACGGCATCGGTTCCTTTGGTGTGCCCTGTGATGGAAGCATGAAACGTCCAATGCGGCTTCGGTGTTTGGCTAACACTGACTTCTTACAGCCGAACAGCCCCGATTCTCTTGATGTGTCCTGCGATCGTAGACACACAGGTCCCGTCTCTGTGTCCCATCTCACACCTGCCGACACGTTCAGGAAAGCAGTTTGCGCCATTAGACAGTTGGCAATTTAGCGTGCCGGGGTACGTCAGTATGTGAGTGCATCCGCTCCTAGTTTTTGGACGTAATTAATATAGCACCCTGTACTGTCTGATAACGTGGTTTTCTGTACTTTCCCAATTTATGGAAACAATACTCGCATATGTGCTGATGCAGTATGTGGAAACGTACGACTGAGTAGCCCCGGAGCAACATGGATTCCTATCTCTTCCTTTAAGTGATTTCGCGCTGCAGCCCCGACTCTTTAGCTGACGCAGCTTTCAAATGTGACCTCCCCAGAGTTTGACTAGTTCTTATTATTGTCAGATATGGCAACTGCGTGTTTGTGCAACGGCACGTATACATTGATCTTATCCTAGTAGCTTATTCACAGTGACCGGCCAAACCAACATCATAAGTCCGTCCGAAAATTAACTGCAATCGAACTGACATCATCGGTCTCGCTCACAAGTGAATACGATTCCCGGATGAGGGGAGAACAGATGTTCTCCAACCAAGCATTTAAATGCACCGACTTCATGCACTGTTGACGTAGCTAGCTCCGGTGCTGTTTCGTCTCGATATACTTCGGATCAGTCACTCCCCCCACTCTCCCGAATGCTCTCACTCAAACCGAATTTCCTGTGGTGTGTGTGCGCGCCTACGTGTCGTCTGCATGCGCATGCCTGAGCATACAGCAATTTCTCATGTGGTTCGGGTGTTGTTTTACCCACCGAGCTGAACACTTCGATGGCAAACGTTTCCTTCATCAACGTAGGTAACATGTTCAGTGCGCGATAATAGGTAACATCGGTGGGGAACACCGGTCCCCATTCAAGTCGTCGATCAGTGAGGAAACGTCTGGAACCGAATTTCTTAACTCGGTGAGTATATCGACTCCCAAACGGCTAACCCGAAGAACCAGTATTAGGAATTGCTGTTCGTGGTTTTTTTGACTGGCCAGTTAACGGATGTTGCTCGATTGATTCGACACCCAACCCATGAGGTAACATCGAAAGCGTTTTTTTTTCACGGCTTAATCGGTTTTTGCGTTTACCTGACGCTCGATTACACTGTAGTTATTCCAGAGAAGCATTGTAGTTGAAGGGCCGCATCGTATGGCACTTTCCACATCGTCGCTGCTCATGAAGCCACATTGATGGTCTCACTAATCAGAGTAGGCCGCGTCGCTGTCTGCCATCCTAGTCAGGCCTTTCTCTGACTACTTTCATTGTTTTCTCTTCACTATGAAATTTGCATTCTATCTAAACATGTGTGTGCTTCCGTTTCCGTTGTAGGAAAACTCTGTAAGTGTTCACCACTCCGTTTTGCTCTCCGTTTCAGCCAGGCGGCATTCGGGATTGTGCGTCATAACGACTACATCCACAGCGACCTGCTTGCCAACATGAAAGAATATACTACATTCTTCCTTCGCAGTGTTCTCTTTCAAAGCCTTATTGGTGCTCCTTTTTTCCGTCATCTGGTTAGTTCAAAGGGTCATTGTATCTTCCCATCGAACCGTAACCTGTTAGCCAAAATGAGCACCATGTGTTGACAAGCTGAATCTAAGAACAACGCTCGTCACTTATCGGGTAACTCACTACTCCTCGATAAAGTAATGTACCCCATTTTGTGTCCCATAGTTCATCGGCGCTCCTTAAGTCGACGCGACTGTTTTTGCAAGTTGCGTTCCCTATGTGCTAAACACGAGAGGCGTGTCCCACCCGTCTACGAGCCGCGGGTCCGGTTACAGTTTTTTGTTAAACAAAGCATCTGCATACGAATCGACCACAATCCTTCTTCGTCGCCGGTGGATCGGTCGGTCACCTCCTGTGCACGTGCTACTTGATGTGTCTCTTTCTTATCCGGCCGCGAGATATGCGCATTAGGTCTGTTTCATATGCTCCATCAGTGTCGGGAATGTATCACCACTCTGGTTATGCTACCGGCTCACTGGGCTCTAGTTCGAAATCACATAGCCACAGTTATACGCTAACTGCTTATACCTGGTCAGCCTAACTACGTGGGACGAGTGTATATGTCGTTTGAAACTCATTGCATTCCACCTCAGTTCGCAGTCCTCCGGTGGTCTGACCCACATCGCAGCCACATCCCATACTTCCGATCTTTTCAGGACCATGTTTGCACATTCAGGCATCTTGACTGTGTCCAACAATCATTCACCATTACTTATGATCCCACTGGTAGCCTTGGAATGTGGATGCGAAGGCACTGTGGACTGTAATTGCATATCGTATATACTGTTGCACTGGTTCAGGCTGCTTTTTTCTCGATGCAGCTGATCTCTGTACTCTTGGTTCCATTCATTGCAAGCATTTCTAGCATCCTCTAAGTCCACTGGCTCTGTGTATGTGAGGGTACAGAATCTGACGTCATTTCTCAATCTGCCCCGCATACTGGGCTCACAATGCCAATCAGTGCTCATCCAGAAACTCTCGTCTATCTTGACCATAGAAGTGCTTTGAGGCAAACATGATAACCAAGGACGCAACCAGCGATGGAATTCCTCCTCGATTGTTAATGAACCTAGCCGGTTTTCAATTTATAAGGAAACTTACTTACTTCTCCCTACTGGTAACCAGAGTAAGAAACGGAGCGCTCATCTAACGTGTTCGTACATACATGCCCCAACTTCACCTTCTAGCTGTTTAGACCGCTATGTTCCTTCGGAGAATGCGCGAGGGAACGGAAAGGCTACCTAGGGCAATCCCGTAATAATGATAATAGTGGTACCGAGAAAACTTGCCTACTATTGGACGGATCGTATTTACGTATATATCATGCTCACGTTTGCAGCGCTGTCAACGCTTGGGATATATGCTGGAGTATTGTGGTGGCGGCTTTGTTTAAACCTTCATTTGGGGTTTTCACTGTCGTTTCCTATCCGTTCACGGGCATCTCATTTGTTTGCTTATGGTGCAGATAGGGGTACCATGATGACGGTGGGTTCATGAAAGGGGACGAAACAATCATAGCCATCAATCAAAATCAGACGAGTAAGACACAATCGTGCATAATAGACTAGAGTAATACCGGGCAAGTTGTTTGTGAGTAGCAGCAACCCTATACTTCGAGCAGTTGTAATCAGAAGAGAAGAGGAGAAAGCTGTGTTTAATGCAGCAATATGGTTTTATACACGCCTTCAATGCTTTAGCTGCGTTAGCCGAGTAGTGCAAGGTAGTATGCACACTGGTAGGAATTAAGGCAAACTGGGATGCTTAAATGTTCCTAAATCTAGATGTCGGATTGACCTGATCGACCAAGAAGTGCTGTGGGTTACATGAAGGCTGGAAACTGAGCTTGGCTTTCCTTCCAGTCTTCACTTTCAGATGGTGATCTATGGCTGTTTGATCGTGTAGCGGAAAAGGTAATGTTGACATGGGAGATGTAAAGCGTCTCGGTTGGCTTCTCCTTACAAAGCGTAGAATTATTCCATTCTAAGCCAGTGCTAAGTAGACAAGTGAGAGATCTACAACCTAGATTCTGACCGCTCCCTTTCGATATAATCCCTTTTGCAATTGGTGCAAGTCACAATGACAAAATGCACGCCCCAAATGGATATGGCCCATTCAAAAGTCAATTGTGACTTATGTATTAAAACTGTTAACTCTGGTCCAGTTTGCTTTAACTGTCAAAAACCGTACCATTCGAACTGTTTAGGGATAAGTGCACTCGCAACTAGACAATACAGCAGCAAAACCGAAGCATTTTTGTTCTGCCAGGTGTGCAAATCCATCCCTGTTAGTTGTGTAATCTTCCTAACGAGAAAGTGTGAAAATTTGACGCAAACACTTGAGCAACTGATGAATGCATCTGTGAAAGTAAACAATGCTACACTTGCGTCTGATCGAACACCTACAAACTCCCGTTTAGGCAGAAAAAGAGGGCCAGACGCCCAACCTCATTACAGGGACTCAGTCCCCAACGGCCCCTAGCCACATGACTCCACTAAGTGAACAAATCGTTTACAACCCACCCGCTTCTACGTTCTCCAAGGGTGTAATAACAAGTAATTCTGTTGACATAATCGAAACACAAAACTCCAGAGAGCCCATGGTAAAGAATAACTGGACATCCTACGCAGTAGTTGCTTCTAGGAAAACGCTGTCAAAGACATCTGTGACTCCACTTACCGGTGAGGGCAAAAACCGTGCCTCAACATCCATAGGCACTCGCGACCGCATGTGCTACAGCACCATGCGCTCGACGTAGATGGAGTACAACCCATCGGCGCCTGTCGCTTCCGCACTTGCCGCTTCTTCTCTGCATGCATGAGGGCTTTCTCCCGCACCTCGGCAACTGCCTTCGTGATCAGATCGCGCCATGCATGCCGATCAACCGCCTTCGATTCCCATGACCTGCAATCAAGATTAAAACGTGAGAGGCTCACTTTGATCATGTCCTGGTAACGCAACTTTGGTTTCCCTACGTGCCGCTTCCCATACTCAGCTGACCTATAGGTTGTTCCAACTCGGTACTCAAGCTTCCCGAATGCCGCCGTTGCTTTCGAGACGCGGATACGAGCTCACTGTGTAGCTGCTGGTCAGTCGACATCACACTCCCAAGGTAGCAGAAGCGGAGCTGTTCCCAGGCTAGGGTTCCTGCATTAAAACGACGAATGTATCGCTATCGCCAATGCGGTCCACAAATCCACAAAAGACAAAATAAACCTAGTGCTCTTAAGTTACGAACTACAAGGCGGAATCATGATGCCTTAAGTCTTGTGTGCACCAACGTTCCTGAATCCAAATCCAACGCAATAAGGGGTAAACTGATAGACGATCGTAGTCAGTGGGATTCCATCTGTAGTGCCATCAGCATGCGCGCTTAACCCAGTACGCTGAGACCCATCGCTCGACACCTATACTCCTTACACTATGGTGAGCCTCGACTCGGATAAAACGGAATCCATTCTGCTCGCTGTGAATCGACACCACAGAGCATCAAACGGAGTATGTATTTTATCGGATATTCCGTGAAAAGAACGTTAAAATGATATCAACAATCAACAGGGTAGTAAAAAACACGAACTGAAAACCGTCATTATTCATGGCGTCCCCGAGTCTCAAGTTTCATCTCCTGAAGAAGCTCAGGCACATGACCTGGAGCAATGGCGATACATTCGTGAGGCGCTGTCTTTAAAAAATGTGGTTGATACCTCCCTGACAAGGATTCCCGCGTCATCAAATTACAAATGGTGTGGTCCTAGGTTGCTGAACTTCGTCTTACCGTCTGAGCTAACTTTACAGACAGTTCTAGAGAACTGGAGTAACTTCCGGAACATGCTGCCAACCGAAATTCGACTAAAAGCAGCCGGTTTACGACCAGAGACTACTGGTTACTCAATGGAGAGAACCAACACTGTGGGAACACCAGTTGTTACAGAGTCTGCCACCGAGACTGATCTGACAGCCGTCATAGTATCCGGCGCGACACCGCAGAAAGTGAGTGATCATCAGGATCATCATGAACCTGATTTCATGGCGCAGAAAGTTATTCCAAGTCATTCTCGCGAGCCGAAGACTCTTCAAAAATACGAGTAGCAGCCGACCTCACAAGGGTCGACCAAGTCTCAAACCTGTTGTCTACATCCACAAACAGCCTTCTAACCTATGAACCACTCTCCTGTTTTTATACCAACGCATAAAGTCTTTTAAGCCAACTGACGGAGCTTCGCCTGCGTCAGGCCTCGATGTCAAGCGACCTCGTTATGATAACCGAGACCTGGTTGAGTGAAGCGATCACTGATGCAGAAATCCCACTACCTGGGATGTCTATTCTACGCAACGATCGACCAAGTAGAGGAGGTAGAGTACTAATTTATTATCGCAGCGAACTACACCTTGATCTCATCGATGACCCAGATGTTTAGATTCTCGATGCGCTTTGTTGCCGTCTTCACCTAATCCGTGGGGACGCATGTTTGTTGGGTGTTGTTGGGTATCGCCTTCCGTCAGCTACTTTGGAAATGGACAACCGCCTAGCCTCCACAATGAAGACCATTCTCTCACTGTCGTACAGCCACATTCTCCTGGTTGGTGACTTCAATATTCACACCATGGAAATACCAGACTGTATCAACGAACACTTCAAAATGAAAGTACAGGAGATAATTAGTGGACTACCAATCTACAATCACATCACATCTCCCGCAAGATGCAGGACGGGAAACAAACCGGGTGCCCTGGATCTCGTATTCACCAACGAAGAGCTTATGATCGAAACGGTATCGATAGACAGGCCTTTGGGTAGTAGTGACCATGGAACGCTCATGTTCAATTACATCTGTTATGCAGAGTATTCCACCGAAAACACAGTGGAGTGTCAGCTCATTACGGATTACGACGCTCTAATCAAACTTATAAATGTTACAAACTGGGTATTTCTAGCAGAACGATGCCCCGATGTCGCCTGGTCCGATTTCGCGCACCAACTCAACACTTTAGTAACCAGTGCTACTATAAAAAGGACTTCGCGAGCAAAGACAGTAAAATCATTCATACGCAGCAGGACACGGAAGTGTATTGTCACGAGGAAATTGCTCTGGCGAAGATACAAGTAGTCACCGAGTGCCGAAACATGGGAAGCTTACGCTATCCAAAGGAATCCCTGCGTAAGCCTGGTATGCGAAGATAAAATACAGCATCAACAGAATCTAGCTGAGAAATTCCCTTCAAACACCAAGCTCCTCTGCAGACATGTTAACAAGCTCCACAAAGTGCATCAAGGAATTCCTGCCTTACACACATCATGTGGACTCGCACAAACCGCAACCGAGGCGGCCAACACTCTATGTCAACAATTCGCCCCGAACTTCCAAAGAACGACATCGCCGCATACACTGTTCCCGCACGTTGTACCACCACCAAGACTTAGCCACAGTGTGTTTACGAGTGTGAATGTTATGAAAAGGCTAATTGCCCTGCGTGATCATACCTCTCCCGGTGTTGATAATATTCGTCCAAAGACATTGAAATTGGCTGCAGTAAACTTGGCAGACCCACTATCCAAGTTCTTCCAAGGATGCGTTGATGAGATGCGGCGCCAACAATGTAGAAGCAAGGAATCCTCATTCCCATCCATAAGCGGGGAAGTCTTACAGATCCGGACAACTATCGCTTGATAACACTACTTCCGGTGCTCTCTAAAATAATGGAAGCGATTGTTGCCAAAGCGCTCATGAACTACTTGGAAGAACGCAATATCCTAGCACAAGAACAACATGGATTTTGAAAGAACCGATCTTGCACTTCAAACTTGCTACTTGCTAGATCCAGTTGGACTGAGACCGTCGACAGCGGCGTAGGTGTTGATGCCGTATATCTGGACTTCTCAAAGTTCTTTGATCGTCTGATCCACCGTATCCTCCTTCACAAGCTGCAGTGTTGTGGAATTGATGACCAAATCTTCGGTTGGATAGGTATCTTCTTGCTTCAACGACATTTGAATGTAAGAGAACGCGGCGTCATCTCTGACCCAATCGACTTTAAGTGCGGAGTGCCCCAGGGCTCAGTACTTGGTCCACGACTATTCCTGATTTATATAAACGATCTCGCGACAGTGGTCACCTCCAACTCCTTACTCTTTGCTGATGATGTCAAGATATGGCGAGCCATTAGAATAACCAGCGACAATGCAGCACTTCAGGATGATCTTGACAGGGTCTACGAATGGTCGACTCAGAACCTGCTTCAGTTCAACGCTACGACGTGCAAGGTGTAGAGCATACGCCATAAAGCCACTTGCGAATACAGACTGGGGGATTAAATATTGCATCGCACTTCAACGGTATGTGATCTAGGCGTGGTAGTGCAGGAAGATCTGGGCTGTTCCGGGCAGGCCGAGAAAGCCTCCAAAAAAGCTAACTAACAACTTGGCCTTTTGCAGATGGCATTCGGGCGCTTTGATCCTCCTGTTCTTTCTTAGATACTTAAAGCCTACATTCGGCCTCATTCTGAGTACGCCATCCACGTTTGGCAGCCATGGCAAAAGCAAGACCTTACCGCTCTTGAACTGCCACAACGAAGGGCGACCAAGAACGTAAAGGGCCTGTGTCATCTCACTTACCGATTGAGGCTGAAAACCCTCGGGGTCTACAGTGCCCAATATTGGCACCTGCGTGGCGACTTGATAATGACTTATATGATCCTGAGGAATCCATACCATTCTTGTCGTCACCTACTAAAGCTGGATCGCAATACCGTACTCAGAGGACACCAGCTAAAGCTGGCCACACAATACAGCCGGTTGGAATGCCACCGGAATTTCGTGTATGCCAACACCGAAACGCTCTTCTTACATACGTTGTTTCTTTCCCCACGCTAACGGTATTCAAAGGACGTCTGGATGATTCCCTCATATACTTACATTACGCTGCATAATCAGTGATGTCTGCGTCAACCAAACGCGATCAAACGGTGCTCATTCTCAGCTTTTGTGCTTTACTACTAACACGCTGCTTCTATGGAACATCGTTCGGATATACTACAACTGCATTCATAATTTACATCAGTCCTAGAAAGCGGCGCATGAGTGAGCGTTGTCGTTTCTTTTGTTCTTAAGACATACCTTCCCCAAATTACTCTGCAGTAAAAATTCAATACGCATTCTTAAATGTTTTAATGAAACGGGGCATCTGAATCACTAGACACTTAAATTCACGATTTACACTTATGTCTGTAATCATGTCAACCATTTTACGGGACTCGTAAAGCAATCGCATTTTTACCTGAGCGATATATATATATATATATATATTTATAATGTTCATTATCCATTGAGAGTGTAAATTGCCAGGTTGCCATGATAGGGTAAAATGTCCAATGTGTTATAGAGTGAGTGTGAAGCAGGATGTATACAGTAAGTGAAGCTTTCAAGTCGGCTTCACCGAGCAGATAAAATAGAGTAGAATAAAAATATAATATAATTTGTGGAGAAAATGCAGTGATTCGTTGGCTTATCCTTACAGGGCGCACTTGAAAGTTCGAATTGTCAGGTTGGTATGGTCGAGCAGAATATCTTATGCTTATGCGATATATGAGAAAAGATACACGATCAATTTTATTTTCGCCTGCAAGTGCGACTTCAGTGGTTAGCATTTCCGAGTAGAATAAGTGTACTGAGATGGTGCGGAGCTGCATCATATGTCATATATTATTTGGGCCAGATGCGGTTAACATATTTAGGTATTTGGCGACCGAATGTTCTCATTGTATTCTGCATAGTGAGAACACTGCAAATTCGTTTTAATTTTGGTTAGACTCTCACTTGCCGATACGTGCGATGGCAGCTTGTTCCATAACTGAGTATGCCTTACCAGGAAAAGTTGGAACGGATTTTTGGTTTCCTCTTTTGTGCGGACCGTGAGTAACCATTAGTTCAGGTCAGGTCAGATCAGCTTTCAAGGATGATACAGGCTTCCGCCTAACAAGCGTCCTGTTTCTTGCACCGGTAAGCGAACGACAGCTCCCGTAACTTCGACGTCTGATTAACTCTCGCGGCTTCTGCAAAAGATGGAAGCAAAATCAAAGGCACTCTCTACTGTCGTGCAGTACGGTTACACCGATTGGATGCAATAAAATACAATAATTCTGGAAAAAGTTCAGACCAACACCTATCTAGACCTCTTTTAAGGGCCTCTACGCTGCTGCATTCTATTAATGCTGGTAGCTTATTCCAGATATTGACTACACGATACACAAATAATTTCTCCTGAATATCCAGCCTAGATGTCTGATGCTGGAGCTTCAGTTGATGTCCTCACAAGTGATCTGATTCGGCTAGCTCAAACAGTTCAGTACACTGGATACCACTAAAACCTTTCATGGTTTGAATGATCTCTATTAGGTCCCTTCTTAGTCTGTGCTGTTCCATTACATACAGACCTAAGCTCCTTAGGTGTTCGGCGTATGACTTGTCACCTAAACCCTCAATCATCCTAATCGCCAGTTTCTATACCTTTTCTATACAGGCGATGTCTTTCTGGTGGTACGGTGCCCAAACCTGTACACCGTATTCTAGATGGGGTCTTACCACCGCTTTGTCTAAGAGAAGAAAAACCTCAGCTCTAGTGCTGCACAAAGATCTTTTGAAGCAAAACAACTCATTCCGCGCTTTGTTGGCAGTATGCTTACATTGCGCTGAAGGTTTGAAGTCGTTCGCCACAATGATGTCTAGCTCGTGCTTTATCTGCACGTCGCAGAGCTAGAGGCTCGACAGACGTTAGCATCGTAATCCCTTCATTTCGAGAAATCAGTAACTGGCATTTGCTGGCGTTTAAAGGCAGATCCCATTTAACCGACCAATCTACTACAGTAAGAATGTCCTTTGACGACATATCTCGATTCTCCCTGCTGACGATCTTCAGATCATCAGCAAAAATATAGCAGGGGTAATGGAGAAGGGGAGACAAATCGTTGCTAAACATGAAAAACAATAATGAACCTAAAACGGGATCTTATTGAACACCGCTGTGAGCCTGATCTAGTTTCTCCGACTCTAATTCGAAAGGTTCTACCGCAAAGAAACTGCACTCCAAGTCAAGAGTTGATGATGCAGCCCAAACACTTCCAGTTTCGCAAGTAATTATCAGTAGTTAATCGAGTCGAAGACCTTGCTAAAGTCGAGGTTACATACTACAACTGAGATTCCAATTAGTAAGACAGCTAGTCATTTCATCCAAGAAACACACATATAGAAAGGCAGAATAATTTTGCAATGCGAGAGCTGTCCCGGGAATGTATAATTTTGTAAAACAGTCCGAGATTTTCAACAGCGCAAAAACAACCAACATTTCATCAGAGTAGTCTGAATTCAGGATATTTTATATATTCTCATCAGCCGCTTATACACAGTGGCTGAAAACTTCAAACGGTTCATAGTGATTGATCGATACCAGAAATCGATGGTTAGTTGTGCTAGTTAGACAGGCGCATCCTACCAAAGCAAAACAGGGTTGGTCACAAACTCAAGCTGTTTGCATAGATTAGGCTTCAAAGGCCGGATGGCAGAAGCCTTATCAAAACGCAACAATTCGGGATTGTTCTGTTTGTTGATCACATTGAGTGTCTCGCGGTGGTTTTGGCACATTGAGCAGTTGAGTAAGGGCCGGGCAACAGAGAGAGCAGGTACTGTTACACCGCTGGGAACTAGAGTTCTCGGAATGTGTTCTGAAATCCGAGTAGAGAACCTCTCTGTCCTCTCTCTCTCTAGTACAATTAAACTGGTAAACGCAGGAGACGGTGACATGTCTAAACTAGATTTGTGTAGCATCTTTTTAGTTCCGCGAAGCAACCTGAGCTTAGCTGCATAACAGCACTTCTTAATAACGTGACGTAAGTGATGGCAGAAATGTCTCTCCTTTCGTTTCCCTTTATAAGGCAGTGCGATGAATACATTCTTCTTTTAGACTTCAGTCCGTTCCTCTTGCGGCATGATTTTCTCTCCATACTTGACAATAAACTTGTCAGAATAACCATTTTCACCTAGTTCATCCTCACTCGTTTCTTTTGTACTGATACGTCGGGTTATCATAAAAGAAGCACGAACCATAAACCACTTGCAGTTTATAAGACAGTAGCTGTTGTAGTTTAGCTATTGCCGCGAGATGGACGGGAATCCGCAGAATTGTGCCATGCTTGCATCACGGGCTCCCATTTTATTCCTTTCCAACTCGGTGATTTCTTTCAACCGATGTTCTGGTTATTTGGTTTGTTATATGTGAGGTCAGATCGCATTCAACGCGTCTGTATGTTTTTGTGTCCTTCAGAATGTGTTTTGCTTTCTCAATATAATCTGCTTTTGTCCATTATGACTGTCATGAGTCTTTTGTCTGCAGGTAGGATAATAATTGACTCATCGGATCTCAGGGCCTTCATTGCTTTCTTCTTTTGTTGTGATAGGGAATCGTATTGTTTGACGTGCGTCATGGCAAGGAGGATTGTGTCGTACTTGTTCCTGAATCTCTTCGTCAAGTCCATTTGATCGTATAACCTTTTCAGATACCACCAAAACTCTATGGTTGTCGTGTCTTTGAAATTGTAGTTTAATCTTCTGATGAGTATTAGTTTCTCCGTCTTACTGAGTGGCCTGTTAGAAAGGTTCCTGATCCAGACGTTGTCATTGCCGTCTCCGCGGATGGTCAACTTTGGCATCTTCCCATGGAGTGCCATATGTTTCTTCATTCCGGCGTTTGTTGCTCTTCGTTGAATTGTCAAGCGTAGCTCTTCTGTCAGTCATTGTCCCACGGTTCGCAAACATGGTTCGTTCTTCAATCAGACATCTCTGATATTTCTCGATGCGATTGTGGTCATCAGTGATCACCAGCCGTATCATGTGTTTTTCGAACTGACGGGCAACAGCCCAAGCTTCGGGATGGTTTAGGGGTGGTCTTTAACTGACACTGCGGGTATAAGCCTCTCCGCAAACAATCATGATGGAAACTTAGCTGCTGCCATGTTGTGGCTAGTCGGCAGGCGAACTCCTCCAAACGGCGAACAGAGCGAGGGATAGATTGCCCGTATGTATTCGAAATAATTCGAAACACTGCTAGCCCAGGTTGGTTCTTCAGCTGTTGATCGGATCACCGAACTTGATTAAATGGTCGCACACGTTTCGCCACCATGTGAGGTGGCATCGTCAATGCAGTGATGCGCGATGGGCAACCTCACTGATTCGATCGTCTATTCGTGATCGACGCGCAGGAGACTTTTGAGAGTGACGTCTTCGATTTATGCCCCATGATCTTTACCCATTTGCATACGCGGCCGAACAACGGTTTAATACGGGTAAAAAAGCTAATGTTTGGCAGGTCCCGTAGGATGGTTATGGTGAAAATTCAAAATATAAAGAATTGTTAGCAAAACAGGGTTTACACGGTGAACTCATTGAAGTATACGTAGTATGAACTGTACATCCAAGGTAAATCCATAAGTAATGATGGCAAATGGGATGTTGGTAAAAATCGTTTCTCCTTCTGGTGTACACATACAGGAGGTGAAAACGTAGAACGAAACCTGGGATTTGACCGCCAGTGAAATCTGTTGCGGGCACTTGTGTTTATCCATGGTTTATGTGTCAAATATGATGGTGCGGCGAAATAAGTGCACAGTCAACCCTGCATTTGAACTCTGCCAGCGTGGGAGCACATATGACAGATTCCGATTAGACATTCCACATTCTGCAATCACGTACGGAAAAAAAATTCCGACGGCATTCTAAACGACTGTGCTGCTGTGCCAGCTTGAGATGGTGGCCTCTCAAATTGCTGTTGTGAATGAGCTCTAGCAAATGGCAGCACGTGTGGTTGGGATCTCTCAAAATCTGTTAAGCCAAAATGAGGTCCCCGCGCAATCGCCGATATTGTTCGCTGAAGACGCCGAGCACTTGTAGCCTTTGTTGATACGGCAAACTACACAGACCTTTGACGTTTTTGGTTGCCCGGCGTTGGGGTATCTCCAAGGCAGTGAGATCTCTCCTCAGTCATGGCTGTCAGACCGGTATTGCGTATCCCACATGTAGCCGTATGTATGAGCCGAGAAGTTGTGGAAAAATCGTAGGTTCGAACCGTCCAATTCACGCTTCAAGAGGCCCACCTTTTGGATGCCCCTCCTTGACGCCGTTTCAGTGCGATTCAAACATCCAAGGTTAAGCTGGACATAAGCTCTCAGATCCTTATCGCCAGAAGACGTTTGAAGCTCCTGGTTGCCGAGTTTGTAAGAGTACACCAACTTGTCGTAGGTACAGCACTCTACATCTGTCCACATTGAATCGAAGTAGATTCTGGCTTGACCACGCGTATACTCTATCCAGATCAGCTTGAAGCACTGTGATATCACCTGGTGTATTGAACGCCAACTACACCTTGATGTCATCGGCATGCAGAAGGCAGTTCGAGCTCATGAGGCCTGTGATATCGTTATTATACGTCAAAAATAATCACCGTCTTAGTACCAACCCCTGTGGTACTCCGCATTCAACTCGGATGTGATCTGACAGCGATTCACGCACGCGTACTTCTAGGCGCTGGTGTAGAAGGAAGCTTCTGATCCATCCTAGGAGGAGATCACCAATCCCTAAGGTCTGAAGTTTAAATGGCAGAATGTTATGTTCTAACCTTTCGAACGCCTTCGAGGAGTCAAGGAAGACTACATGAACTCCTGTGCCAGGGTCTACTGCCTCAGTCCAGCTGGATCGTGTTAATAGTAGGTTTGTAGCGCACGATCGATTTTGTCGGAAGCCATGTTGTTCCGGTACGAGGTGGTTAATTTCTTCCAGGTAGGCCTTTAGCGCATCAGAAATAATAGCTTCCATGACGTTTGAATGAACCGGTAATAAGGTTATGGGTCGGTAGTTGGCTGGATTGGAACGACTACCTCCCCTGTGTATAAGGTTAATCATCCCGTGTTTCCACATGTGGGGCACGTACGTTTCGTCAAAACAGTGTTGGAAGAATCGAGCCAAGGGCTCAGCTAAACCCTGTCGCTCTGCCGCTAGCGATTTCGTGTGTATACCACCAACTCCAACAGAGCTGTGCTTGCGTATATTCAACAGCTTTTCTAGTACAGCTTCTGCTGTGGAGGATATGTGAATGAGTTTACGGTGTGAAACAACCATTCTCATAGCGTTATCCGGCCAGTGATCGCACTGAAACGTTGGAGCATATTGTAGACGCAGGATATTCGCCGCCTCCTTCGATGTCCGTGTGGGTCCGTCTACTGTTTGAAGAGGAGGAATTCTCCGTTTCACATTACGTATACTGTTGGCGTGTTGATACAGAAGCTTGTGGTTTGAGGTCATACGCACTGCCAATTTCTGCCGGTACGCCATACTATCCTCGCGAACAAGCTGAGTACAGTGGTTACGCGAGGTCGTATTGACCATCCAGTTTTTGGTGCTCGGGAAAAATTCGTATGTATGCCAGGCTGAGTTTCGCACCGCTATACACTTGCGTGTCCTGCTTCGCTGAAACGAGACCGTCACTTGAGCGGAAGGTGTTAGTCACTGACGCTTCGGCAACCAGAGAGTTCAACTTGCTGACGAAATGTTCCCATGCGCTAGCTGGTGCCTCGTCTGCCAGAAAGGTCCAGTTCACTGTCTCACCTAATCGAGCTAATATGTCGTAGCGTATAATGTTTTTTTGCGTCGGCAATCTCCACGGGATATTCTGCAAAGCAAATGTGTTCGAAGAGTAGGACTACATGATCGCTGTTGCCCAAGGGGATGTCGACTATCACCCTCTCGACCATTAGTTCTTTGTTGGTGAATATCCAAAAGTATGGAAAGCTTCTCTTTTTTTCGGAATCGGGTGGGAGTGTTGATGTGGCCATACATCAGGTAACTGGAGACAAACCCTTGTAGATGGGCCTTACACTTTTCTCCTCGGTCAACTGCGTCACTCGCGGCTCGTATAAGAAAATAAAGATCATTTTCCTGTCAAAGTTTTGACGACGCTCGAGATTTTGGTGGAGTTTAAAGATATGGTTGATACAACTCCGACCTGAGCGGAATCGATCTTGCTTATCATGTATGCTTTATACGCGTACCAGGCTGAGCCTCCTTGAAATCAGAACGGCCAGCCATCTGGAAGCAACACACTTGAGACTAGTTCCTCTGTGATTGTTGTAACCAGTTCGGGTGCCATTTTTGAAGAGGAGCACGATATCCGCTATTTTGTTTTTGGATGGGGTAACTTCAGTGACCCAAATCTTTTGGAAGAGGGAAGTTAACTGAACTAGTGATGTGCTCCTAACTTTGAAAAGTCCAGGAAGGGGTTCTTATGAGCTAGGGGCTTTGTAGCACCTTAAGAGGTCATGTTAATCGTCTATTTCAGCCTCAGGTGGTGGCGAAGCGTCTGCACACCAGGGAGAACTTTGGGTTGCAGAATGGTAACCCATCGGTGCTGCTGACCACTTAAACGGCTGCATAAAATGCTCTGTCAAACGCTAAACTCGGCCTTTTTGACGGTGGACTGGCTCGCCATTGATTAAGCATAAAACGTCGAGGCTAGCAGTTATATCAGTGTCTGTGCGATGAAAGATAAGATCTCAAAACGCATAGTAAAATCTCGAGGCGCTTTTACCAATCTCCGCCACCTCTAGTGCCAGCGCGACATCACTCTCACTCTGTAGGGCAGAGTTTGCGAGACCTGACCCATCAAGTCAACAGACATAAAAGGGCGCGAAGGATACTCACGCAGCTTCATCGGCATATGTCTAAACAATAAGCTCACAAACAACGAGCCTATGCCAAAGGCGAGCAAGCGGATCTTTATGGCATATATGAAGAATATATCAGAAATGACGGCTCGATTGCTCAAACAACATAATCGTTGCCAACAAACCAAGTCCTACATTGGGGAGAACACTGTCAAAACCAGGGGATAAATGGAAATGCAAGAACGAACAAAATCAATGTGCAAACTAAGTCGCAATAATTGTGAAAACAACTATGTAGGATAGAGAGGAAGGGAATTATCGACCAGGATACTAGAACATCAAACGGTCTGCGGAAAGCATCATGAATCGTTAGTGGTTTCAGCCATGCGGCTGCGGAGGAACATCGCTTCGACTGGACCAGAACAGAGATTCTGGCTCAAGTAGAAACACAAAAAGAAGAAAATTCCTTGAAGTATGATTCTCCTCTAATGATTACATCAACATGTGTATTATCATTGACCAAAACTCGGAAAGATAGATAGCCAACGATCTGAAAAGAGGAGTTCGAAAGGGGATACGCAGCGAAGAACTCGAGCTTGCATGCGTTGAACTTGGATGTGTCCACGGACGTAGTGGATTTTTAGATAACCGTCCTGAATTCCACTTTTTCTTCGGGATTACTCTGTTATACGAGATTTTTTGTGTGAATTTTGCACCAGTAGTTTTCTTTGGTGTATTTTTCAGTCTGTACAAATTTGATGTATGTTCTCTGGCTAACTCCGGAGTTCCCGCTGATTGGCTCAACTACCCTCAGTGTCCACCATCTTGGATTTGTTCTACAGCAATCGGCCATCATGACCACCAGACTGATAACCCGAAACGAGGTATTTTGTGCCCATAAAAGCTGTGCTAAGGTAGAAAAAGAATGATTGATTTGCACAAATTGCCAAGATCGGTACCATGCGAAATGCGGCAATGTCTGTAGAACCAACATAAAGAAATACAATACGCCGGATTCACTTTGGTTCCGTCCGAAGTGCACGACGGTCCCACTAGTAAAATGCGTATTAGCGTTAACACAAAAGTACGACAGCCTACTCGCCAAAACTTAACATCGTTTAAATGTAACAATTGCTTCTTTCGAATTGACATTAGCGCATCTTGCACCTCATCCTCTCCTCCAATTTCTGCCCCGAAACCAAGGAAAAGTGCCAAGCGTTCACACGGCCACACAGTACTAGAAACCTTGGGAACAACGAACCAAGTTATCATCGTGACCGACTGAAGCATGCCTAGCCCCCACCACTCCTATTCTCTTATCCAGTCTACCGACTGACGTCACATAGGTAACACTCATGCTTCCGATTAACCAAGGAAATCAAAAGAGCTCCATAGACCGATCCACCTATGCAACCGTTGCAGCTCACCATAATCAAAGCGCGACCTCAGTAGCCTCACTCAATACAGCGACAAAACGGGTCAAGTACCAGGAGCAACCTACAGAGATGCCACTAAATCCCTCGATAACCGTGCTTCCCACATCAACGAAGACCAGGCGGAACTACGAGGTCTTGACACTTATATGCACCAACGTTCGTGGGTCCGAGGCAAACACCTTAAGGAGTAAACAGCTGGATGCTTTAAAGCATTGGAATTTCCTTTGTGATAAAATCGGAGTTCAAGCCAGTCCGACTAACATAACGCGCATCACTAAACATCCAACTTCGAATCACTATGGGGAGTCCCGGCTAATGCGAGTACCATTGGGATCAATAGATGATGCCGAGATGGTGCATATGTCGTTATACCGCCTGCGGATTGGAAACAGTGGAATACGCATATTTTTGCATGTTCCTTGGAGTGAACACTAGCGGGACATAAAATACTACAAACGACCACCACACGGAGAGTAAGGAAAGAATTATTTTTGTTCATGGCGTGCACGAGCTATAGACAACTAGCAACGAATAAGCCCACACTCAAGACCTGGAAGAACGGTGTTACATCCCTGAAGCTTTGTGCGGGAGACGTCATACTTCAGTCGATTACACGGTTACTCGTGTCGCCAAACCACCGAGGGAGTGGCCCGAGCATACGGAAACAAACGGTGCAATCACAACAGATGGCCGTGAACTTACTCCGTAGCTGACAGTTATCACGCAACAAACTTCCTTCGGAACTACGACTGAAGATAGCGATTAGAGAGCCGCAGCCACTCGTTGCTCTCGCAGAAACACCACTTGCAACGCAATACAACCATAACAGTGATACAGAAATCCGTGCGCTAAAACCCGTAGGTATTGAGAAGGCTGCCGATGGACTACATACCACAGGTGCAAGTGAGACCAAAAACAGATTGCACCTCTATCGAGATTTAGCAATCCACTCAAATATACGATTAGTGCCGGCCTCTCATCGATCGGCACAAATCCACTTCATTCATGTGCTCCTAGTTAATAGCTTTTAACAACCGAGAAGCATCTCGTATGTACATCAACACTCAATGCTTACTAAGTAAACTTTCCGAAGTGCAACCTTATCGCTATAACAGAGACATGGTTACGCCCTGACATAAGTGACATGGAGAGCGCACTGCCATGCACGACCAAAGGAGGGGTGACCCTGTACTTTCGCAACGACAGCCAATGTGAGCTCATAGAAGATTCGGCCAGCACGATACAAGATTCCCTTTGGCGTCGTCTGCGTTTAAAAGACCATGACACTTGCTTAGTGGCAGTCGTTTGCCACCCTCCTTTTACAATAGAGATGGGCCTCTATTTGGCATTTGCAATCAGGAGGGTGATAAACACAACTTAGTGCAAATTTCTCATAAATAGCAATGTCAAAGTCCAAGCTCTGAAGACCCAAGCATCCCATAGAAAACAAGGGTTTGTCTCCAGTTACCTGATGTATGGCCACATCAACACTCCCACCCGATTCCGAAAAAAAGAGAAGCTTTCCATACTTTTGGATATTCACCAACAAAGAACTAATGGTCGAGAGGGTGATAGTCGACATCCCCTTGGGCAACAGCGATCATGTAGTCCTACTCTTCGAACACATTTGCTTTGCAGAATATCCCGTGGAGATTGCCGACGCAAAAAAACATTATACGCTACGACATATTAGCTCGATTAGGTGAGACAGTGAACTGGACCTTTCTGGCAGACGAGGCACCAGCTAGCGCATGGGAACATTTCGTCAGCAAGTTGAACTCTCTGGTTGCCGAAGCGTCAGTGACTAACACCTTCCGCTCAAGTGACGGTCTCGTTTCAGCGAAGCAGGACACGCAAGTGTATAGCGGTGCGAAACTCAGCCTGGCATACATACGAATTTTTCCCGAGCACCAAAAACTGGATGGTCAATACGACCCCGCGTAACCACTGTACTCAGCTTGTTCGCGAGGATAGTATGGCGTACCGGCAGAAATTGGCAGTGCGTATGACCTCAAACCACAAGCTTCTGTATCAACACGCCAACAGTATACGTAATGTGAAACGGAGAATTCCTCCTCTTCAAACAGTAGACGGACCCACACGGACATCGAAGGAGGCGGCGAATATCCTGCGTCTACAATATGCTCCAACGTTTCAGTGCGATCACTGGCCGGATAACGCTATGAGAATGGTTGTTTCACACCGTAAACTCATTCACATATCCTCCACAGCAGAAGCTGTACTAGAAAAGCTGTTGAATATACGCAAGCACAGATCTGCTGGAGTTGGTGATATACACACGAAATCGCTAGCGGCAGAGCGACAGGGTTTAGCTGAGCCCTTGGCTCGATTCTTCCAACACTGTTTTGACGAAACGTACGTGCCCCACATGTGGAAACACGGGATGATTAACCTTATACACAGGGGAGGTAGTCGTTCCAATCCAGCCAACTACCGACCCATAACCTTATTACCGGTTCATTCAAACGTCATGGAAACTATTATCTCTGATGCGCTAAAGGCCTACCTGGAAGAAATTAACCACCTCGTACCGGAACAACATGGCTTCCGACAAAATCGATCGTGCGCTACAAACCTACTATTAACACGATCCAGCTGGACTGAGGCAGTAGACCCTGGCACAGGAGTTCATGTAGTCTTCCTTGACTCCTCGAAGGCGTTCGAAAGGTTAGAACATAACATTCTGCCATTTAAACTTCAGACCTTAGGGATTGGTGATCTCCTCCTAGGATGGATCAGAAGCTTCCTTCTACACCAGCGCCTAGAAGTACGCGTGCGTGAATCGCTGTCAGATCACATCCGAGTTGAATGCGGAGTACCACAGGGGTTGGTACTAAGACGGTGATTATTTTTGACGTATAATAACGATATCACAGGCCTCATGAGCTCGAACTGCCTTCTGCATGCCGATGACATCAAGGTGTAGTTGGCGTTCAATACACCAGGTGATATCACAGTGCTTCAAGCTGATCTGGATAGAGTATACGCGTGGTCAAGCCAGAATCTACTTCGATTCAATGTGGACAGATGTAGAGTGCTGTACCTACGACAAGTTGGTGTACTCTTACTGACTCGGCAACCAGGAGCTTCAAACGTCTTCTGGCGATAAGGATCTGAGAGCTTATGTCCAGCTTAACCTTGGATGTTTGAATCGCACTGAAACGGCGTCAAGGAGGGGCATCCAAAAGGTGGGCCTCTTGAAGCGTGAATTGGACGGTTCGAACCTACGATTTTTCCACAACTTCTCGGCTCATACATACGGCTACATTTGGGATATGCAATACCGGTCTGACAGCCATGACTGAGGAGAGATCTCACTGCCTTGGAGATACCCCAACGCCGGGCAACCAAAAACGTCAAAGGTCTGTGTAGTTTGCCGTATCAACGAAAGCTACAAGTGCTCGGGGTCTTCAGCGGACAATATCGGCGATTGCGCGGGGACCTCATTTTAGTTTAACAGATTTTGAGAGATCCCAACCACATGTGCTGCCATTTGCTAGAGCTCAGTCATAACAGCAATTTGAGAGGCCACCATCTCAAGCTGGCACAGCAGCACAGTCGTTTAGAATGCCGTCGGAATTTCCTTTCCTTACGCGATTGCAGAATGTGGAATGTCTAATCGGAATCTGTCATATGTGCTCCCACGCTGGCAGAGTTCAAATGCAGGGTTGACTGTGCACTTATTTCGCCGCACCATCATATTTGACACATAAACCATGGATAAACACAAGTGCCCGCAACAGATTTCACTGGCGGTCAAATCCCAGGTTTCGTTCTACGTTTTCACCTCCTGTATGTGTACACCAGAAGGAGAAACGATTTTTACCAACATCCCATTTGCCATCATTACTTATGGATTTACCTTGGATGTACAGTTCATACTACGTATACTTCAATGAGTTCACCGTGTAAACCCTATTTTGCTAACAATTCTTTATATTTTGAATTTTCACCATAACCATCCTACGGGACCTGCCAAACATTAGCTTTTTTACCCGTATTAAACCGTTGTTCGGCCGCGTATGCAAATGGGTAAAGATCATGGGGCATAAATCGAAGACGTCACTCTCAAAAGTCTCCTGCGCGTCGATCACGAATAGACGATCGAATCAGTGAGGTTACCCATCGCGCATCACTGCATTGACGATGCCACCTCACATGGTGGCGAAACGTGTGCGACCATTTAATCAAGTTCGGTGATCCGATCAACAGCTGAAGAACCAACCTGGGCTAGCAGTGTTTCGAATTATTTCGAATACATACGGGCAATCTATCCCTCGCTCTGTTCGCCGTTTGGAGGAGTTCGCCTGCCGACTAGCCACAACATGGCAGCAGCTAAGTTTCCATCATGCTTGCTTGCGGAGAGGCTTATACCCGCAGTGTCAGTTAAAGACCACCCCTAAACCATCCCGAAGCTTGGGCTGTTGCCCGTAAGTTCGAAAAACACATGATACGGCTGGTGATCACTGATGACCACAATCGCATCGAGAAATATCAGAGATGTCTGATTGAAGAACGAACCATGTTTGCGAACCGTGGGACAATGACTGACAGAAGAGCTACGCTTGACAATTCAACGAAGAGCAACAAACGCCGGAATGAAGAAACATATGGCACTCCATGGGAAGATGCCAAAGTTGACCATCCGCGGAGACGGCAATGATAACGTCTGGATCAGGAACCTTTCTAACAGGCCACTCAGTAAGACGGAGAAACTAATACTCATCAGAAGATTAAACTACAATTTCAAAGACGCGACCTATCCATAGAGATTTTGTGGTATCTGAAAAGGTTATACGATCAAATGGACTTGACGAAGAGATTCAGGAACAAATACGACACAATCCTCCTTGCCATGATGCACGTCAAACAATACGATTCCCTATCACAACAAAAGAAGAAAGCAATGAAGGCCCTGAGATCCGATGAGTCAATTATTATCCTACCTGCAGACAAAAGACTCATGACAGTCAAAATGGACAAAAGCAGATTATATTGAGAAAGCAAAACACATTCTGAAGGACACAAAAAACATACAGACGCGTTGAATGCGATCTGACCTCACATATAACAAACCAAATAACCAGAACATCGGTTGAAAGAAATCACCGAGTTGGAAAGGAATAAAATGGGAGCCCGTGATGCAAGCATGGCACAATTCTGCGGATTCCCGTCCATCTCGCGGCAATAGCTAAACTACAACAGCTACTGTCTTATAAACTGCAAGTGGTTTATGGTTCGTGCTTCTTTTATGATAACCCGACGTATCAGTACAAAAGAAACGAGTGAGGATGAACTAGGTGAAAATGGTTATTCTGACAAGTTTATTGTCAAGTATGGAGAGAAAATCATGCCGCAAGAGGAACGGACTGAAGTCTAAAAGAAGAATGTATTCATCGCACTGCCATATAAAGGGAAACGAAAGGAGAGACGTTTCTGCCATCACTTACGTCACGTTATTAAGAAGTGCTGTTATGCAGCTAAGCTCAGGTTGCTTCGCGGAACTAAAAAGATGCTACACAAATCTAGTTTAGACATGTCACCGTCTCCTGCGTTTACCAGTTTAATTGTACTAGAGAGAGAGAGGACAGAGAGGTTCTCTACTCGGATTTCAGAACACATTCCGAGAACTCTAGTTCCCAGCGGTGTAACAGTACCTGCTCTCTCTGTTGCCCGGCCCTTACTCAACTGCTCAATGTGCCAAAACCACCGCGAGACACTCAATGTGATCAACAAACAGAACAATCCCGAATTGTTGCGTTTTGACAAGGCTTCTGCCATCCGGCCTTTGAAGCCTAATCTATGCAAACAGCTTGAGTTTGTGACCAACCCTGTTTTGCTTTGGTAGGATGCGCCTGTCTAACTAGCACAACTAACCATCGATTTCTGGTATCGATCAATCACTATGAACCGTTTGAAGTTTTCAGCCACTGTGTATAAGCGGCTGATGAGAATATATAAAATATCCTGAATTCAGACTACTCTGAGGAAATGTTGGTTGTTTTTGCGCTGTTGAAAATCTCGGACTGTTTTACAAAATTATACATTCCCGGGACAGCTCTCGCATTGCAAAATTATTCTGCCTTTCTATATGTGTGTTTCTTGGATGAAATGACTAGCTGTCTTACTAATTGGAATCTTAGTTGTAGTATGTAACCTCGACTTTAGCAAGGTCTTCGACTCGGTTAACTACTGATAATTACTTGCGAAACTGGAAGTGTTTGGGCTGCATCATCAACTCTTGACTTGGAGTGCAGTTTCTTTGCGGTAGAACCTTTCGAATTAGAGTCGGAGAAACTAGATCAGGCTCACAGCGGTGTTCACTAAGATCCCGTTTTAGGTTCATTATTGTTTTTCATGTTTAGCAACGATTTGTCTCCCCTTCTCCATTACCCCTGCTATATTTTTGCTGATGATCTGAAGATCGTCAGCAGGGATAATCGAGATATGTTGTCAAAGAACCTTCTTACTGCAGTAGATTGGTCGGTTAAATGGGATCTGCCTTTAAACGCCAGCAAATGCCAGTTACTGATTTCTCGAAATGAAGGGATTACGGTGCTAACGTCTGTCGAGCCTCTAGCTCTGCGACGTGCAGATAAAGCACGAGCTAGATATCATTGTGGCGAACGACTTCAAACCTTCAGCGCAATGTAAGCATACTGCCAACAAAGCGCGGAATGAGTTGTTTTGCTTCAAAAGATCTTTGTGCAGCACTAGAGCTGAGGTTTTCCTTCTCTTAGACAAAGCGGTGGTAAGACCCCATCTAGAATACGGTGTACAGGCTTGGGCACCGTACCACCAGAAAGACATCGCCTGTATAGAAAAGGTATAGAAACTGGCGATTAGGATGATTGAGGGTTTAGGTGACAAGTCATACGCCGAACACCTAAGGAGCTTAGGTCTGTATGTAATGGAACAGCACAGACTAAGAAGGGACCTAATAGAGATCATTCAAACCATGAAAGGTTTTAGTGGTATCCAGTGTACTGAACTGTTTGAGCTAGCCGAATCAGATCACTTGCGAGGACACCAACTGAAGCTCAAGCATCAGACATCTAGGCTGGATATTCGGGAGAAATTATTTGTGTATCGTGTAGTTAATATCTGGAATAAGCTACCAGCATTAATAGAATGCAGCAGCGTAGAGGCCCTTAAAAGAGGTCTAGATAGGTGTTGGTCTGAACTTTTTCCAGAATTATTGTATTCTTATTGCATCCAATCGGTGTAACCGTACTGCACGACAGTAGAGAGTGCCTTTGATTTTGCTTCCATCTTTTGCAGAAGCCGCGAGAGTTAATCAGACGTCGAAGTTACGGGAGTTGTCGTTCGCTTACCGGTGCAAGAAACAGGACGCTTGTTAGGCGGAAGCCTGTATCATCCTTGAAAGCTGATCTGACCTGACCTGAACTAATGGTTACTCACGGTCCGCACAAAAGAGGAAACCAAAAATCCGTTCCAACTTTTCCTGGTAAGGCATACTCAGTTATGGAACAAGCTGCCATCGCACGTATCGGCAAGTGGGAGTCTAACCAAAATTAAAACGAATTTGCAAAGTGTTCTCACTATGCAGAATACAATGAGAACATTCGGTCGCCAAATACCTAAATATGTTAACCGCATCTGGCCCAAATAATATATGACATATGAATGCAGCTCCGCACCATCTCAGTACACTTATTCTACTCGGAAATGCTAACCACTGAAGTCGCACTTGCAGGCGAAAAATAAAATTGATCGTGTATCTTTTCTCATATATCGCATAAGCATAAGATATTCTGCTCGACCATACCAACCTGACAATTCGAACTTTCAAGTGCGCCCTGTAAGGATAAGCCAACGAATCACTGCATTTTCTCCACAAATTATATTATATTTTTATTCTATTTTATCTGCTCGGTGAAGCAGACTTGGAAGCTCCACCTACTGTATACATCCTGCTTCACACTCACTCTACAACACATTGGACATTTTACCCTATCATGGCAACCTGGCAATTTACACTCTCAATGGATAATGAACACTGGATAGTCTTCTATTGGCTGGCCACGTTGTTTACGCTAATTGCATTTATCTTCGGTAATTTTGTTGCGTTTGTAGCATTTTTGAGTAACTTGTGTACATTTATTTTCTTTATCGCGGATTCATTGCTAACCAAATTACTTCATATGCTAATTTAGCGAAGAGTTATGCCACCGTATCTGTATGCATTATTGGATTTATTTTATTTCATTTTATCGTTTCAAGTGATTGGCTGTTGCTTGATATCCCCGATGTGGCTGCGCTTGATGTGCATGTTGACAAGGTGCCTACCTGCTTATTACCCACTACCTCGTCCATACTGGCTCCAGGAGACAGTTGGTCGTTGCTGGAGGGGACGGGGTGCACGGTCCTTGTGGCCGTGCTAGGCTCGAAGAGTGGTTCCATGCACTCAGTGTGGAGCGGACTACGGTCCAGCCACCGCCTTGTGTGCGCTTGATTCCCCAAATACAGTGTGCTTGTGGTTTGCCTGTGAAGGAGTGTGGTATATATATATATATATATATATATCGCTAAGGTAAAAATGCGATTGCTTTACGAGTCCCGTAAAATGGTTGAAGTGAATACAGACATAAGTGTAAATCGTGAATTTAAGCGTCTAGTGATTCAGATGCCCCGTTTCATTAAAACATTTTAGAATGCGTATTGAATTTTTACTGCAGAGTAATTTGGGGAAGGTATGTCTTAAGAACAAAAGAAACGACAACGCTCACTCATGCGCCGCTTTCTAGGACTGATGTAAATTATGAATGCAGTTGTAGTATATCCGAACGATGTTCCATAGAAGCAGCATGTTAGTAATAAAGCACAAAAGCTGAGAATGAGCACCGTTTGATCGCGTTTGGTTGACGCAGACATCACTGATTATGCAGCGTAATGTAAGTATATGAGGGAATCATCCAGACGTCCTTTGAATACCGTTAGCGTGGGGAAAGAAACAACGTATGTAAGAAGAGCGTTTCGGTGTTGGCATACACGAAATTCCGGTGGCATTCCAACCGGCTGTATTGTGTGGCCAGCTTTAGCTGGTGTCCTCTGAGTACGGTATTGCGATCCAGCTTTAGTAGGTGACGACAAGAATGGTATGAATTCCTCAGGATCATATAAGTCATTATCAAGTCGCCACGCAGGTGCCAATATTGGGCACTGTAGACCCCGAGGGTTTTCAGCCTCAATCGGTAAGTGAGATGACACAGGCCCTTTACGTTCTTGGTCGCCCTTCGTTGTGGCAGTTCAAGAGCGGTAAGGTCTTGCTTTTGCCATGGCTGCCAAACGTGGATGGCGTACTCAGAATGAGGCCGAATGTAGGCTTTAAGTATCTAAGAAAGAACAGGAGGATCAAAGTGCCCGAATGCCATCTGCAAAAGGCCAAGTTGTTAGTTAGCTTTTTCGGAGGCTTTCTCGGCCTGACCGGAACAGCCCAGATCTTCCTGCACTACCACGCCTAGATCACATTCCGTTGAAGTGCGATGCAATATTTAATCCCCCAGTCTGTATTCGCAAGTGGCTTTATGGCGTATGCTCTACACCTTGCACGTCGTAGCGTTGAACTGAAGCAGGTTCTGAGTCGACCATTCGTAGACCCTGTCAAGATCATCCTGAAGTGCTGCATTGTCGCTGGTTATTCTAATGGCTCGCCATATCTTGACATCATCAGCAAAGAGTGAGGAGTTGGAGGTGACCACGGTCGCGAGATCGTTTATATAAATCAGGAATAGTCGTGGACCAAGTACTGAGCCCTGGGGCACTCCGCACTTAAAGTCGATTGGGTCAGAGATGACGCCGCGTTCTCTTACATTCAAATGTCGTTGAAGCAAGAAGTTACCTATCCAACCGAAGATTTGGTCATCAATTCCACAACACTGCAGCTTGTGAAGGAGGATACGATGGATCAGACGATCAAAGAACTTTGAGAAGTCCAGATATACGGCATCAACACCTACGCCGCTGTCGACGGTCTCAGTCCAACTGGATCTAGCAAGTAGCAAGTTTGAAGTGCAAGATCGGTTCTTTCAAAATCCATGTTGTTCTTGTGCTAGGATATTGCGTTCTTCCAAGTAGTTCATGAGCGCTTTGGCAACAATCGCTTCCATTATTTTAGAGAGCACCGGAAGTAGTGTTATCAAGCGATAGTTGTCCGGATCTGTAAGACTTCCCCGCTTATGGATGGGAATGAGGATTCCTTGCTTCTACATTGTTGGCGCCGCATCTCATCAACGCATCCTTGGAAGAACTTGGATAGTGGGTCTGCCAAGTTTACTGCAGCCAATTTCAATGTCTTTGGACGAATATTATCAACACCGGGAGAGGTATGCTCGCGCAGGGCAATTAGCCTTTTCATAACATTCACACTCGTAAACACACTGTGGCTAAGTCTTGGTGGTGGTACAACGTGCGGGAACAGTGTATGCGGCGATGTCGTTCTTTGGAAGTTCGGGGCGAATTGTTGACATAGGGTGTTAGCCGCCTCGGTTGCGGTTTGTGCGAGTCCACATAATGTGTGTAAGGCAGGAATTCCTCGATGCACTTTGTGGAGCTTGTTAACGTGTCTGCAGAGGAGCTTGGTGTTTGAAGGGAATTTCTCAGCTAGATTCTGTTGATGCTGTATTTTATCTTCGCATACCAGGTTTACGCAGTGATTCCTTTGGATAGCGTAAGCTTCCCATGTTTCGGCACTCGGTGACTACTTGTATCTTCGCCAGAGCAATTTCCTCGTGCCGATACACTTCCGTGTCCTGCTGCGTATGAATGATTTTACTGTCTTTGCTCGCGAAGGCCTTTTTATAGCAGCACTGGTTACTAAAGTGTTGAGTTGGTGCGCGAAATCGGACCAGGCGACATCGGGGCATCGTTCTGCTAGAAATACCCAGTTTGTAACATTTATAAGTTTGATTAGAGCGTCGTAATCCGTAATGAGCTGACACTCCACTGTGTTTTCGGTGGAATACTCTGCATAACAGATGTAATTGAACATGAGCGTTCCATGGTCACTACTACCCAAAGGACTGTCTATCGATACCGTTTCGATCATAAGCTCTTCGTTGGTGAATACGAGATCCAGGGCATCCGGTTTGTTTCCCGTCCTGCATCTTGCGGGAGATGTGATGTGACTGTAGATTGGTAGTCCACTAATTATCTCCTGTACTTTCATTTTGAAGTGTTCGTTGATACAGCCTGGTATTTCCATGGTGTGAATATTGAAGTCACCAACCAGGAGAATGTGGCTGTACGACAGTGTGAGAATGGTCTTCATTGTGGAGGCTAGGCGGTTGTCCATTTCCAAGGTAGCTGACGGAAGGCCATACCCAACAACACCCAACAAACATGCGTCCCCACGGATTAGGTGAAGACGGCAACAAAGCGCATCGAGAATCTAAACCTCTGGGTCATCGATGAGATCAAGGTGTAGTTCGCTGCGATAATAAATTAGTACTCTACCTCCTCTACTTGGTCGATCGTTGCGTAGAATAGACATCCCAGATAGTGGGATTTCTGCATCAGTGATCGCTTCACTCAACCAGGTCTCGGTTATCATAACGAGGTCGCTTGACATCGAGGCCTGACGCAGGCGAAGCTCCGTCAGTTGGCTTAAAAGACTTTATGCGTTGGTATAAAAACAGGAGAGTGGTCCATAGGTTAGAAGGCTGTTTGTGGATGTAGACAACAGGTTTGAGACTTGGTCGACCCTTGTGAGGTCGGCTGCTACTCGTATTTTTGAAGAGTCTTCGGCTCGCGAGAATGACTTGGAATAACTTTCTGCACCATGAAATCAGGTTCATGATGATCCTGATGATCACTCACTTTCTGCGGTGTCTCGCCGGATGCTATGACGGCTGTCAGATCAGTCTCGGTGGCAGACTCTGTAACAACTAGTGTTCACACAGTGTTGGTTCTCTCCATTGAGTAACCAGTAGTATCTGGTAGTAAACCGATCGCTTTTAGTCGAATTTCGGTTGGCAGCATGTTCCGGAAGTTACTCCAGTTCTCTAGAGCTGTCTGTAAATTTCAGCAACCTAGGACCACACTCTTTTAATTTGCTGACACGGGAATCCTTGTTAGGGTGGTAGCAACGACATTTTCTAAAGACAGCGCCTCACGAATGTATCGCCATTGCTCCAGGTCATGTGCCTGAGCTTCTTCAGGAGATGAAACTTGAGACTCGGGGACGCCATGGATAATGACGGTTTTCAGTGCGTGTTTTCTACTTCCCAGTTGATTGTTCATATCATTTGAACGTTCTTTCCACGGAATATCCGGTAAGATGCGTACTCTGTTTGATGATCTGTGGTGTCGATTCACAGCGAGCAGAATGGATTCCGTTTTATCCGAGTCGAGGCTCACCATAGTGTAAGGAGTATAGGTGTCGAGCGATGGGTCTCAGCGTACTGGGTTAAGCGCGCATGCTGATGGCACTACAGATGGAATCCCACTGACTACGATCGTCTATCAGTTTACCCCTTATTGCGTTGGATTTGGATTCAGGAACGTTGGTGCACACAAGACTTAAGGCATCATGATTCCGCCTTGTAGTTCGTAACTTAAGAGCACTAGATTTTTTTGTCTTTTGTGGATTTGTGGACCGCATTGGCGATAGCGATCCACGTTGCGGCACCTCAGCTGCGAAACGGCAAGTGTGCAGGTGCTAACGGTTGCCACCTGAAGTATTTAAACGCGGTGAAACGGCTTTGGTTACTGCGTTGCACCACTTAGTCCAACGCATGTGGGTTGAGGTGTGGGTGCCTCCTGAGTTGAAGCATGCCCTTGTGCTACCACTGTACATTGGCAATCGGAGCAAGCAATGTTGCACGAATTATCGTGGCATCAACTTCCTGAGTTGTGTGGGCAACGTGATTGCCCGAATTCTTCTCAACCGCCTCGTCAATCCGGTTGTTTAACCGAACGTGGCGGAAGAGCAATATGGATTCCCTTCGGGTCGCAGCACCATCCATATGGTGTTTACGGCTTGTCATTTGCAGAAAAGTGGAGAGCGACCCCAACTGTTGTACTCGCTGCTTGTTGATTTCACTAAGACATTCGATACGGTGAATCGCGAGGCATTGTGGCTGATGTTTGTTATTTCTGGTTTTTCGAGTATGTTTGTACGTTTTTTGTATGTCTGCACAGTGGTATGCGGGCGAGGGTGCGGCTGAGTGGAGAGACCTCGGATGACTGTGAGTTATCTCTAGTGTGAAGCAAGACTGTGTCTTAGCTGTCACCCTGTTTAATATTTACCTTCATGCGGTGTTCGTGTGGAGCACCGTATTGATGATGGGTTGCTGAACATTCGTCGTTTTAATGCAGGAACCCTAGCCTGTGAGATAACTATCCGTATGTTGCTGTTTGCTGACGGCTGTGCGTTGTTTGCACACATTGCGCATGAGTTGCAGCATATGACTAGTACTCTGGCTACGACGGCGGCCAAATTCGGGCTCATCATCAGCACACGCAAAACTGTCTGTCTCTTTCAGTTTTCACCGGAGGTGCAATCTACAATGGTGCTGCGTATTGGAAACCAGCTTCCGCTTCTGCTACCTTGGGAGTGTGATGTCGGCTGACCAGCAGCTACACAGTGAGCTGCGTATCCGCGTCTCGAAAGCAGCGGCGGCATTCGGGAAGCTTGAGTACCGAGTATGGAACAACCATCACCTTACCACTGGCACGAAGCTGAAGGTATACAAATCCATGGTGCTGTCCGTTCCTTTATATCATAGTGAAACGTGGACGATATACCTGCAGGATGTGCGATATCTCGAGCGGTTCCATCAGCAGTGTTTGCAACGGATTCTGTGCATCAGTAGGTGCGGCAGAGTTGCGGACACGGAAGTGTTGCGTCGAAGTGGCATCTATGCAGTGGACTGCATCCTTTTGCTGAGACACCTGAGGTGACTCGGTCATGTGTGGCGTATGGATTCAACGCGGATACCGAAACAATTCTTATACGGTCAGCTGAGTACTGGGAAGCGGCACGTAAGGAAACCAACGTTGCGTTACCAGGACATGATCATAGTGAGCCTCTCACGTTTTAATCTTGATTGCGGGTCATGGGAATCGAAAGCGGTGGATCGGCATGCATGGCGCGATCTGATCACGAAGACAGTTGCCGAGGTGCGGGAGAAAGCCCTCATGCATGCAGAGAAGAAGCGGCAAGTGCGGAAGCGGCAAGCGCCGATGGGTTGTACTCCATCTACCTCGAGCGCATGGTACTGTAGCACATGCGGTCGCGAGTGCCTAAATCTGGCATGCCTAGTGAGCCACTAGCGAGAGCACTCGGGACCGGCATCGAAGCGACGACGGATCTTGAAGAGAACGGAAGCAGAACCGGCGCATGGTTTGTAGGTACGCTGCATTCCATTTACTAACCGTGTGCCTGCGTGCTGAGTTTATTTCAGGTGGTGGGTTTGCTATCCTGTCGCAATTCATATGTCTTTTACCTCATCTTTACGTTTATCTGATTAAGCTAATTTTGGTACAGTTCGTTAACATTTTTGCGTTTGTGGCTTTTTCGTGAAATATGTTTTCTGACATCTTTCACTTATCGCGAATTTGTTCGTAACCAATTTATTTCATATACTCATTTAGCGTAGGCTTATGACAGCATTTGTGTATGCTTGATTCGATATATATTTTATCTTATTCTCATTTCAAGTTTTTGGCTGTTGTTTGATATCCCCGGTGTGGCTATGCTTGTTATACACGGTGACAAGGTGCCTACCTGGCTGTTACCCACTACCTCGTCCATTCTCACTCCAGTAGACAGTTGTTCGTTGCTGGAGGGGACTGGGTGCGCGGTCCTTGTCGCCGTGCTAGACTCGAAGAGTGGTTCTATACACTTAGTGTGGAGTGGACTGCGGTCCAACCACCGCCTTGTGTGCGCGTGATTCCCAAATACAGCGTGCTTGTGTTCGTCTGTGAAGGAATGCGGGCCGGTTCGATTGATGGAACTTGGTTCCCTTCAGCATGCCTCCCGGAGAATAGCTATTAGACATTCAATTTTTGGGAACGAACTTAATAGCCATTCTTCATTCTTCCTATTTTCTGCTTCTTGACTATCGTTTAAACGCCCGATTGGTACACATTGTTAATGGACGCTCATCTCGTGTCCTTTTCAGCAGTGCCATTTGCGGGAACACATTCCACTGGTTTTTCTCCGTATCACTGTTCTACTTGGTTATGTTAAAGGAATATTTAGTTGTCACACAATTATTGTACTAGTTTTAATTTTTGGGTATGCAGTTCTTATTCTCGTTGGTTTCGTGACATTTGTTTAAACGATACCTTTCGTTCTTCTGATTGGCCATTACCCATCACTGTAAATGAATGTTCGCCTTACGCTTGGAGTCCCATGATGCTATTTTTAAGGATATATGCGGTTCACTCTTGAATACATGGTTGCTTATTCGCCGTTGCATTTGACGTTTTCCTTCTGTTGATTGGCCCAAGTGTAATTTAGCAGCTTCCCTACATTTTGCCTTCAAAACTATGTGAGCAAATGTGATTTCATATATAAAACTCTCTTTCTGCCTCGTCTTTGGATTTCTTCTTACGGTCGTGGGGCGAAGGCATCAGTGGCGATACAACTGATACCCAAATACACCGTGCTTGTGTTTGCCTGTGAAGGAGTGTGGGCCGGATCCGTTGATGTAACTTGGCTCCCATCCACATGCCGCCCGGTTTTATTCCTTCGGGTTTACACTGGATATGAGGTGTATGAATGGAGCTTTGGGCGGTTCGGCGCAAGCCACCCATGTGTAGGCGCAGGCGTCCTGTGGTTGTCCCCGTGGAGGCCACTGTGACTGGCAAATCCTAAACCGGATGCTGCGCTAATCCATCTGCGTGCATCCTGCAATAAACTCGGTCACCAACCCGCTGGGCTTCGAGTGGCGAGTATACATGGTAAAGGAAACTCATTGTTCAAATTCAAAGCATTTCTGGGCGCACATTTTACGAATCTCCAGTTCAGATGAGGTTTCTTTGCTGGTTGTGACACCGTTCCTGTGTCGTCTCATTGTTAACATGTCTCATATATTATTACCATTCCACACATGAACATAAGGAACAAACAACTTACTGATAACTCACTGTTTTACGTATTCTATTGCTTTTCGTTTGCCTTTCTCCCTTTTCCCCATCGCACCTTTCGTTGTATTCCACTTCATACTCCACCTCACTTTCCCCATCAGCATTAATTATTATTACCATGACGACGCCAGTCATGGCAACTGCGTTCATCGTACTTTGGTGCGCGATTCGTAATCCTTTGCTTGACCTAACTACATTGGTATTAATCATTGGCGCTTTCTTGCACAGATATCCGCGAGTTGCGTTGAATGTGCACCTTTTATGTCTCCCTATTCCAACTATACTTAGTTGCGTCGCTTCGGTATCTTGGATCGAGGTTAAAGCATTTGGAAGTAGACTTCTCTCACCATTGCTCCCAACGCTCCAACTTATGATCACGCTTGGTGCTCTAACATGTGCTCCAGTGTTTCTCATCTCCGCATCGCAACAAATAGATTGGGAGTAATTCGGTCTACATTATAGCACGTCCGCATGCGCTCACTGGGCCATGGGCGAGACTTACAAGCTTCATTACGGGTACTACTGTACGGTGAAACAACGAACCCAGACGATCACCTTTCTCAGCTGACCTGAGTTTCGTATGCAGTCCTAACATCCCGAAGGTACATCTCGGAAGTGCGTTCTAAGTTGCTAATGCAGTTTGAGGTGGTCACGTATGTAGCGACCTTGACACAATCTTTAAACGAGCAACCATATTCGAATACCCAGATGATAACAAATGCAACGGTGGAGGAAGCGCTCCGACAACCCCAATTATGAGTGGTTCATTCCCGCTTAACTTGCGAGGTGCACAAACCAATCAAGGTAGTCGGCCCCACCCATCATCGAAATAAACGGCGCTGGCTGCTGTCGCGACTCCCTGTCTGCTTAGCGCAAACACGGAGTGCACGCTAGAATTAGGCGCGCAGTGCACCTGAAGCATCGAGGAGACTGGCAGAAGAGCACGCATCACCTGACAGACGGCGTCCCGGATCACTCACGCTATTGGCCTGATTTCACATGAGTTGAAACGCACCAATGGGATTACGTCTCGTACTCCGATACCGCCGATTGAACTAGCATTGGCTACCCACCACTTCTGACGTAGCTCCCTCGCTATCGTTCCCGTCACAGCTGCTCACTTGATGACTGCAGCGGGCACGGCATTTACGAAATGGTATCAGCCGACAGAGTTTGCCCTTTCCAGTTCCGTCAGCTCGGCGACGATGCGCTGCAAGCCGTTACGTGTGTCCTGTGCATTACTTCTCGGAATGCTTACTGCACATTTGCTCCACAGTGCTCTGAATTTCGGTAGAAATTCGAGTTGTGTGAGAACCCCCTCTTGGACTTGGAGAAATAATCCAGTTCCCAACCGAAAAGCCAAGATACTTTGTTATGTCAACACCTATGGAGCAAACTTTGAACGCAAAGCAATCCATGTGCAGAATACTTGGGCTCGCCGATGTGACAAATACTTCTTCACCAGCACGACTCCTCACCCAAACTTATCGGTGTTGCGTAAG
>OX104064.1:182067981-182099274 GCA_944474145.2 Dicrocoelium dendriticum
TCCACGTTGCGGCACCTCAGCTGCGAAACGGCAAGTGTGCAGGTGCTAACGGTTGCCACCTGAAGTATTTAAACGCGGTGAAACGGCTTTGGTTACTGCGTTGCACCACTTAGTCCAACGCATGTGGGTTGAGGTGTGGGTGCCTCCTGAGTTGAAGCATGCCCTTGTGCTACCACTGTACATTGGCAATCGGAGCAAGCAATGTTGCACGAATTATCGTGGCATCAACTTCCTGAGTTGTGTGGGCAACGTGATTGCCCGAATTCTTCTCAACCGCCTCGTTAATCCGGTTGTTTAACCGAACGTGGCGGAAGAGCAATATGGATTCCCTTCGGGTCGCAGCACCATCCATATGGTGTTTACGGCTTGTCATTTGCAGAAAAGTGGAGAGCGACCCCAACTGTTGTACTCGCTGCTTGTTGATTTCACTAAGACATTCGATACGGTGAATCGCGAGGCATTGTGGCTGATGTTTGTTATTTCTGGTTTTTCGAGTATGTTTGTACGTTTTTTGTATGTCTGCACAGTGGTATGCGGGCGAGGGTGCGGCTGAGTGGAGAGACCTCGGATGACTGTGAGTCATCTCTAGTGTGAAGCAAGACTGTGTCTTAGCTGTCACCCTGTTTAATATTTACCTTCATGCGGTGTTCGTGTGGAGCACCGGATTGATGATGGGTTGCTGAACATTCGTCGTTTTAATGCAGGAACCCTAGCCTGTGAGATAACTATCCGTATGTTGCTGTTTGCTGACGGCTGTGCGTTGTTTGCACACATTGCGCATGAGTTGCAGCATATGACTAGTACTCTGGCTACGACGGCGGCCAAATTCGGGCTCATCATCAGCACACGCAAAACTGTCTGTCTCTTTCAGTTTTCACCGGAGGTGCAATCTACAATGGTGCTGCGTATTGGAAACCAGCTTCCGCTTATGCTACCTTGGGAGTGTGATGTCGGCTGACTAGCAGCTTCACGGTAAGCTTCGTATCCTCGTCCCAAATGTAGCGGCAGCATTTGGGAAGCCAGAATACCGAGTATGGAACAACAATCAGCTTACCATTGGCACGAAGCTGATGGTGTACAAATCCATGGTGCTGTCCGTTCCTTTATATCATAGTGAAACGTGGACGATATACCTGCAGGATGTGCGATATCTCGAGCGGTTCCATCAGCAGTGTTTGCAACGGATTCTGTGCATCAGTAGGTGCGGCAGAGTTGCGGACACGGAAGTGTTGCGTCGAAGTGGCATCTATGCAGTGGACTGCATCCTTTTGCTGAGACACCTGAGGTGACTCGGTCATGTGTGGCGTATGGATTCAACGCGGATACCGAAACAATTCTTATACGGTCAGCTGAGTACTGGGAAGCGGCACGTAAGGAAACCAACGTTGCGTTACCAGGACATGATCATAGTGAGCCTCTCACGTTTTAATCTTGATTGCGGGTCATGGGAATCGAAAGCGGTTGATCGGCATGCATGGCGCGATCTGATCACGAAGACAGTTGCCGAGGTGCGGGAGAAAGCCCTCATGCATGCAGAGAAGAAGCGGCAAGTGCGGAAGCGGCAAGCGCCGATGGGTTGTACTCCATCTACCTCGAGCGCATGGTACTGTAGCACATGCGGTCGCGAGTGCCTAAATCTGGCATGCCTAGTGAGCCACTAGCGAGACCACTCGGGACCGGCATCGAAGCGACGACGGATCTTGAAGAGAACGGAAGCAGAACCGGCGCATGGTTTGTAGTTACGCTGCATTCCATTTACTAACCGTGTGCCTGCGTGCTGAGTTTATTTCAGGTGGTGGGTTTGCTATCCTGTCGCAATTCATATGTCTTTTACCTCATCTTTACGTTTATCTGATTAAGCTAATTTTGGTACAGTTCGTTAACATTTTTGCGTTTGTGGCTTTTTCGTGAAATATGTTTTCTGACATCTTTCACTTATCGCGAATTTGTTCGTAACCAATTTATTTCATATACTCATTTAGCGTAGGCTTATGACAGCATTTGTGTATGCTTGATTCGATATATATTTTATCTTATTCTCATTTCAAGTTTTTGGCTGTTGTTTGATATCCCCGGTGTGGCTATGCTTGTTATACACGGTGACAAGGTGCCTACCTGGCTGTTACCCACTACCTCGTCCATTCTCACTCCAGTAGACAGTTGTTCGTTGCTGGAGGGGACTGGGTGCGCGGGTCCTTGTCGCCGTGCTAGACTCGAAGAGTGGTTCTATACACTTAGTGTGGAGTGGACTGCGGTCCAACCACCGCCTTGTGTGCGCGTGATTCCCAAATACAGCGTGCTTGTGTTCGTCTGTGAAGGAATGCGGGCCGGTTCGATTGATGGAACTTGGTTCCCTTCAGCATGCCTCCCGGAGAATAGCTATTAGACATTCAATTTTTGGGAACGAACTTAATAGCCATTCTTCATTCTTCCTATTTTCTGCTTCTTGACTATCGTTTAAACGCCCGATTGGTACACATTGTTAATGGACGCTCATCTCGTGTACTTTTCAGCAGTGCCATTTGCGGGAACACATTCCACTGGTTTTTCTCCGTATCACTGTTCTACTTGGTTATGTTAAAGGAATATTTAGTTGTCACACAATTATTGTACTAGTTTTAATTTTTGGGTATGCAGTTCTTATTCTCGTTGGTTTCGTGACATTTGTTTAAACGATACCTTTCGTTCTTCTGATTGGCCATTACCCATCACTGTAAATGAATGTTCGCCTTACGCTTGGAGTCCCATGATGCTATTTTTAAGGATATATGCGGTTCACTCTTGAATACATGGTTGCTTATTCGCCGTTGCATTTGACGTTTTCCTTCTGTTGATTGGCCCAAGTGTAATTTAGCAGCTTCCCTACATTTTGCCTTCAAAACTATGTGAGCAAATGTGATTTCATATATAAAACTCTCTTTCTGCCTCGTCTTTGGATTTCTTCTTACGGTCGTGGGGCGAAGGCATCAGTGGCGATACAACTGATACCCAAATACACCGTGCTTGTGTTTGCCTGTGAAGGAGTGTGGGCCGGATCCGTTGATGTAACTTGGCTCCCATCCACATGCCGCCCGGTTTTATTCCTTCGGGTTTACACTGGATATGAGGTGTATGAATGGAGCTTTGGGCGGTTCGGCGCAAGCCACCCATGTGTAGGCGCAGGCGTCCTGTGGTTGTCCCCGTGGAGGCCACTGTGACTGGCAAATCCTAAACCGGATGCTGCGCTAATCCATCTGCGTGCATCCTGCAATAAACTCGGTCACCAACCCGCTGGGCTTCGAGTGGCGAGTATACATGGTAAAGGAAACTCATTGTTCAAATTCAAAGCATTTCTGGGCGCACATTTTACGAATCTCCAGTTCAGATGAGGTTTCTTTGCTGGTTGTGACACCGTTCCTGTGTCGTCTCATTGTTAACATGTCTCATATATTATTACCATTCCACACATGAACATAAGGAACAAACAACTTACTGATAACTCACTGTTTTACGTATTCTATTGCTTTTCGTTTGCCTTTCTCCCTTTTCCCCATCGCACCTTTCGTTGTATTCCACTTCATACTCCACCTCACTTTCCCCATCAGCATTAATTATTATTACCATGACGACGCCAGTCATGGCAACTGCGTTCATCGTACTTTGGTGCGCGATTCGTAATCCTTTGCTTGACCTAACTACATTGGTATTAATCATTGGCGCTTTCTTGCACAGATATCCGCGAGTTGCGTTGAATGTGCACCTTTTATGTCTCCCTATTCCAACTATACTTAGTTGCGTCGCTTCGGTATCTTGGATCGAGGTTAAAGCATTTGGAAGTAGACTTCTCTCACCATTGCTCCCAACGCTCCAACTTATGATCACGCTTGGTGCTCTAACATGTGCTCCAGTGTTTCTCATCTCCGCATCGCAACAAATAGATTGGGAGTAATTCGGTCTACATTATAGCACGTCCGCATGCGCTCACTGGGCCATGGGCGAGACTTACAAGCTTCATTACGGGTACTACTGTACGGTGAAACAACGAACCCAGACGATCACCTTTCTCAGCTGACCTGAGTTTCGTATGCAGTCCTAACATCCCGAAGGTACATCTCGGAAGTGCGTTCTAAGTTGCTAATGCAGTTTGAGGTGGTCACGTATGTAACGACCTTGACAAAATCTTTAAACGAGCAACCATATTCGAATACCCAGATGATAACAAATGCAACGGTGGAGGAAGCGCTCCGACAACCCCAATTATGAGTGGTTCATTCCCGCTTAACTTGCGAGGTGCACAAACCAATCAAGGTAGTCGGCCCCACCCATCATCGAAATAAACGGCGCTGGCTGCTGTCGCGACTCCCTGTCTGCTTAGCGCAAACACGGAGTGCACGCTAGAATTAGGCGCGCAATGCACCTGAAGCATCGAGGAGACTGGCAGAAGAGCACGCATCACCTGACAGACGGCGTCCCGGATCACTCACGCTATTGGCCTGATTTCACATGAGTTGAAACGCACCAATGGGATTACGTCTCGTACTCCGATACCGCCGATTGAACTAGCATTGGCTACCCACCACTTCTGACGTAGCTCCCTCGCTATCGTTCCCGTCACAGCTGCTCACTTGATGACTGCAGCGGGCACGGCATTTACGAAATGGTATCAGCCGACAGAGTTTGCCCTTTCCAGTTCCGTCAGCTCGGCGACGATGCGCTGCAAGCCGTTACGTGTGTCCTGTACATTACTTCTCGGAATGCTTACTGCACATTTGCTCCACAGTGCTCTGAATTTCGGTAGAAATTCGAGTTGTGTGAGAACCCCCTCTTGGACTTGGAGAAATAATCCAGTTCCCAACCGAAAAGCCAAGATACTTTGTTATGTCAACACCTATGGAGCAAACTTTGAACGCAAAGCAATCCATGTGCAGAATACTTGGGCTCGCCGATGTGACAAATACTTCTTCACCAGCACGACTCCTCACCCAAACTTATCGGTGTTGCGTAAGCCCACTTTTTGTGTGCATGACCGCTTCGAAGTCACATGTTTCGTTAGCAGTAAAAATCATTCATGCTAAACTAATTATGTTAGATTGGATACCTGAGCTTATCATACCTAGGTTTATTGTTTTGGCTCTTTCAGTCGGGTTCACTATGATGAAACTTAGGCACACTGCTCTCCCACACGGAAAAATGCCAAGCGATCTTTCCGTCCTACTGAGGTTCATCGGCTTCATACCTTGCTGGATTCCCACTCACGAACCACCAAGTTGCATTCCGCTTGGTCATGAATGACGGCGGTGCCCCATGTGACTAGGAGACTAGTTGCTGATTACGAACCAGTGAAAAAACCGTATACCATAGAACCTGCCCCTCAGTCGATCATGTACTTGCAATTGTTGTTCTGCTAGAATGTCCTCATTATACTTCTAACTTGTTCAGAGTACTTAGTCCGTTGGATAGCACCACGAATAATCCCCCACTCCTCCAGAATTCACCGCTATTCTGTGCTTTGGTCATAGTGGGTTACTTGTGGTGGACCTGAACCAGAACTTTCAATATGCCTACGCCAGTCTCCATCGTATCCCCATTTGTATCGTTCTCCCAGAATTTCAATAAGGTACGCTGTTTTGTTGACCTTAAAAGATGTAGCTCCTTTCTGCAGGAAGCATACTGGACCACTCACCCTCAAGTCTCACTTGTTCCCCAGCCAACACACACTGTAGTTGCTAACGAAGTTTCAGCTATTTAATCTCGGTACTACTTTCAGGTTAAATGGACTCCTGGTGTCCCTCAACCACTCGCCGATGACAGACACAAATAACCAACACTGCCATACGCCCCAACTGACGTGGTTCTACACTCGATTTCCGCACGCTTTTTATCAGTACACCAACTCAGAATATGCACTAGTTCAGTGGTTCCCAACGTGGGGATAATTACCCCTAAGGGAGTAAAATGGAATTTTACGGGGGTAACTGTAAGTACGAGGAGTGGGTCATCAATCTGTCACCAAACCAGATTAATAGGGAATTTATCTGTATCGAAACGTAGCTAACTAACCAACTAAGTACCATTGATTGGCCATCCGTGACTTATCATTAACGAGTGGTCAGTGAATTGGGCAGTCTTCGGTAATAAATTTTATTGCCTGAATACAAGTCTGGAAAGCAGCACAGCTAGACAGCGTCTATCGGCTCGCTCGGCGATCGCTGTTGTTTTGAGCCAGGCACTCGTTCGTCGGATCTAATTAGAGTTGTGTGACCACTAAGGTGGGAGCATAGGTCAGTCGACCAGGTAAAGGAGCGAGCGAATGTTCGTAAGGTAGACGAAACAAAACTGGCGATTAGTGTTCAGGACGGGTCGATACAGAGCGGTGGTTTGAAGCTGTCATGTAAGAAGGGCATGAAAGTGGAGGTTGAAAAAAATGAGCAGCCATTGACATTTGTTGCTGTTTGATCAGGGATCATGCACCACAATAAGGAGGCAAATGAGCTTGCAACATGACTTACGATGTGCATTAGTCGGAACCGCGCAACATATACCGTAAATTATTGGAACAAAACAATATCCACTGTCTCGTTGAAGTACCTCACCTCTTTATTATTTAAAAATAGCTCTAAAATAGGTGTCTTCTTTAGTTGAATGATGGATAGTACTTACAGATGGTATTCATTTTCCGAAATGTAAAAAACTGCAATGATTTATAGGTAATTGGCTGTCAAAACTAAAGCTTTGGAGAGTAATAGTTTATAGTGAATCCGATTTGTGGGTAACTGCCGGAAGAAGGTTGAGAGCCACTGCCGTGGTTCGTCACAGGTGTTTCTTGTTTTTACCAGGAAACGCAGTAAGTGGTTCTCTGCTGTGGCAGCCAGAAGAGGGTTTCCGTCCACTTTTAAATAACCATCTTAGTAGCACTGGATTTCTGGCGTCATGCCTGACGTGCGACTTTCCACTCGTGTCACTATCAATCGTCATCGCACAGAACAAACAAGCGTAGGAAAGCCCAATGAGCCTGTCGGAACCCAGAGACTCCTTGCTGCTCAGTTGTTGGGGAGAGCAATTTGAATGCAAATGTTTTTATCACTATTCGTGGTGATAGCATCGCGGTAGGAGAGTTAGAAGTTTCGTAGCGGCAGCTGGTGGGAGGCATATTCGCCACTGTTAATTCTCCTACATTGATATTGTAATGCAAAGTTTGAAATCAAATTACTTAGCTTATCGAATGCCACAACAAACGCGCATGCAACCGGACCTACCGGTATGTCAAATAATTTTAATTTCCTGCTCTCATTGAATTTAATTAGTTCAAACGAGCTCACAGACACAAGCTATGACTTAATCGGAGGGCCTTCAGTTAACTGTGAATGGTAAAAAGGAAACAGCAGATTGGGTTCAGATGAGGTTCTTTCCACCATCTCACACCACTTGTTCCATGAAATGAGAAATGAATGAGATAATCATCACGATAAGAACACCAGTTGATTTCAGGAATAACTTTGTTGGCCTACTGCTGTCGTAGATTAGGCCTTGGTCTACTCTACCAGTTGAACCTGAGGTTCGGAAAATGTCCCATCTGTCGGATAGTCTCGTGCCTTTGGTCTGAATTTGTTCATACTCCGTGGTTTACTAAAATCGATGAGGACTCCCTATAAGACTGACTCTGTTTCTCACTCAAATACACAGAAGGTAGGTTGTCTCAATCAACGTGAGTGAATCCATCTTCTTGGCGTCATTCGAGGACATCTGCCAGTCTCGCACCAATCGCAAGAACATTAACTTCTCATTTATTGGCTATTACGCTAGTCCATTTCCTTGCGGAAAATCAGGATTCCGTGTCGAAAACAGATTCGAGAGCACGTTGTTGGTGCTGTTTCTCCTTCCCACTTTCAAGACTGCGGTTCACACGACCAACCGCATGCTTTACTCCAGGTGGTACAGACCACGACTCGTAGGCGGCACCTGTGGGGTGCTTATTACCGTCCGCAGACCTTGCCGCCTGCTTACATTGCAAATGGTCTCACTTTGTTTCCTACCCTCTGTATCGTTTTGCATGCACTGTGCTTCTGTGCCTCATTTGCACTGAGTCTCCTCAGCGCTAACAGGATATATTTGTTCTTTCCTGTTACTGATTAACTGAGATTTCCCCGAATGTTTACACATCATAATTGCCTTCCATTTTATCACTTAGATCATGTGGTTTGCGCCATTGTTTCGACGACTGTCTCTTTCTTATTCACAATGTACATTAGGTGTTGTAATTACCGTCGCAATCTGACCTCTGTTCTTTGACATACTTAGATTGGTATGCGTGATTCCGCACTAAGTAGGTAACTCGAACAATTTGAGATCGAAGCATGTGGGTCAATACGGATAAATTCGTTTTGGTCATTGGAGGAGGGGGTTCTCATACCCCTATCAGTGTTGCTTACATAAATTAGGCCATCAGTGATGTGAACACCCATTTAGCATGCGTTATGGCCCTCGCTCGACCGGTCCACCGGCGATCGACTCCAGCAAGCATTAGGTGGGGCTCTCTAGTCAGACCACCGTCAACCGCAATGTGGACGCCCAACCAGTTTGGTTACAATTAATTAGCTCATCAACACGAAGGCCGTTTACGTAGGCTGACCGTGTTCCACCAGCTAAGCTTCGCCTTCTCCGAATGTCTGTTTTTGCACTAATGTGCTATCCTTGCTGCGGCGCTTCCACTGAACGCATGCCCAGCCGGATCAAATCCAGGGATACGTTATGTTAGTCACTCTCCAACATATGCCAGCCTGGTTGATCAAATTTGCCGCATAGTCCACAATTGTCTCCATCACAACCAACCTTGCCTCAAATATACTCGACATGTTCACATGTTTTACTCAGGCTTCTATTAGTTTTCGCTGCTAGACCACTGCGTGTACTTCATACTATGGGGGGTTTACGCGTGGTTGGCCAAAGTCACGTCTAGCGTCTTCGATGAACCCGTGTCAATTGGTTCTCAGGGCTTCTACTTCAGTGCATTCCGACTATTCGACAGTTTTGAAGCTACCAACGGACAGATGTGCAGTTCCATCCCGTCTTTGTCACGAACTCAGCGCTACACAGGTGCCGATGCAGTGCCATTGTGGTATCGGCGTTACCTGATCACACAACTGGGCTTTATCTGTGTTGTTCATCGTGTCGGCCGATTCATTACGTTCATTCCTGTGTGATATACCAATGGTTGTTGTACCCGACTAAACTACCGGTATGATGCCTGCACATGCAACACCATCATGTCATTGACGACTGACTCCAGGAGACTAAGAACCTTTGATGGAGAGAATGGTGGGCACACTGATAGTGGCCATGCTGCATTCGAAGTTGTTCCCGATATGGAACAGTCCACCTTAGTTCACGGTTCAATCATTGCAGTTGAGTCAAATTCTGTAATGACAGGTGATCTGTGAAATTCTCTGTCAGTCGCTGAGGACAAAACTTATTAGATAATCTCACCAATCGTATCCCCAAGTACATTAGCCTACGATCTCTGATACATGGAGGATTTCCATTTTTGCTGGCGCGTTTCTGCCCTGCTTAATACTCCCAGTTGCTGCCCCTGCCCTCCTCTTGATTTGTTCCCTAGATACGCCGAATTTGTGTCCCACTCTACCGGGTCTCTTTGTTTCCCTTGTGCTTATCCATATAATCCTCCGAATGGCGTCGTTTACCAGCAGTCCTTCATTTAGAAGTTTTCTCACCACACTCATGTGGTATACCATAAAATCGCCATACCATCGCTCACTTTAAGCAAACTCGTCTACATAATTATATAGAAAGTAAACTGAAACATACACAGCGACCTTGATGCAATCGATTACGTGCTTTTACCATAGTCTGGTAACGTCTGACAGCATATAAATAAAGATCATATGTTAGAAGTCTCTAAACATCACATTAATGTGTGCTTAGTTTCACCCAGGTTATACGTGTAATCTCGTTTGGGGGTGGCTTGTCTATACTCCAGACTTTGAACAATAATAGCACTTTGAGGGCATTGTCATTTTCATCTCAGCTTATCCATGTGGCCAATAGATGAAAGCTAACGCCCCTAATCGAGTGAGCATCTCTACTTCGCAGGTTGAGACTACTTGATAAACAGAGGCTCGACTTTGAGCTGTTCGCTGAAAGCAAACGATTCGGCACAATGCATGTCAACTAAGTCACAGTTTGCTACCACAAGGCGTCGAGGTTGTCTCTGAATAATCAAAGATATCTATATTCCCGTTTGACGTGGATGAATGCGAAGTAATCCATATACCTTAACTGCCAAACAGCGTATATATATGGTTGGCGGCATCCGGTTTCGAATTTGCCTGTCACTGGAAAGCCACAGGACGCCTGCGCCTACAGAGGGACTATGGATGACTTGCGCTGCACCACCCACAGCTCCAAGCACCCACCAGATATCCAGTGTAAACCCTAAGGAATAAGACCGGGAGGCATGAGGATGGGATCCGAGTTTCATCAACGGAGCCGGCCCACACTCTTTCACAGGCAAACACAAACACGCAGTATTTGGGGAATCAAGAACACACAAGGCGGTGACTGGACCGTAGTCCGCTCCACATTGAGTGCATCGAACCACTCTTCGAGCCTAACACGGCCACAAGGACCGTGCACCCCGTCTCCTCCAGCAACGACCAACTGTCTCCTGGAGCCAGTATGGACGAGGTAGTGGGTAATAGACAGTTAGGCACCTTGTCAACATGCACATCAAGTGCAGCCACACTGGGGATATCAAACAACAGCCAATCACTTGAGAGAGAGAGAGAGAGAGAGAGAGAAAGACACAATAAAAATAACTCGATTAATGCATAAGGAAACGGTAACATAAACCTTAAGTTAATGAACATATGAAATAAGTTGTTTACAAACGAATCCTAGATAAGTTCACGAGGTCAGAAAGTACACTTTACGGAATGCTACGAACACAAAGTGTTGTGGAAATCGAATACAATTGGCTTAAGCGAGGTGTACAAGTTAATAGAACAGAGTACAGGTAGACATTTATATGAGAAAGAAAAGCATTAAGGCAAAATTGAAAACCCACCACCTGAAATAAAGAGACTTAGCATGCAAGCACGCGGTTAGTAAATCGAATGCAGCGTACCTACAAACGCTGCGCCGGTTCTGAATACTTCTCTGCAGAACCCGTCGTCGCTTCTGTAGTGGTCCCGGGTGGCCTCGCTCATGGCTCACTAGACATTTATATGAGAAAGAAAGGCATTAGGACAAAATTGAATACCCACCACCTGAAATAAAGAGACTTAGCATGCAAGCACACGGCGTGCCCCAAGGCACTGTACTGGGACCGATATTGTTTCTAATCCATATAAACGATGTGCCTCAGCTACTACAATCACATTGTGCTTTGTTCGCAGATGACTTGAAAGTGTGGAGAGTAATCCGCACACTCAATGATTGCGATTTACTTCAGCAGGATCTCGACTGCCTCTCGACATGGTCTGCAGAGGTTAACCTTCCGATCAACCCTGCCAAGTCGCAATTCATGAGGTTGGGTAAGTGTGAGCACAGCCGAACGTACACAGTGGCTGGTCAACCGTTGCATCCCGCTCCTTTCGTGCGCGACCTCGGTGTACTCTCACGCTGCGACCTAAAGTCCATTGGCAACACGAATAGGCCATACCAAAACAGCCTTCGTATGCTTTGGGCTCTCAGGCGCAGCTTTAGCACTTGGTCCGAAGAGATTGCTTCTCGCCTCTTCGTCTCGATAATACGACCAATGCTGGAGTACGGCACTCCCGCATACCCTCCCATCACCCGGGGCGAAGTAGAAAAGCTTGAGCGGGTGCAGCATGTAGCCACCAGGCTGATTCCCAACTTACGAGGTATGCCATATGAAGACCGATGTAAGAAACTAGGGTTATACACCCTATCTTATCGTCGGCTGAGGGTTGACCTCAACATGACGCACCGGATATTACATCTGGGTGATTACCCCATGTTGAGACAACTACTTCATCTGCGCACACCAAGCCGCACGCGAGGACACCGGTATAAACTTATCGTCCCGGATTTGAAGCGGGTCGCCCATCAACTCTGTTTCGAACGCAGAGTGGTGAATGTCTGGAACGACCTGCCTCAGCATATAGTAGAAGCGGACACAGTGTCTAAATTCAAGATGCTACTAGACCAACAATTTGCAGAGGCAAAATACAGAGAGCGAAACGATGAATAAAGAGTTCATGTCCGAAAACGACGAATGATGCAGCTACACAGAGAAACTTCTACTCGCTGCTTCGCACCAGTTCTCAGTTCTCGAATGCAGCGTATCTACAAACGCTGCGCCGGTTCTGCCTACGTTCTCTGCAGGAGACGTCGACGCTTCGGTAGTAGTCGCGAGTGGCCTCGCTCATGGCTCACTAAGCTTGCATGACTAAAGCACTCGCGACCGCATGTTCTACAGCATCATGCACTTGATGTCGATGGAGAACAACCCGTCGGTGCTTGCCGCTTCCGCAATTGCCGCTTCTTCTCTGCATGCATGAGGGCTTTCTCTCGCACCTCGGCAACTGCCTTCCTGATCAGATCACGTCATGCACGCCGGTCAACCGCCTTCGATTCCCATGATCTGCACTCAAGCTTAGAACGTGTAAGGCTCACATTAATCATATCCTGGTAACGTAACTTTGGTTTCCCCAAGTGCCACTTCCCAATACTCAGCTGACCATATAATAGCTGCTTCGGTAACCACGTCGAATCCATACGCCACACATGACCGAGCCACCTCAGGTGTCTCAGCAAAAGGATGCAGGCCACTGCATACATCCCACTTCGGCGCAAAACCCGTGTCTGCAACTCTGTCGCCTCAACTGACGCGCAAAATTCGTCGCAGACACTGCTGATGGAACCGCTCGATATATCGTACATCTCGTCGGTACATCGTCCAGGTTTAACTCCCGTATAGTAAAGCGGACAGCACTATGGATTTGTACACCATCAGCTTCGTGCCAGTGGTAAGCTGCTGGTTGTTCCACACTCGGTACTCAAGCTTCCCGAATGCTGCCGCTGACTTCAAGACGCGGATACGCAACTCAACGTGTAGCTGTTGATCAGTCGACACCACACTCCCAAGGTAGCAAAAGCGGGAGATGGTTTCCAATACTTCAGCACCAATGCTGATTCGCGGCAATATTGAAGATTGCACCTCCGGTGAAGGCTGCAAGAGACAGACAGTTTTGCTTGTGTTGATGGTGAGCCCGAATTTGGCCGCTGTCGAAGCCAGAGCACTAGTCATGTGCTGCAACTCATTCGCGTTGTGTGCAAACAACTCACAGTCGTCAGCAACATACGGATAGTTGTCTCACAGACTAGAGTTCTGGCACCGAAACGACGGATGTTCAGCAACCCACCATCAATACGGTGCTCTACACGAACACCGTAAGCACAAGCGGCATCAAAAGCACAAGACAACATTGCATGAATATATATATATATATATATATATATATATATATATATATATATATATATATATACACGCCCCATGCTGAGACTGATGTTGCATGCTTGATGCTTCTTCACCGCAGTTGGGCTAAACCAACTTGCACTTAAACTAGGTCTTTTTAAGTTGGATAAATTTCATTCCACCTTATTTGGTTTGTTCTGCCTATCTGAATAACCTTCTATTAACTGGCCACGTCGCTTATACTAATTGCGCTTATCTTCGGTAACTTTGTTGCGTTTGTAGCATTTTTAAGTAACTTGTGGACATTTCTTACTTATCGCGGGTTCGTTGCTAACCAAATTACTTCAAATGGTAATTTAGGGAAGAGTTATGCCGCCGTATCTATATGCATTATTGGACTTGTTCTATTTCATCTTGTCGTTTCAGGTGATTGGCTGTTGCTTGCTATCCCCGGTGTGGCTGCGCTTGATATGCATGTTAACAAGGTGCCTACCTGTCTGTTACCCACAACCTCGTTCATACTGGCTACAGGAGACAGTTGGTCGTTGCTGGAGGAGACGGGGTGCACGGTCCTTTTGGCCGTGCTAGGCTCGAAGAGTGGTTCAATGCACTCAGTGTGGAGCGGACTAGGGTCCAACCACCGCCTTGTGTGTACTTGATTCCCCAAATACTGCGTGTTTGTGTTTGTCTGTGAAGGAGTGTGGGTCAGCTCCGTTGATATAACCAGGCTCCCATCTACATGCCTCCCAGTCTTATTCCGTCCGGTTTACACTGGATATCTGGTGGGTGGTTGGAGCTGTGGGTGGCTTGCGCTGCATCACCCACGGTCCCTCTATAGATGCAGGCGTCCTGTGGCTGGCCACAGTGACAGGCAAATCGGAAACCGGATGCCACCAACCAGATATATATATATATATATGTAGCATTCATGATGCTTCTTCATCGCAGTTGGGCTAAATCAACTTACACTTAAACTAGGTCTTTTTAATTTGGATAAAATTCATTCCACTTTATTTGGTTTGTTCTGCGTACTTGATAATCTTCTCCTAACTTGCACACGTCGCTCATGCTAACTGTGGTAACCTTGCGTAACTTGATCACGTGGTAATTTTAAATAACTTTCGGACCTTTTGTACTTTTCGCGAATTCGATTGTAACCAATTTACCCCATATGATAATTTAGCGAGTATTTATGTTATCATATAGGTTTACTTTATTCAATACCTTCTATATGATGTAGACATTTCGAATGATTAGCTGTTGTTTGATATCTCAGGTGTGGCTGCGCTTGATGTGCATGTTGACAAGGTGCCTACCTGTCTGTTACCCACTACCTCGTTCATACTGGCTACAGGAGACAGTTGGTCGTTGCTGGAGGAGACGGGGTGCACGGTCCTTTTGGCCGTGCTAGGCTCGAAGAGTGGTTCGATGCACTCAGTGTGGAGCGGACTAGGGTCCAGTCACCGCCTTGTGTGTTCTTGATTCCCCAAATACAGCGTGATTGTGTTACCTGTGAAGGAGTGTGGGCCGGCTCCGTTGATGAAACGTGGCTCCCATCCACATGCCTCCCGGTCTTATTCCTTCGGGTTTACACTGGATATGGGGTGTGTGGTTGGAGCTGTGGGTGGCTTGCGCTGCACCACCCACGGTCCCTCTGTAGGCGCAGGCGTCCTGTGGCTGGCCACAGTGACAGGCAAATCCGAAACCGGATGCCGCCAACCATATATATATATATATATATATATATATATATATATATATATATATATATATATATATATATTGAAAGACTTCATCATGTCTAGTCTCTCAGGAGCGGGAGTTCGGGTCGGTGGTTTCGTTCTATTTCGGAAGTTCGAAGCAATCTGTTTAGGTGTAAAAAGCCGGGAAGGTGTCAGTGTCTTGTCTAATGTGAATCTTTCCTTTCTAGGCAAATGTTCCACTCATGTACGTGAGGACAATGTAGTTGAGTGAGATTCAGTGACTAGCCGCGTGTATGTTCTCTGACTACCCTCATCCTCTAGTTCTGCTGGACGGTACCTGAAAATAAGGGATATGTTTAATGCCTTGCTATGCACTTCATAAGAATATATTAGCAATGTAATCAACAGTCCAAAAAGAGGACATGCAGTCATCGGAAAAACATGAGAATCAGAGGGAAATACTATTCGAATAAAAACAGAACGAAACCTTTTTAGTATGTTCTTCACAAGCAGCATTTGTTATCATTTTGATGTTCAAAGTATTAAACATCCGAATCTGTGCTATCATGTTCACAGCTCTTCCACTGATTCTGGTTGCGGGCCATATTTTCAAGCGTGTTAAGCCACTGGCACTCCTCATCCTAGGGTCCCCATCCAACAAGACGTATTTATCTAGCAGTACAGAGTAAAATAGGTATAAAATGTAACCTAATACTATATACCACATCCTGCATAGGGATTGAGATTGTTGTTGGAGGGGAAGCTAAAGGAGAGGGAAGGGACAAAAGATCCGCAACGCGAACGCCACTGAGGTCGGCTCTTCGCCATGTCAGCTACGGTACCCAGAAAAGGTGTTCATTGTCTTTTAGTGCGCAACTATCAGTCGGGAACCCCCAACCGACGCCAAGTTGGAAGCGAAGGACTTCATTCCTCTTGAACAAGTCATCGCTTAGTCTCCCTTCTTCTTCTTCCATCCATAGCCCGGTCACGCAAACAACGCACCATGCTGGAGTTGGTGTGCTAGCATTTTCAACACATGGTCCAACCATCTGAGTCTGGTGTTTGAAATAAAAGTGCTGGGCGGTTCACTGGCTCTTCCTGCACCAACTACACGGCGCCGAACACGCTCATTGCTCACTCGGTGTTCCCACCAGACATGAGCTATGCTGCGAAGGCAGCGGTGGTAGAACGTAACAGGCCTCTTTAAGTCTGTCAACTTGATGAGCCAGGTTTCGTAACCGTACAGAAGAGTTAAACGGACGCCTGCAAGGTGAACTTGGATTCATGCTTCGTCATCAACAATACAACACATACATAATAAACAGAACATTGTAATTGCTCCAGCAACGGAACCAGATCGCGAAAGTCGGACATTACAATATTATTGCCTGCGATCCGAACAAAGCACAATTCTACCTGATTCTAAAGGAGCATAAATACGGTGTATCTCTACGACCAATCGTACGCCTCCAGGCGCATCCATCTGCAACCTGGCGAGAGAATCGTAGTGCTTCAAGCACCCAACCATGATCATGCCTATGTAGGCGTGTCTCGCACTGTCGAGAATAAAACATTTATTTATTCACCTATTTATTGGATCATGGCACCCTATACCTAGTGCCCAGCAATTTCTAGAGAAACTCCAGGTAATGCGGTTAATCACGATGAAGTAATAGTTTCGTTCAATGTGACCACCTCTAGGTCTGTTAAATTATCGATGCCAATGCCATTAATCACCGAATCGCTGGATAAAAGCGAGAGAACAATCGGATGGCTGGCGACCGAGAATCTGCACGAGCTGCTTGACCTCTGCCTCTTGACCTACTTCAGTTTTGATGGACAAATCTCTAGACAGGTAAAAGGGTCACTGGTGTGATTGCAGAAATAGTACTGCAGAAATTGGAAGAAAATATGCCTCCCGTAATCAGCCCAAATGTGGGGATCCGATACGTCCATCGTACATTCGGGATACTGAAACGCAGTCAAGTGGAGCTCGCATACCAGTTACTCAGTAACACAATGGAAGACATTCTTGTCACTGTGTCATCGGAGATGGATAACAAGCTCCATTCTCGGATGTTTTAGTCAACAAGACAATTGACGGCTCACAGAAAAGACGCACACACCGATCAGATCCTGAATTGCTACAGTAACCACCCCAAGCGTCACCAATTAACTGCTTGCGAACTCTGTCGCTGAATCGAAACACATCATTTTTTCTAAACGGGTGTCCTTGCAGCTTCGTCAGGCGATGTCTAAACAGCAAAGCTACGACCTCTCAGGCTGCCAAAGTGACATCAAAGCAAATCGTTCTGCCTTACATAAACAACATAGTCGAACTGACAGCAAGATTCTCTAAACAGCACAGTGTCACACAGACTGTCACTCTGAGGAGAGCCCTATCAGAACCCAAGACCAAACCTGGTGCCCAGGAACATTTAAATGTTGTGTAGAAAATACAGTGTCCCGATTGCGATGTGTACTGTGCGTGTCGGACTGGAAGGAGACTGCTAGCAAGGATACAAGCGCATAAAATGGCTTGTAAGAATCACTACGCACTCTCTCTAGTTTCCTCGCATACAGACGAAGAAGGATACTGCTTTGGTTGGAACAACACAGAAGTCCTAGCACAATGTGGAACAGAAAAGAAGGGTTCCTCTAAGTACGCTGCTCCACAAAGCAATCGATAAATATTCGCTAAACGAAACTGTTCACCTCGGAGAACAGAACAAAAGCTGAACAGACCATTCGAGCCCCAGGTCTTCCGATTTATTGCGAATCGACGTCCTTCTGGTTTATCAACCATTGAGATGGAGAACGGCTGAATGATGGTTACTGACAGCCAAATAGACCATCAAAACAACAACCGGAGTGAACCCATCAAATGGATCGCCCGAGTCAATCAGGGACTTCGGGCAAACAAGTGGTCACGATGCACAAACTAAGGAGGTCGCTTGGAAACTTCCCTGTTTGTCAATCACAGATCGATGACCAAATCAGTGAAACCGCACTCCAGATAATATCTCACTGAGGAAGTCACTTTGTTTGGCGATGAACCGTTTGAAATCCAAGTACCGAGCTTAGCGGCCACGTGAAACGCTGAATGGACAAGTTGGAAGGGAATTTCAGATGCGCAATGATCAGTGGCGATGGTGATATATCGGCTGATCAATCAAGAGCAAATTATATAGCGCGCTAGTTCATCCATCTTTGCTGTACGGATCAGAGGCACGGCTATTGCACACGGAGGATCACAAAGGACTGGTCAGGTTTGATCATTGGTGCTTGCAAAGCATCGTTCAGATCTTAGAGTAGAGTAGTAGACTGAGTTCCTCAAATCGTACGATTTTTAACTAGATGGTGCAAACTATCCTCCAGGAGGAGGGACTTAAAGTCGGTCGCACGATCGGTTACTTCCATCATCTGATATATTTTTATTTCGCCGGACTTTGTCTCAAATGTCCTTATATTTATGTATCACTACCTCCGCATTAACTCGTTGTAACTCCGTTTATTAAGCGGCACTACTTCATTGGGTACTTATACAACACTGTCATAAAATATCCCCGAGATCCGATCCGGTCCACAATAGCAAACGACTGCTGATATCTATAGGTGCAACTCGTCAATATTCCTCGAATGGGTACCATCACTCTTCATCATCGAAGCTGTCACCTACATTGGCTTTCCCATTTCTGCTTTACCGGGCGTCAGCCATCCTTGTTACTTTGCAATATACTATTTAAATTGACAAAAAGCATATTTAACTAACTGATTATACCCATGCGTCAATAAGTTGTCCATCTTCTCTCTTTTCAATCATTCGCATCAGGTTAGTACAATTGTGTGAAAATATCAGGCAACGCAGTTTGCCAATGAAAATTTGGTTGGAGGCTGCTGCAACACAAGCGTTTAAACGAAATCAATCAATACTTGGGTCGATGCATTGGGGCGAGACTCCCAACCGACGGTACCCTGACAATGTCCGAAATCCGGGGATTGCTGCAAGGGTTATACGAGAGCTAGTGCCTGCCACCACACCTTACCACCGTTTAGCCCAGCTTGTCACTGAGAAAACCTGGTTGTTTCTTGCCTAAAATCCACGGAATCTGCCTGTATCGAATTTGCCAGAAAATTCAATCCTCAGATACAAGGGTTTTGCAATGAACCTAAAACTGTTTCATTGGTAAGGAGCAGAACGCGAAAATAGAATGCAGTACACAGCGCAGCATGACGAGCGTATACATGGTCTTCAATGCCAGACAATTGGGACAACTAACTTTAAGGTAATCACTGCACTCCACAGCTCAAAAAGGCCAAAGCCGCATATCAGTAGAACAGGAACAACACTTTCTGTGCCAACTAAAAATTGTTTTACAAGTACGGGAATGGTATTTGAAAGAAGAGACAGATATTTCCTCCGCTCCAGGCGGCTGATGGTGCAATAAGAGCGGCTATAGTAGTAGCGAAAGCGTTGTGGACGCTATATGCTCCACATTTTTAGACGTCTTGACTCACCCACATATACTTACCGCTGAATTTATATTGCAGAAGCTGTGGCATCTGCGCAACCACAGTTTCCAAGATTTCGACATCATTCGCACAGAAACACTGAGAGCAGCAGCATGACAACTGACAGAACCTATGGCTCAGTTCTTCCAGCGCTGCTTTGACCAGGTCAGGCCAGATCTTCAGGGACGAAACAGACTTTCAGCTCACGAGCGTCCCGTTTCGTGTGCCGGTAAGCAAATCAAGGCCCCCGACACTTCGACGTTTAAGCTTCACTACTGCAGAAACAAAAAAGGAGTAAAGAAACGTCTCCTAACTTCATGAAACTATTCGTGTCATCATGTTGGTACTAATTGGAATCCACTAAGCTCAGTGTAAATCCGGAAACAGAGTGGACCAATTCATATTTAGACCTCTTTTCAAAGTTTCTATAGTATTACATTCCACTAGTGTAGGAGGAAGCAAATTGCAACTACGTACTACGCGGTTAATGCAAAAGTACTCCCGGATATCCAGTCTGGACCTATGCATCATGAGCTTCAGATGGTGTCTCCGCAGATGCTCCGATATGGATAGTTCAAAGATATCGGTAGGCTTAATGCCACTGAGACCCATCATAATATTAAATGTTTCCATCAGGTCTCTCCTTATTCTGCGTCTTTCCAATGAAAACAAGCGTATACATTCCAGGTGTTCAACATACGACTTCTCACGCTGGCCTTCATTCCTTCTGGTGGCTAGTTTTGTACCTTCTCTAAGCAAGCGACATCCTTTCGAAAGTAAGGTGCCCAAGCCTGTACACAATACTCTAAGTGCGGTCGAACCACTGCTTTGTACAATGGGGGAAAGACCTCAGGTTTAGTATTATACAACGCTCTCGAGGCGAAAAAGTACCTTCCCCGCTCTGTTAGCAGCATATTGGCACTGCGCCGAAGGCCTGTAGCTATCTATCATAACGATGCGCAAGTCGTTCGCCTAATTTACACACTGCAATTTCATGGACGCTGTGGATGTTTGCACCGTAATCTCAACGTAGCTGGATGATAACAACTGACATTTGTTCGCGTTCAGTGGGAAGTCTCAAAATTCAGACCACCTTGCCACAGTGCCCAGGTCTTTCGACAACGTATCCCTATCTCCCTTACTGACAGCTTTTACGTCTTCCGCAAAAAACATAATAGTGGTTCTCGAGGAGTGGAGCTAGATAATTTCTAAACATAAGAAACAACAACGGTCCTAGCACTGAATCCTGGAGACTCCGCTATGTGCAGTGCCCATGCTAGATCTGGCTTCACCACTTCTGACACTTTACTTTCTGCCACAGAGGAAATCCGACGACGAAGTCATCCGTTAGGGATGCAGCCCAAACCAGGTCAGCTGCTCCAGTAAAAAGCGATGATTAACCGAGTCAAATGCACTGGAATCCCGTTTTCGAGGTATCGGGTTATTTCGTCCAAGAAAAACAACAGATTCGTAAGAGATGACTTCTTTCTAGCGAAGCGATGCTGTTTCGCTCCAATTAAGTTGTTAACAACGAAGTGCTCACAAGTTCGGTGCCTAATGAGCTTCTCCATGCAAAATACTTGTCAAACTGGCCGATAATTGAGTGGCGCAGATTGGGTGTCCCCTTTATTAATCGTCACAACACGCCTCTTTCCAGTCATGTCGCAGCCTACCTTCACGTAGAGAACAGTTGAATACGTTGATGCTGTAGCATATCAGCGGGCGTTTTAACATTCGCTGGATGAACATTGCCAGGACTTGCCGATTTCTAGTGGTTTAAGCCAGTCAACACATCAGGGACCTCTGATGCGATTATTACAACCTCTTGCATTTCAATGTGAAATGAGAAGTGCGACTGCGAGGGGATTGCACAGCCACTATCCACACGGTGCAAGGGCTAAAAGACACGTTGTAACACCTGTGTCTTAGCTGCATTTTCCACAGTCTCACTACCATCCCCCTTAAGTTACCAATCCCCACCCTCAAAGAAGCTTTTAACTGTACATAACTGTAATACAACTTTGGATTTCTTTGTACATTCCGAAGTAATCTTAGCTCATAGCGATATTTAGCTCGCCTCTGCAAGTTGTTTGCTCTATTCCGATGTCGTCTATAGTGTAGCCATTTTCTGTAGCCTCCATATTCCTGAAAGATTTTCCAACATGTATTCGGGCAATTTCACGTCGCCACCAGCGGAGGCGAATTTATCCAGTAATTGCACGGGGCCAGACTTAATCATGTCCCATCTTTGTTCGGATGTTGCGTGTTCTTGAGCAGGAACCCAAGGGAGCTGGACGACTCTGTTCCGCAACCGGCTAATATCGATCCGGCCAAACTTTCTCACAAGTCGAGGTTTCACTGGTAGCTTCTTAACATTCACCGAAACGTAAAGACACAGTGACCGTTCCTACCTATGGGGGGTCTCCGCATGCATCTCTATTACATGGTCCTGTCTAACGATCACAGCATGTAAAGTGGATGGGGTAGTCCAACTTCGATTTCACCTTGGAAAGGCAACATGTTGGACGAACGCATTCTCTTGTATCCAATTAACCAATTCCCACTCCAAAATACCTGCCACTTTGATGGAATGCTCCCAGTCTGCATATGGAAGATTTAGGTCACCAAATACAGCAAAATTCTGTACACCAATTGCCGCCTGCCTTAAGAGGCTGCTGAGCTCTTTGTCCTTCACTCTCGTGAAGGAAGAGCTACGGTACACACAGACGAAAATTTCCAACCTACCACCTACCCACAAAAAGCAAGAAACAGCTTGAACACCCGACGCTGCCGTAGAAATGTGGCTACCTAAGTTTCTGTCATGTGGGATCTTTATATATATATATATATATATATATATATATATACACATATATATATATAAAGGAAGTGCAATTTGAATAAAAACAGAACGAAAGCTCTTTGGCTTTTTCATCTTTCTGGCACTTTCAATATTCGAGGTATTGAACATGCGAAACGATGCAATTATGTGCGCAGTCCTTCCATTGATTCTAGTTGCGGGTCAGGTCTTCAAGCGTGTCAAGCCACTGGCACTCCTCAACCTTGTTTCCTCATCCAAGAAAACGTGCTGATCCAACAGCAGCTAGACGCGACGTCAGCGATTTCATGTGCTGTCGCCAGTTGGGTGGTTGACCATCATGCTGTCGCCTCCAGCCCGGTCCCAAACGAGCGAATAGGGCGCGACGTGGCAAGTGCTCAGGTGCCATGCGTAGAACGTGACTGAGCCATCTCAACTGGCGCAGCAAAACCAGTTTGTTGAAGTTAATACTCGCATTCCCAGGACTCGACAGGACAGGACGGGACGAAACAAGCTTCCGCTTAAGGAGCTTCTCGTTTCGTGTGCCAGTAAGCGAGAAAGAGCCCCAGCACTATGACTTGATAGCATGTTCTTGGTTCTTTACTTGAGAAAAACAAGCAAGTGCAAAACAACCAACGCCGTTTCATGAAGTCATGAGATTAGGAGCAATCACCAAATTCTGGGAACAGTCAGCCATATTTTACCTATGCTACGTTTAAATTCCTCTACCGTTTCGCCTCTCATTGAAGCAGAAAGAAGTTTATTCAAACTAGGCACAACTCGGTTTGCAAAAGACCTGACTCTTAACTCTAGCCTAGGTCTATGCCGCTTTAATTGCATGCAATGGCTGCGCGTTGTCTGACGTAGCTGGTTCAAACAGAGCAGTGGGTCTGAGAACCTTCACGATTTTGAAGGTCTCTAGTAAGTCATCTATCAATCTGCGTTTTCTCATTGGAAACAAACCTGTTACCTAACCAATTTTCATACGATACCCCACGCTGACCTGTCATTCGGGTGGCCAGTCTTGACACATTCTCAATACAAATAATATCTTTCTGCAGTGGGTGCCCAGCCCTGAACACAGTATGCCAGATGTGGTCTGCCCAGAGCTTTGAACAGGGGGAGAAAGACCTCTGACTCGGTACAACTCAGAACTCTTCTGCGACGAAATAACTCCTGTTGCGCTTTATTAGTCGCATGTCTTGGCTGCACCGAGGGCTTAAATTCACTCATCACGATGAGACCTAGATCGCGTGCCTTGGTGATATGCTGTAGTGTTGGGACCCATTAGATGTATGCACAGTAAACTCTTCATCACGCGGAGTTAGGATTTGATATTTGCTGGTGTTCATTGGTAAGTCCCACAAGTGTGACCAATTAACAACGGTAGCAAAATCGCTAGTTAACAAAGCCCTCCTCTACTGACAAGCTACAAATTGTCAACAAACCAATAGGAGAGGTCTTCAAGTAGAGGGACTTAGTCGTTTATAAACATGAGAAATAGCAACGGACCGAGTACTGATCCATGGGGAACTCTACTATGAGCAGTGTGTGTGCTCGAAGTAACCTCACCAACCCTGACACGAAATGTTCTACTGTAAAGGAATACAAATAGTCAAGAAAGCAGCTGAGGAGGGATTTCAAACTAGGTCATTTTTTCTAACAAGAAACAGCGTTTCACCGAATCAAAAGCTTTACTGAAGTCAAGGTAACACACTTCTACTGGTATACCTACATCAAGCCATCGAGTTATTTCATCGAGGAAACACAGCATGTTGGTAAGGCATGCCATTTTCTTAAGGAAACCATGCTGTTCTGCTCCGATCAAGTTAGTAGCAGCCAGGTGTTCACAAATTCGATTCCTAATGATCTTCTCTAGGCATTTGAGAAGAACGCTAGTCAGACTAACAGGCCTATAGTTAGTGGGTGAGGATTTAGAACTACCCTTATGGATTGCCACAAAACTGTTTCCTTCCAATCTTGTGGTATCCTCGCCTCACGAAGCGACGTGTTGTACAACTCAAGAATAGGAACCCGGTGTACGTAGGCAATCGGCTTGACAATAGCAGCATGCGTATTATCGGGGCCAGGTGATTTGTATTGGTTCAAGTCCTTCAGTACAGCGAAAACATCTGAAGCAGTTATGACGGTTTCGTCTATTTTGCACTCGCTTACGCAATGCGACGGCGACGGTATTGAATACCCATTGCTCACTCGATAACCTTTCTGGAAAACACGCAGCAATTCCTGCGTCCTGTTAAAGTCTCCCGTAGCCTTTTGCCCATCTTTTGTGATTAAATGGTCAACTGCTTCACTTATAGAAGCTTTTGACTTTATGTACCTATTATGACTCTTCGGGTTCCTTTTGCGTTTGGCGCTAGCCTAAACCCATAAGTGTTTTTGGCCAGCCTCTACAGTTTGACGGCCATGTTTCGAATTCTTTTGTAAGTAAGGCACCAGCGGAAACCACCAGACTCATGGAACCTTTTCCATTGAGTAATCCGCCGTTGCAACACCGACCAATACATCGGCGCCACCAGCGAGGCTTATCCGAATGGCGCCTTCTGCACAGGGGTGCGAACTGATCTAGCAACTGCGCGAGGCCACTTTTGATCACATACCAACTCTGTGCCAGCGTTGCCTCCTGTTCAGAAACCCAAGTACTGCGTGCGGCACTACCGCTCCTAAGCGTGGTGTTAATCCGACTTATATTCCGCGTCAACCGAGGTTTAGTTGATAGCCTCGGTACGCAAATGGAGAAGGAAAGAAGGAAATGACCGCTCAACGTTAATGGCTGACAAGCAACCACAATCGGTGATCACAACATCTGGGGAAGAGGGGACGTTCACACCACGACTCCTAGTTGAAAAAGTGGCGTGGTGCACAAGGGCGTTTTCCTGTACCCACTGTACTACATCACCCTCCCTATTGAGAGCATGTTCCCAGTCGGCATGTGGTAGCTTCAGGTCGCCTATGATCACAAAACTTGACGCAGAAGGCGAAACTCGTTTTAGTGGATCAGTAAGCAATAAACAAAACAATAAATTCATCTTTACTCTGCACCCTCAGAAAGTAACTAGTAATCTGAACACTGCGTACACATGGTAAACGGAGCTTCTCATTGACTGTATTGACACAATGAACAATGATTTTATACGACTTAACAAGCACTGCTTTACAAGCCCCGTTGGGTAGTGTGGTGGGTTTTCGAAAAACACTAGTAAAAAATGCAGTTTGTAGTTCTACTATCAGAGGAATGGACTTATCGTATGTGATTCAGTAGCCCTGCGGTCCAAGATTTTCCATAGCTTCAATGGGCGAAAAAGTACATATGTGGTATTTCCCTGGAGTAGGATGGAGAGTAGTGTCAAGTAACAAAATGTAAGTGGCGGAGTGCGTCATCCAACCAACTTTTAAATATAACTAGTTTGGGTGCTGAAACAACCGATTCGGGGAGAGCGTTCCATGGTTGACACACACTAATGAAAAAAATGTTCTACAGCACGCCAGGGGCTGTATCGTTCTGCTAATTTAAAGGAGTGGCCTCTAAGTTTCGTGTTACTGCTGAATTGCAGTAAAGTGTGGCACATATGATTTGAATCATGTAAAATCAAGTACGCTATAATCAAGTCGCCTGGTAGTCGCAATGCCGCCCGTTGAATAATCCCAAACGTTGCAGTCTCTGCTCTTATGGAAGATGGCGCATTCCATTGACGTATTTGGAAGCCCGACATTGAGGTTGGTCCAGTGCAGTAATGTCGTGCTACAGCCATGTCTGTCAGGCTTGGATTGCGTATTCGACACTGGGGCGAACATACGCATCCAACATCTGTCTGAAAATACTGGTGTCTAGTTGTCCGAATGCCCGTCATAGCAAGCCGACATACTGGTTATCAGTCTTCGATGTCTACGGATTGCTTGAAACAACCCAAGTTATCTTGAACAACCACACCAGGGTCGTGTTCGACGGGTGGTCGCTGCAGTACTTGCGTTTCTAGCTTGTAGGAATAGCTACTCTGGTGTCGTCCACCTTGAACTGTAAAAGATTTTTGGTTGACCACTAACGCACCCTATCCAGCTCACAATGTAGTAAATTCTGATCGTCAACCGCCTGAATCCGACGCCATATTTTGAGAGCGTCATCAAAAGGCAGGGAACTTGCAGTGATTTTCCCTGTAAGATCATTGATGAATAGCAAATACAATCGTGGATCTAGAACTGAGCCCTTGGGCACAAGACTCGACTGGTATGGGTTCAGTTAAAATACTCCGGACTTTCAAGTTGAATTTAGGGAGCACGCTGTGTGGCTGGGTTGCGACTCGAAACCTCTATTGGGACCTCGGCTCACTTTGAGGTAAACCTCGGTCATTCCGATCTCGAGGACCGTATCCTGAATGGATATATTTGGGTGTTGCTCTTCCCAACACTGGCACACCACTACTTCGGACTTTGACCACTAATTGTGGTTGCAGGAGAAAGTTCGCGATCTAGCTCAAAAAGGAGTCACCGATCCCGTACTAATGGAGCTTGGTAGGAGAATCCGATCATCAAAACGATCGAATGTCTGCAACAATTCTAACTAGATCACAACAACGGCCTCTCCAGCGTCGGCTGACTCGGTCCAACTATTCCGTGCATTTAATAAATTCCTTGTGAATGATTGCTGTCTATGAAAGCTGTGTTGCTCGGGTGCAACAATATTACAAGTTTCCAAATGACACACCAGTGTATCGGCAATGTTGGATTCCATAAATTTAGACAATACAGGTAGAAGAGACACTGGGCGGTACTTTCAGGGCTCAGTACTGCTTCCGCTTTTGTGAATCGAGGTTATTAATATTCAATCTTCCACATCGCAGGAATCTGGTTCTTGTCTAAGCAGCGTTGAAAGAACTGGGCCAAAGATTCTGCCAGTTGTCTTGCTGCTGCTCCCAGTGCTTCTAGGCCAGTGGTATCGACTCCGGGGATTTTTGCTTGCATAGAGTGGTCAAATCCTGCAATGCAGCTTCGGCAGTAAACGGGCTGTTGGTGAGTCCTGAAGGCGGGAAAACAAAAGTTAGCAGATAGCCTGATGGTATGGCCCTCTGAAATGTGGGAGCATATTACGTTTTCAACGCGTTTGCTGCTTCTATTACTGTTCCACTTGGAGCATCAGTCGTCCGGAGCGGTGGAATTCGCTGCCTCACATTACGACGGCCATTAAAATAATTATGTACAGCAGTTCGTGGGCTACGTATTTGTCCAAATTATCTGGCGTTGGGAAGGATCTGTACTCTCACCAGGCTACGTTGCGTACAGTCATTCATTTTCTACTTCTGCTCCCCACAAACCGGTTTTAGGCCCATTGGAAACCACTGTCTCTGAGGCATCCGCAACCAGTTGCTTGAGTTTACTAACGAATTCAAGTCAAGCTACTTCCATGTGGCCTTCAGCATGGAACGACTAGGCTGTGGCACCGGCGAGCTGGGCTAAGCAGTCGTAGCGTGTAATGGTGCGCACCATCTCAGTGTTCTGGTGGCGCTATTCCTCATAGCAGATGGCTGCATGATCACTGCGACCCAAAGGGTATTCTACGATCCATATATCAATCACATATTCCTCGTTGGTGCACACAAGATCCATTAAAGATGGCCTATTACCTGTTCTGAAACTAGGGGGTATAATGACGTGATTGTGAAGTGGAACGCTGGTTATAAACTCTTGCAGATCTGCTTTGGATGGTTCTCCGACTGCAGTGAGGGTTTTTAAACAGTGGACATTGAAATCACCCGTGATAAGAATGGGAGTGTTCTTTTGCTTTAGACTGCATCTTAAATCTGTCGCAAGACGGCAGTCTATTCCCAGTGTGCAGTTTGGGGGAGGGCAGTACACCAAAACTAGAGGGCAGGTGTCTATCATGTAATTGCAGACGGCACCAAAGAGAATCAGCGAACTGAAAATCTGTATCCTAAACCGCCTCGCACTGTAGGTCGCTTCGGTAATACAGAATTACCCCTCATCCTTTCGTTAGCCTGTCGTTTCGTATGAGTGGCACGCCCGGCAGCGAGTCGTCAGCGTCTGTCATTCCACTGTGCAACCATGTCTCCGTGATACCGATGCTATCGCATCGGAATTTGGCGAGAATTCAGTTCGACCAACTTATTGAAAAGGTCTTGAGCATTGTTATAAAAGCAGGATAGTTTCTCGGTCTGTATGAGCCTACAGGGAGCCAAAGGATTCAAGTGTGGTAGAATGCCAACCGGTGCGCTGTGGGCCATTACTCGTTTTTTAATGGGATGGTACTGACACGTTGTTCGCAAACTGATTTGGCCGAGGTACGTCCGATTCCTCATCCGGACCCGCTGCAGAATCGCGTGACCGAGCATTATAGTGACGCTCCTAAGTAATCGTTGATAGATATGGTTTTTCAGGTGGGCTCATGTCTGATCTTTGCAAGGCTTCAGCAGCTTTTAAGTGAAGTTCAGATGGAATGGCTTTTCTGATGTTTCCGTTAATGTTCTAACACTTCCGTCTCTGTCTGCTCTGACTGAACTAGGAATATTATGGATTCTTAGTCCACTTCCTCTATCATTTTCTGAGAGGGGTAGCCTTTAGAGCGATCGCGCCACAACGTTGTCCAAAGGAAATGTTTCACGAATGAACTGCCACTGTTTCGAAGCTTGCTTACTGACCTCATGACTATCGTGCGAAGGAAATGCTGACGCCATAAATAAACGTTGTACTTAGACAATCCAGTTTGCTGTGTCTATCCGAGATGTTGTCGACTGACGCCTGCTCCAATGGACCTCAGGATAGATGCGTACCTTACAAGTCCCGTGTTGCAGCGCACCTACAGAGGGTGAAACGTAGCTACCTCAATGACGGATTCCAGTGTTACTCTTATAGCCCTGAGTTTGCCATAGTGTGCAGAGTCCGGATGAAGAGTAGCTCTCACTAGGTTTGTGAGTTTGGCTTTTACACTCACCAAAGTGTACATTGAGTTCCACTGGTCTTAGTCATCGGACAATTTACCCCGAAATGTGATGGCGGTAGTTTGGGGGACATTAGTGCACTCGACAGTCAGGGAATTATTATTGGAGCCCTCTTTTGTTGAACTGCATGGTCAAATAATCATTAGGCCTGGATTTATGCCAAGTGATGATGGTTTACTCTTCGCTGCTCTATTGACGTTAGCGGTGTTTGCAACAGAGGAGCCACTGAACGTTGCATTCCGAGAGACTTTTGCAACGATCTCTGCATATGTGACTGGAGTCTCGATGGGTTTGAACTCAACCAGAGCCCCTTGGGTTGCAGATACAGTAAGCTCTGGTTAGGCTGTCCCATCCTTGGTAATGATGCAAGTTATCAACACCAGCTGAATTTGCTCGAGCGTACGTTTCGAGTAGTGCCTGATTTTCGTGGACATGGGTAACATTCGTCTATCAGAGTTACGGTCTGTTTTCGCCTGGAGTTTTTTCAAACTTGCAGAAGATCACGGTAACGGGGACCATGTTAATTGTGGTTCGAGTGAAGCAAGTTTTGCACCATTGCTTCTCTTTGCAACCACTGTTAGCCTTCTACATACACGCTTACAGCTAGCTATATCCACAGACGCCGCGGATTTTCGAAGTACCGTGTGCTGGATTCTACTTTATCCTCCGGATAACCGTCTAATATGGGTTTTCTATGTGAATCATGTCCCAATGTTCTTCCCTTAGTTTACTTTTCAATCTGTGCTAATTTGGAGGACATTTTCTGATTACTTTTGGAGAGCTCAGTGATTGGCCCAACTGCCATCTGAGTCCCCCATCTTGAATGTGCATGTGGCCTTGTCAACTAGAGCAACTGCATACCCCTGAGATCGACGCGCAGTCTAAGCAACCCTTTCGATCGCTCACTTTATCTTTACAACTCCAACGTGCGCTTGACCGTTGCATAACGTCACGGAAGTTGGAAAAGCCTCAATCATCCCACTGCTCAGGTAACGACACCAGGCGAAATGGCAACCATCGTGTAAGTGCACACCCAAAACAGCGCCCAGCTAAGGGTGTTTGCGGGTCAGGAGAACGTAATCGATTACTCAAACTAGGCTTAGCTTGCTCGCATTGTTCAAATGGTAGCATCCGTTGTGTGCTACTTAATCCCAGCAGCAGGTGCGAGGTATGAATAACTCTCAACATGTCCTTTGGTTCTGTACTGCCTCTTTAACCGTCCCATTTGTCGAGTGTATACTTCTCCAAGTCCATAAATGCAGTTGGGCTGTGGCAGCAGCCTAGCAGCGAATGAGCATTAAGGTCATTCCATCGAAAGAACGTCTGAACCAGTTAAACCTAGGGATATTTGTCCAAAAGAATGATGCACCATTTGTTGCTCCTGAACCACGGTCAGTTAGGTCCCGATCACCGTTGTCTTCCTCTTCTTATGCAGAACACCAGCCGAAAATTAACCGTAACTCCAAGAGGCGAACAGTGCTCGTGGCAACTAAAATCAAGCACCAACCGAAACAGGTGAGTAAGCAAATCCCACCAGTCTTGATGACACCCGCATGTAAAAAGAAAGCAGTCGAACCGCAACCCTCAGCATCTGCAGCTCAGAGGTCTATTGGCGAGCCAAATTTTCCTAAAACATCAGTCACACATACCGCGATTGCTGCAAAGTTCACCCCAGAGACCACCATTTTAGTCTCTTCTGTTACAAGCACCGCTAACTTAAATAGAGAGACAACTAATTAGCAATCAAAACTTAGTAGCAAGTCAGAACAAACGACCTCCCAACCTTACAGCTCAACGAAAAAGGGACCCAACGATAGCGCCCTGAATGTTGTCTACCCGAATCAGCAGGTC